>JARUPO010000026.1:0-352927 GCA_039700045.1 Malbranchea zuffiana | reverse complement strand
AGATGTAGAAGAGATTGACAGGCTCGATCGCTCTGGCAGCTCGGTTAGAAGGTGAGAAAGTCTTTGGGACGGGAAACCTACTAATTTGCTGAGCGACATTGCAAGTTCTGCTTCAGGTGGGAGCAGGATAGCAAAGGGCTGTTTATGTATGACTGTTGAAGTCGAACACAGTCGTTATCTGCGCTGTCAGCATCATGTTACTGCACTGATGGGGAGGCGGTAGCAATATAGAGGAAGCACCAGCTTGGCTGGTAACGGGCACCCCGTTTCTCGGCGGCGTCGGCTCTTTGGTCTGGCCCATGGAAACATTTCTTCAACTGAATTCTCGTTTTGGTAGGCTGCGCGCTATCAGGTAAAATCACCTGCTTTGCAGCTAGGGAACCGATGTTCTACTGTTAGTACAGAGTAGTTTTCGCGCCAACGTTTGCCGAGACATGCGGGCACTGGCTGAACAAGGACCTGAGGATGCAACCAGTAGAATCAGCAGATCATGCAAAAGTGGATCAACAGCCGCCATTACTCCATATTTCCCCCGGAACATCGTTTCGGCAGCAGGAACGCAATGTGGCTGATGACGAGTCGAGGTTGAGACTTCACTCTTGTAGTGTGATTGGTTGAAATCTTTCAGCTCTCAAGTTCCTAAACCACTCCAGAAGAAATGGCGTGGTGGAGGAAGGGATCAGAGTTCCGATTTTCTGGATTTGGACGAATGACAGCTAACTACGCTAAAAATTCTCATCGCTCCAAGAAGCGCCGAAACTTGGACCCATCACGATCTTGGCCCGCTAACCGTGCACAGTCCACGGCAAGCTGTCGAAGCGCGCGCAACCGAGGCCAATGAGCAGAAGAACCGAACTCAAGAACGCCAGCTTCCTTGACCCATCCAAAACCTGTGAGCTTTCTCTTCTCTTCACACCACAGGACGTCCTCCCCAAGCATATTTGCCAGGGAGCAGTCGATATACTGCCTCAATTCAACTTCCGAGAGGGATTCAGAGTCACGCTGCGCCCAGCGCTCCAGGTCGAGTCGGACAATGACTCCAAGGTAAACCATGTAGTGATGATATCGACAGCCATATGCTAGGGCCTTGTAGACCGCAAACGCAAGTCGGGAGGCAGAGATAACCCAAGAATCCTCTTCATTTTTCCCAACATAGGGTCATATCTCCTTCCAGAAGTCCGCTGAAACCTCCAAAGATGTCTCCGGGCTTCCATTCAGCCTTGGTATGGGTGTCATTGTTGTTTGCGGATGGGTGATTTCCGGAATTGGGAGGTATCTGGCTGGCTCTGGGGTTGTCGGTTTGTCTTCAAGAGCTGTGAGCGCCCCGGCTGCTAGCTCAGAGTGCACAAGGTCATTGGCGATCTTCATGAGGTCCTCAATGCTCCCTGATCGGTCAATTTCTTGTACTTTATCCCAGATTTTCGCATGACGATCGCGCGCCCGTATCACCCTCCAGTGAAGACCACTAAACAACAAGCGGGAAAGGAAACGGCCACTCAGAGGAGATGCAACAAATTCCAACCTTGCTGGCAATGAGACATTGGATGTGCCGTCTTTGAAGGTTCCTGCTCAGGCTATTGATGTCCAGAAATCCCCAGATAGCGATATCGTCCTTGCATAGTTTCTGGCTATCGACGAAAACAACTGCCGCCACCGATCTCCGGGGAGTCATACAGGGGCGGAGGGTCAGCAGTGAGCGGATATGATCCGAGAGTCAAGATCAAATTCAACTTTATCGTGACCACGGCGTCCCAGCCAGTCGTGGAAGGGGGGCAATATTCATATTCGTCTCACCTTCAACAAGGTATCCGGGTTCTCTGGGCTTCGGCTCTGGGCAATCGACCACGTAGAGGGGACGTCGTGTATTGATGATGGTAGGAAGGATGGTTTGGCTCCATGAATGGGCGGATTATGCGGAAGTAGAGCTAACGTATAAATGACAGAGACCAAGCCACCATATCCAAGATACCTCTCGGGCATCCAAAGGTTAGTCTGTGGCCTCGGGCAAAAAAGGTCGGGTCGTCTTCCCACAAATACGAAATACGTCCGTTGCGATCATAGGCCTCGCGAGCTCCAGGAGCATAGAGAAATGTTGCTCTACAGCACCAGCACTGCGTCAGGCGTCCTCCAACCCAGGCCACAATTTGCACGCGCGAACACACGGGAATCAAAGGCCAAGAAGTCAGTGATTTCGTCGATTTCGGAGAAACTTTTTGCATCTCAGCAGAAGCAGAAAGGAAGCTAGAATTCCATTATACCTGACTGAGCACAAATTATGCATTGGCTCAACTTTCATATAGCCATCGGGCGGGCTGCTGTCTAACCTGAGTGTTGAACCGTACTCTGCCGTATCTGAGCGGATGCGAGTGCCAATATGTTTGACTGGAGGAAAATGTTTTGTTGTTCTTGGTGAGGGCCAAGCCGAGTGGAATTTTCTTTCGTTGGATAGTAGTACCGATGGACTTGGAAGGCAACCACTGAGGATATCAATGAGAGAATGGATGGCTTGAAACATTGTAACTTGAATTGAGCCAAAATTGCCATGAGCAATAAAAAATATACCGCACCATGATGCGGGGGGCTTCTTTTATGTAGATTCCCAGGAGAAACAAGGAGGTCCATGCTTCCTAAAACATACTACCAATGCAAGAAGGGAAGAACCAGAAATCTCACGCGATAGCAAAGTCGTTCGGGTCGAACGAGTTTGCTATCACGTGGAGTAGACAAACGAGGAACCTTCGTGAGAGAAAGGGACTAGGACCAAGTGAGGGAAAAAAAGGCTGGGGGAGGTTTTTCTGTTACCCCCCGTGATACCAATCGACGTGACTTTTGGATGTGCACGTGACTCCACTTTCTTGCTTCAGCCCCCCATTATCGCCCTCAATCCGTCGAGGGTTGGGTGTGCCAGCATGCAACCCTTGCCCCGGGCCCCTTGATTGGTCATTTCTGAGTGTGCTGATTGGGCCGTTGTTTCAGGACATGCATGGTCCGCGTCACCAGTCTCACATGATAGCAAACTCGTTCGACCCGAACGAGTTTGCTATCACATGGAGTAAGTTAGCCAAAGCGGGCTTTTGTCGGGCTGGTTTAAAACTGCTAGCACATGAACTTTTGTTGGGGTCTAAGCGGTCCAAGGTTCTCCCACCAACTCTCACCATGCTTTGAGGAAAATATCCTCCCAAGGTGCTATTGAAGCATTACTTTTGGATCATCTAACAATGAAGGACGTGTTTGACGCAATAATCTTGAAGCTCAAAGAGCTTGAAAAGCTCGTCCATAGTACTGGAGACAAAGTGAGGAGTGGCTCACCTGCTCTTCTTTCACTCTTATCATTTCACTCAAATACTAACTCAGCATCAAGGAACTCGCAGGCTCCTTACGCAGATTATACGAATCACAAAACCCAGCTTTAGCCCTCCGTCAAGTGCTGGTTGTGAACCGCAAGAACAGACACCATGAATGCCACCTGTTTTTTGAGGAGTTCCGTTCCTCAGCAAAGAAAACGCTACTGCCTGGTGAAATCAAAACACTTGTGTCTGTGGTCAAGTCATGGGCGATCACAGCTGATGATATCAAATGGGTCAAAATTGCTTGCTATGCCTGGATTGATGACCCGGGAGTGTTTTGGAGAGGCACCGCATCAGGTGAAGATGTCATTCTTCGCTGTCACTATGATCTAGCTCATAGTGAATATGCGGGCATTCGTGAAATTGCCTGCTGCTGGATTCAATATCATGAGGTCCGGAAGAAACAAGATGAAATACATAAAAGGCGAGTTCAGAACAGATCTCATCCAAAACCTGGTCGTCGAGACGGAGGAAACCTTGTCAGGGCTTTAAGAGAGCTTTCTCGAGGTTATTGGGGAAATCTTGAGAAAGCTGCACAAAAGAGAGAATACGGACGCCTTTCCCTCAACTCAAGGCGTGGCTGGAAATGGTCTCAAATAGAGTATATTGAGATAATTCTGTCCTTGCAAAAAGCCACAAGGGAAAGGTAAGTCAACACCCTCTCATGATGTTCAAGACTTACGCTACTGTTAGATTTGAGAAGAAAGCTTGGTCGGATACCATGATTGAAGCTCTCAATGCATATGTCAGAACACTGGAGCAATTTTCGATCCAATCTCTTCTCAAGCGGGCATGGGAGCGTATCATTGAATGGTACCAAGATCCAAAAAATTGGCAGAAAGAGGGTTATGGATACAAACGACCGAGACAAGCTACACCGGAGCAGCGGCGAGATGCAACTGTACGTGCATCAGCTTCCAATACGTCCATGGACTCGGCCCAACAGATTCGTGGTGAATCACACGGATACGACTGTGGCGGGGACCACCCGTGCAAGCGGCAAAAATGTGCAGAATCAGCCTCTTTATGTCCTCCTCTGACAGTTCTGGCGGCCGTGGCCACCAGCGTTTCGCGGACTTCAGGTTAGTTCCATGCCTTGAGACCTCCATAACCATGCTAACCCTGTGTTCTGGGGATCTTTAGATGGATGCACTCCACGAGAGACTGATTGCGCAGTTGTTATAGATGCTACCACCTCCCCTTCGGCTAGCTCCGAACCAGCTCCGCGGGATGCATCCCCGCCGGTGGAGACCAGCCCAGCACCGTCTGAGGAGACATGCGATTCCGCCCGGACAGTTCATAAGCTTCAACCTTTACCTCTGAAGGCTGGTGAAATTCATGATGGAACGATAACTAGCTCTCAGCCAACTCCCCGAGACGAAACCCAGACAGCGCCAGAGGCGGGAAATGTACTGTCGTCACCTGCTCCAACGCGCAGCTTATCCAGCGAACCGGCACCATGCGAGATAGATTCCAGGTTTTCAGGGATCACCGCACCGACTCCAGGAAACCAGACTACGGATTTGATTGAACGTACGCCTACACCCATCAACAGTGTGGAAATCACTCCCTCAGAAGTTCACCGGCAACCTAATCTCAGCAATCCAGAGTTCGGTGGCGCGCCCCGGCCAGCCAGTGAGGGGGCTGAGCCACAGAGAAACAATGCGCCGACTATTTTCGACGGCACGGTCAGCCTCCAGGAATTAGAGAAAAATGGATCCCAGGTCAATACAGTCAGAGCAGAGAAAGCAGCTGAAGTTTCAGCAAAGAGTGAGTGACCGAGCGCAGTCGTTTTCTTTCAACAATAAAAGCTGCTTGATTAACGTATATTAGCAATACACAACACGGTTACAGATATGAATACCCTTCTTTCTTCCTATGATCCGCCACTCGTGAATCCCGTCACCCCCGAATTACAACCCATCCATATGGCCCGTCTTCTCTCCTCTTCGGCGTCGACCGCTACTGATAACTCTACCGAGCGAGAGCCTGTAGATATGGATTCATTGCTCTACCCTACCGTCGAGTTCCATCCAGATGACAAGATGATGAATGCGCATTTTTCCACAATTTGAAGATCCAGCTCCCCATTGACCAGCAAGACCTCCTTCCAATCCACCGTCTGAGCGACCGTATCTGGTTCTTTTGCGCGAGCGATGCCGAAATCGGAAATGCGAATGAGGATCAAAGAGAGGGCTTTAAACCGAAAGATGCCGGGCTGGAAGGTGATAACGTCGGAAACCATGTTTTGCAAGCCGGGAAGGGGTAGCTGGTTGATGGGAGGGAGCTGCAAAAGAAGTTAGAATAGGAGGTATTTCCGGGCAAATGTCTTACATTCTGTAAATTCTGCCGAATCCAACTGACTATCTCTTGATAGACTGCAGAGTTTGGAAAAAAAAGCACCCGAGTCTCTCCTTTTCGCGTACATCCCTTGTTACTGTGCTCGTCATCCGCCACAGTTCTAGATGCATTTTCTATTGAAGAAATAAAATCTTCCTTGAATTCATCAGATGGAAGAATAATAAAGTATTTCCTGCTTTGAGCACGGTCCATTGCGAGATTGCTTTTTGCTGCGATATCTCACGCCACATGTTGATGTTGAGGGGCATGAAGGCCGAGGCGGTGTCCTGCCGCAGAAAAGCGGGGTTTTTAAAAGGTTTTTGGTGGCTAGTGTCAGTGGGCGCACGGGTTACATGACAGCCGTTATTTAACATGGCTTGGCGCAAACCGCACCTGCCTCTCGAAGTGCAATTTTGCCAAGCGGGGAGCAGCGTGCTCAGTATGAGCAACTCCCTCGAAACCTCGCTAGAAGGGCTATCAAGTCTGCAGCAACAAACGCACTTAACCACCTCTTCCTCAACACTCAAGGCCATTCAAGAAGTTGTCATCCGTGAGGGTACAGGTACAAAATTAGCTGACTATCATTGGTACCTCAATCCCGGCGCTGAAGAAATTTTGCAATGCAACGATACCGATCGGCTTACGGCACTGGAGCTGGCTACTGCTCTGTATAACGCCATCTCTACTGAGGGTATATCGGCATCCGGCGAGATATGCTATGCGCCTGGGCGGATTCAGTTGAGGAAGTTTGTTATAATGCTCTACTAAGAGCTAGGGAAGCGGATCAAGTGAAGGAGAGATACAAGCAATACCGTGAGGCCCTTGAGTTGATACGCAAGATCCGGTATCGCTAAAGATATGAAAACCATTGTATTAGAAGTATTCCGGCCTGGCCTGCAGCTGATTAGAATGGCATTGGACCGCATGGTCCTTCATTATTCCTAAGCCCTCCTGTGCATATTATAAGCCTGCCCCTTTACCCGTCTCCAGTCCTCCTCTGGTTCTCCTCTCTTCTAATTCACTCCATCCTCCCAGCTGACTCCAACATCTTGACCTTGCGGAGCTACAAAGTCTGTCCTCTCCTCGTGCGGTTTTCTTTCCTCAGGCTAACTTTTGATGTCGTGTAGACTAAAATCGTGATATCAGCACGGATCGCTTCATTTTACGATCACCCGAGGTGAAGCCAGAGCAAGATGGAAATGTCAATGCTGCTGAACCCCTCCGACACTCCGGGGGATGCCTCTCCTAGCGATCAGCCGTCCGCCGCACCCGCATCCCTATCTGGGATGATATCCCTTGGAAACGCCGCCCCCAAACGACGCGGTGAACAGTGGTCCGCGGAGGAAGATGCGCTCATCATGGAACTCCGAAGGAAGGGTATGGGATGGCGTGATATCAGTGATCGCCTGCCTGACCGAAGTACCACCAGCTGCCGTGTCCACTATGTACACCTTCAACAAAGAGCACATGCCCCATTTCGATGCCGCGACTGTGGAAAGACATACTCATGGGAGAGTGATTTGAAGATGCATCAGAGAACCCGCTGTACACACAACCCTAGTAAGAGAAGCTCCGCCCTGTCTTGCCAGAGAACAGGCCTGATGATCATGCAGATTCAAACCGGCGACCATTCAAGTGCTCAATCCGTGGCTGCGGAGCAACATTCTACCAGGAAAAGGCGAAGAAAGTGCATGAGAAATTCAGCCGTACGAGAAGTATCTGTCCCTTTGCCAGGAAACAGGCCTGACTTCACACAGATTCAGATGAGCGACCACATCAGTGCCCCGAGTGTGGAGCGCCATTTAAAAGAAAGCATGGTATGACCCAGCATCAGGAACGCTCCTGTCCATATGGGCCAGGTGAGAAGGCAGATAAAAAGCAGGAGTGTGAGAAGGCAAAGCCACTTCAACTAGCTCCCTGGGGATGAATCCCGAGGTCCCCACCAGCATCAGAGGAGGATATACACTTGGTTCTGTGGGCGCGAGATTCTGTATCATATTACGGGAAGGGGGGGAGAGCAGCAGTTTGTAATCTAATCATCCTAGACACATGAATTCAAGAAGCTTGAATCATTTCAGCTGTTTGTCTGAGCTCCCGGAACGTACACCCCAAGTAAAAAAGCAAAGACAAAAAGGAAAAGAGAAGCAAGCATGGCTCGCACGGTCCGCTATCGACCTTGGTGGCGTCCGGACCTGCGTATCCGAACGTCTTTTAATCCCTGCATATTTAAAGAGCGCTTGGATACAAAAAGCCCGCTCGTCCCAGAATGCCACAGCCTTGGGGGGATCAGCTGTTCACTTTTCTCTGACAGCACCGCACGTTGCCATGCGTGGTGAGGACCGGCCACTATGGAAGAAAGCACGGGTACGTAATACAATCCGATTCAGGCGGCGGAGTATAAGCTGACATTAAAGGAGGTGAACTTTTGATATGTATATGGTGCAACAGGCTGTTGCCGCAAGACGTGTGGTTGCGGCACCTGTTTGAAGATATCAAATGCACAGTGGATGCGCCGGCGCAGGATAGGCAGCGACCCCTCTCTGAGCCAGCAACCTTGGCGCAGACCGTGCCTTCCTATCCTGCTCTTGACCCGATGACGCTCCCCATTCCGTCTTTGGACGCCTGCTGTATGTTCTGCTCCCAGCTGGCTGGCCTAATGCGCTGACTCACAAAAGCGGAATCTGATGCGCGACCATTTCAGTGCTGTGAGGAGAAATGTGGAAAGGCATTCAAAAAGGAGTATCACTTGAAGCAGCATCAAAACACCCGTAAGAGAGTCACCCGCTCCTTGCCAGGAAATAGGCCCTGACACACATGCAAATTCAGACCAGCGGCCATTTCGATGCTCCAAGGAGAAATGCGGAAAGGCATACAGAAGGAAGAGTCATTTGGACCGGCATAAATTAACCCGTAAGATAATCACCCGCTCCTTGCCAGGAAACAGGAAACTGACACACATGCAGATTCGGGCGCGCGACAATTTCAGTGCCCCGAGGAGAAATGCGGAAAGGCATACACAAGGAAGGATGAGTTGGACCGGCATAAATTAACCCGTAAGAGAATCACCCGCTCCTTGCCAGAAACAGGCCTGACACACATGCAGATTCGCAGGCGCGAGCGTTTCCGTGCTCATGCAAAAAGGCATACAAGAACCAGGGTAACTTGAACAAGCATCGACGACGCACCGGTAAGAGAATCGCTGGTTCCTTGGCAGGAAGTAGGCCCTGACACACATGCAGGGCATGCAGAATCTGATAAGCGACCACTTCAGTGCAGCAAAAAGGGATGCAGAGAGATATTCCAAACGGAGCATGAATTGGACCAGCATCAAAACACCCGTAAGAGAGTCACCCGCTCCTTGCCAGGAAATAGGCCCTGACACACATGCAAATTCAGACCAGCGACCATTTCGATGCTCCAAGGAGAAATGCGGAAAGGCATACACAAGGAAGAGTGATTTGGACCGGCATAAATTAACCCGTAAGATAATCACCCGCTCCTTGCCAGGAAACAGGAAACTGACACACATGCAGAGCATGCAGATTCAGAGGCGCGACTGTTTCTGTGCTCATGCAAAAAGGCATACCAGAACCAGGGTGACTTGAACAAGCATCGACGACGCACCGGTAAGAGAATCACTGGTTCCTTGGCAGGAAGTAGGCCCTGACACACATGCAGGGCATGCAGAATCTGATAAGCGACCACTTCAGTGCAGCAAAAAGGGATGCAGAGAGTCATTTCAAACAGAGCATGAATTGGACCAGCATCTAAAAACCCGTAAGACAATCGCCCATTCCCTGCCAAGAAACAGGCCTGACACACCAGATTCAGACATCTATGTGTGCGAGAAATGCAGAACGCCATTCTCATCAAATAGCAATTTGAAAAAGCATGAGAAAAGCAGATGTCCATACACGCTGGGTATACAGGCGGATACTGAAGATGGGGTAAAAGCAGGCGTGGAGGTGTGAAGGCCCGATCCAGCCACAACCATGTACATACAGAGGCCCCGGCCCACGGCCACCAAGACAAGAAAGCAATACACAGATTTAACCAGCACTAGGCCGTTCACACACAGCTTCTCTCACCAGGAGGGCAGCACACCATCTGCCATCCATCAGGCCCAGCACTCAGGCGATCAGGTCCAGCGTCTCTTCTTCCCGGGAGGAGGGGAGGTGGCTTCGCGGCCCATCCCACGCTGATCTGGGGCTTGTGGTATGCGCTTTACCCCATCCGCATCGACACCAGGGGCTTCGAAGAGAGTCAAGGTGAAATACTCCATGCCCCCAACACTGCTCCTCTTCCTTTCGAGATAACCACGCACTGGTACCTCACGCAGCACCTGATCGGGTGGTGGTGGGGACGCACGTTCAGTCCCAGCGCTGTCAGCGCTGGCGGCCCGGGCGCTCAGCACCCGCGGTGGGAGTGAGGTTTGCTGGTGGCGCTCCGGGCGCTGGGACCGGCGAGGGCGAAGCCGCCGACCTCCCGGGGGAGATGGAGGCCGGACGACTGCAGGTTCGGGAGCCGGAGGTGCCTTGCCCCCCGTGACCACAGGGCGAGGAGGCTGGATGACCGCCGGTTTGGGGGTCAAACTTCCCTCCCTCTTAACCACCGGGCTAGGAGACCCTCCGTCCGCGTCCCCATCCGTGTGCGCGTGCATGTCAGCATCGGCGTCGTTGCTGCCGCCGGGAGCCACCCCGGTGAGTTCACCCGTCTGGCTGCCTGGATTATCATCTGCAGAGGTCAGGGTCAGAACGGCGCATCCAGGCTTGATTTAGGGACCGCGGCTCGTCCACCGTACCTTGCGTGGGAGTGGCTGTGGTTTTGGGCCGTGATGCTCTGAACGTATTCAGCAGCATATCTGCATCCGTGACGTCCTCCTCATCGGAGTCAGCGGTCAAATCCACCACCTCCACCTGATCATTATTGAGAGGCTCTGTGGTTCCGGTGCCAAAGGGGGAAGACGCTGGAGCAGTTGCTGGAGCTGACTCGGTAGGCTGAACCCTCATGGTTCTGGTGCTGGGAGTAGAGGCTGCGGGCAAGTTTGTCGGTGAATGGCGGGAAAGGCTGTAGCGTAGGTTGGGAGGCAGAAGATAAGGTGGTGGGTTGAAGATCAGCTTGAGATGCGGAACACCGCTTCCTTATATGTTCCCGAGTCGCCGTGCCGCCCCGTTCTCCCCTTGTCCCCTCATCCTCTCACCTGCCCTCATCTCCCAGCCACCACCACCGTGGGAGAATTCACCGGTCGCGCGGGGCAGCTGCCAGGCCAGAAATCCCCCTCACCCCATCATCCTTCCCTGGATTCCATCCCCCCCTGCCTTGATTCTCACCTCCCGCGCTCCGCGCCCACCCAGCGGCCATCAAAAACCGTGGAAAGGCCAGAGAGCCCGGCAGCCAGTCCATGCGCGTCTGAGCGCACGAGAGAGGGGGAAGGATATCATCTGGTTTGCGTGCTGGACCGGGGCTCGCCAAATTTTCCCCGGAACGGCAATGGCTCCTCACAGGCAGGCGGGGTTCACGCGGCGTAGCTCAGAGCCCTCCCATCATCTTCCCTGAATCCATTCAGTCCCCTCCTCTCACCTCCCGTGTTCGCCCGCCAAAGTCATCAAAAGGGTCCGGAAGACCGGAAAGCCTGCCAGTCCGGTCCATGCGTCTCGGAGCGCATGAGAGAGGAGAAGGGTATCATCGCGCGTCGATCCAAGCTCGCCAAAATTTCCTCGGAACGGACATGGCTCCTCACAATCGTGTGGGAGAGGCATTTTTGCCATTGGTCCAGCGGCGCATCATCCATTGCGAGGCAAGGCACAGCGCAGCCGGAAACACCGTCCCAGCTGACCACCCTGCAGCGCCTCGCTAATTTCCGGCCGGTCTGAAATCAATCCCCACCCCAACCCGGGCACCAACCATGATTGGAACGCCGGAGATCACCGGGCGAACGCCGCCGCCAACTGAGACACACATGCCCGCATCCCCTGCAAGGCAGCACAGCAGCTGAGGGTGCAGCTGGCCCAAACCACTCCACCACGCGGGTTCTCTGAGAGTAGGAAAGAATGGGGGGCCAGCTCTGTCTATCGTGGAAAAGCCCATGTCCCACGACCCGGCAGCAGGCGACAGGCGACAGTGACAGGAGCGAAGGACACCACTCCCGGGCGAGTGCAGAGGAGAGGAGAACGACGAGCTGGCTGGGCGGTGCGGCGCGCCGGGGAGCCGGGAGAGGCAGATCCGAAGTGGGCGGGGCGCCCGACGGGGAGGGCGGCATGCGACAGGGGAGGGGACGCGCAAGCACGGGGGCGGCAGGCGAGAACGAGAGAGCGACGGTGAGAGGAAGAGTGAAAGGAGAACAGAGGAGAAGACGGTCCTCCCAGCGGCGGGAGGTCGGTCGGGCTTTATATCTACGGGCACGCACCGCGCCAAGCGCGACCAGGCCCGAAGCGGGCAGGCGCCGGGAAACTAGGCCGGATGCGGAAATGCACCAGTCCTCACATTACGCAGAAGAAACAACGGGCTTCCCACTCTCGAGTGCTTCAAAATATCAACAATTAACAAAGGCCTCTTTACAATTCAGGTAATCCTTTTGAGCAAGGCCTCCAAACAAGCGCCGCACGAGCCACTCCAACCCAGCCGTGCCCTCCGCGCTTCAGCACTTTTTTTCCTCCTCCACCCAAACCTCGCGAACGATACTCCTCCGACGCGCCCAACAACCAATAAGCCGGAATAGAATGTTATCGATCTAGAGGTGAAGGCATCGCGCCCATGCCTCTACGCTACGGACAAGACCTATTTTTGTTTCACATGCCCTGGCGAGATCGTTGCTCAAAGCGATCCGGATTACATGGGATCACAACGTCCGAGATTCCTCTCAGATGGCCGCAGTGACAGTTGCGCAACCGACAGGTCTGCTAGCTTCGGCATTTATTCGATCGTCTGCTTTGGCGGGGTGGAATAATTCTTCACAATGGCGTTCGGAGCTGGGTTGGGTTCGTAACCCGCAGAAGAACAGATATACAGTCGGAGACCGGAGATCGTTCCAGACGAGCTCGTCTAAATCATCGAGCCCGCGCATGAGTTACCG
The DNA here is from genome assembly GCA_039700045.1 of Malbranchea zuffiana. Classification (NCBI taxonomy): domain Eukaryota; kingdom Fungi; phylum Ascomycota; class Eurotiomycetes; order Onygenales; family Malbrancheaceae; genus Malbranchea; species Malbranchea zuffiana. Next base: position 340,168 of record JARUPO010000026.1, on the reverse strand, counting down.
GATTGCAGTATCTTCATCAGGAAAAAGTCGACGGTTCAATCCCGATAGAAATGTCTATGGTTTCGACCCCCAGATTCACGACGCGATCGGTATACAGTCTGGAAGGAACTATTTGGAACGAAGGCAAAGCCGGCCTGATAGCGGAGAAGATGCGTTCTTCGTGAGTAAGGTTGGCGGCCGTACTGAAGCTATTGCATTTGGCGTTGCAGACGGGGTGGGCGGATGGGCGCAATCCGGCGTGGATCCGGCGGATTTCTCTCATACATTCTGCGGGCACATGGCAGATGCGGCGCTGGAATGGGAATTACCTGCGGACCGCCTGCGCGCGAGGACGTTGATGCAGACGGGGTACGAACGGACTTTGGTGGACCAACATCTGTTCGCGGGGAGCAGCACGGCCAGCATTGGGGTAGCGCGTGAGAACGGGACTGTCCAACTCGCAAAGTATGCTTGTCATATCGTCTCTATCTTGTTCCTCTAGCTAACACGTTTTATAGCCTTGGAGACTCGGGCTCAGTTCTCTTCCGCCTTGCTGCCGTTCACCACTATTCCAGCCCTCTCACCCACGCCTTCAATACGCCCTACCAACTCGCCCTTCTACCCCCTCTAATGCGGCGCCAATCTGCCATATTCGGAGGCCGGCCCTTCGAGGATCTTCCCCAAGACGCAAGTCTCGTAAGCTACAAACTCAATCACGGCGATGTCCTCCTACTCGCGACAGATGGTGTCTTCGACAACCTGTGGAACCAGGACCTTCTCAAGCTAGTCACGGCCAAAATGATGGCGACCGGTGCATGGGACGGGACAGCAGACATGGGCATCGGAGTCAGTGACCGTCTCGACGCCCTCACGAAACCAGGCGTTCTCGCCGGGTCCAAGAACAACAACCCAGGCCAATCAACGACGTCGTCGTCCAAACCCATCTCACAGCGCCATTATCCGCGGTCCCGCGATCAAACGCTGCAGTCTCTTCTGGCCGTGACGATTGCCGGCGAAGCCAAAATGGCAAGTATGGATTTCCGTCGGGACGGGCCCTTTGCGAAGGAGTCTCAGCGGTATCAACCGTGGGAGCACTGGCGGGGCGGGAAACCAGATGACATCTGTGTGATTATTGTTCTTGCTGTTGAAGAGGGAAGGGATGCTGTATAACCAAGAGGTTTCTGTGGCCGATTGTCCACACTACATATTCGAAATTTATGCATGCTCAGGGCTCGACGTCTCCTATCTCTTCTTGGTGACGAGACCATTCACAATTAAAAGCGGTTTTACATCTAGAAACTGATATATATGGAGGATGTTATTGCTTTTTGTCCTTTGTTCAATCAAGCCAAACAGGGCTCAACCCTGTGTTATGCATCGTATAGGATGTCTTGCGATCCCTCCTCCCTGATCCTTCCCAGCTAAACCTTACGTCACCCAACGCCTCTCAGGATTTTCTTCTGGCGAGGCCAGATACCCTGGCCGTTCCCAATTATGCCCAAGGAACCAGATGTAGTTAGTCTATCAATGAGCTTGCTCATCTCACAGATGTGTGTATAGATTATATCACTCAATGTATGTTCTTGATGAGGTATGCGCATAAAGATCTATCCATCCTCCATCACAAAGAGTATTCCAACGTTAGATATTAGACAATCATATATTGAATCAACAGATGCAATTCACCCAGTAAACCAATTCTATCTACTTGTACACTATCTCCATATCTCTAACACATCCAAATTCATTCTGGTTTAGAGATGAAGAACAGAAATCCATTAAGACATGGCTACTAAAAAGAACAGCAAAAGTGCAAACATAGAGAAATATGCATGATACAACCTTCTAGACTGTTGTATATGCGAGTCAATTATGCATACTTTTTCTTCAGTTCGAGTCGATTTGCACCCAGACCAAGAATAAAGCGAGCAAAAGAACCGCCCGCTTATTTCGCGAAATGCAGATCATACGAAAGCCACTTCCTGGCATTGACACCAGCAACATCCAATCCAGGCGTCCCATACGTCAGTGGAGCATAGAACCAGAATCCCCAGAAAACAGCGCTCAGAATCGCCATTGTCGCTGCCCATGTAGCCATGGCGCTCTGGCGACTCAAGCGGGCTCTGAGACTGCCGACTCGACGGCCCTTGATGCTGGTTTCGTCCATGTTGGGGTCGACGTTGAATATGAATTCGACTAGAGCACCTGTTACCAGGCAGGATGCGATGTGAGCGGGGAGATAGTGGTGGAGGAAACGCTGGCGACCCATGAGATAGAAGGGGAAATAATGGGCCGCCCAGCAGAGGTAGAAGAAGCCGGTGCTGTTGTAGAGGCGGGAGCGTGTTCCTGGTCCCCACACTGTAGCAGAATTGTTAACATGGAACAAACCATAATAGATGTGTTCGAGACTTACTTTCTTCCAGGGCATCAATGCCACGGCGTAGGGAGAGCTGATCAGCACCAATGATGCCGGCAAATACAGCTAAAAGACTGCTTGCAATCCACCACCCAATAGGATTACCCAGGAAGTAGATTTGCTCTCTTGTATCATTCTTGGTCCAGAAGCTTACACCACGAAGAAGGAAGGGCCACTGGAACGGTTCGCTGGCGTATGGGTGGCTAGCAGTGAGCGCATTGTTATGATGGAACATTGCCGCCTGAAGCTCAAGCCATTTCTTGAGGAATGGCATCTGCTTGACCTTGCGTGGCTCTCTGACTAGCCGGGGGCTACCCGGTTCAAGGGACTCAATGCTCTCTGCATACCATATATTGCTTGCTTGCAGGATGTTCTTATTACCGTTGATTTCAGCTTGCTTAAATGCCCATTCCGGTAGCGGGGTAGTGTGAGTCCACATGGCGACCTTGGAGGGGACATGAATCAACTTGAACAAGCTGGACATTGTTCTAAAGTCCTGTCCTTTCTTGCCATTCTCGATTCTTATTTCAAATAGTGTGTCGTTGCGGCGATCTCCGTTTGCCGATTCTCGAGTGACGGTAGTAAATTCTTGGTTTGTAGGATAGTACGGCGAGGCAACGTCGTGCGACAAAAGAATGCTATCAGTCCCAACATGTAGGAGTTGGACAGTATCCCCGTGCTTCACGGCGTGGCCAAGCTTATCGTCTTCAGCAAAAGGGGTTGATGGGATGATTTGCCAGTGGTTATTCGTGTCATTGAACGGATAGCCTGTAACTTGCTGACCTTGGCTGGAAACGCGGCCATCATCGTATCGGAGTGGATAACGTTCAAGATGACTGTGGAGGTAGGTTTTCGTTTGCTTGTGTCGGATCGTAATCGTATCATAAAACTCGACTCCAAGAGAGCTGGCAGCCATGGCGTTGTCGCTGAGAGTCTCCTGGAACGCGGGTGTCATAAAGTCATCGCCGGGGCCCGACCTTGTAAGAATGGCAAAATGGACCTGGAACCAAAATAGATAAAGGAAGAAGGGGACAACAATCAGACCCAAGGCTCGGGCTACAAAATGTTGACCAAACTGGAAAAGAGTAAGCGGCCCTCCACGGCGATTGACATCGAGAAGATTCCACAGATCAATAGCGACAGCCGATCCAACGGTGAAGAAGGTAAAAACACCAACGTATTTGGTCGAAATCACACAGCTCAGCGCGATTCCGGTTAACAGCAGCCATTTCCACCATTTACGGCCAAACGCCTGGTGCCGGAATTTGTAGAATCGGACATAGCAGTAGACGCTGAGCGTCATTGACAGAACCAGAGTAGCATCCAGCAAGATCAGCCTGTCCTCGCCAATATGCGCATTGTCAAAAAGCACCATGCCGGCCGAAAGCACGCAGGCGGGGACAGAGTAGCCAGATTCCCACATAATCAAAAAGACAAATGGGACCGTGACTGAGCCGAGGATTGCGGGCAACGCGCGGAGTGCGACGTATGGGACTTTATTCTCAATGTAGGAATCGCCGATGTTTTCGAAAAGAAAGTGGCCATCGTAGCCGACCAGCCAGCCCATGAAGGCAAAGAGAAGTTTACCAAACGGCGGGTGGACGTCGAAGAAGTATGTGCGCTGAAGGTAGTAAGAAGCAAACTACGCGAGGAAAATATTAATAAATTGATCTGAGCCTGAAATAAAGGGGGCCACCAACCTTCCCAAAATGCACCTCATCGAATACCACCTCGTCCGGGAAGCTGATTCTCCAAAAGCGTGTCACGAATGCCAGCACCGTCACTACTGTCAAAGCCAATTTATAGTCCCATTCCGAGGCGGGTTTCACGCTCTTCTGGGTCTGTTTCTTTGGCTCAGATACCGTATTAGGAGGGGTGGGAACGTCATTCGTCTTGCCTCCGCGTTGCCGGAGGCCAGGAAGCGGAGAAGTCATCGTTAACGAAGAAGTTGTCAACGAAATAATAGGAGAATTAACGCAGTTCAGCTCAAGTTAAACCTGTACCCTCAGGGTTAGATCTCCTGCACTTAACTCCAAGGGTCAAGAAAAGAGACTTACAATTTCAACAAAAGGGCATTGTAAAGAGTGTCAAGAAGTCAGAAGATTGAATTAGTAAAGCAAACAAAAGGAGCGCCCTTCCACAGCCAGCAGAGTCGAGGTGAAGCGGTGATGTTGTCCTTTCTCTCTCCTGTCGACGAGAATGTTGGTGGAGCCGGACAAGGCTGGCCCGAGAGCCAAAAGGGGCAAAGCGGGTGACGGGAGATTACTAATAAAGTTTTGAGGGTAAATTCTTGGCATTTTGTCTATAAATCAGTCGCTACAAAGAAACGCAGGTGGTATATGTACAGGTGGGAATTGTTCAAGAAATCCAAATAGTTTTGCAAAGAAATGTTCAGTCATAATCAGGATCCGACAGTTCGAGTAGATCCAGCTCCCGTTGGACGGCATCCCTAAAGTCCACCCTCGAGATGCCCGTAGATTTGGCCAGACGAGATAAACTCTTCAAGGTGGTAGCTATATGGTTTCGAATTCCCATTTCAGATGCAGTTTGTTCTTCCGCCGACTGTTCTAGATTAGAAACAATATCAGAGCCAGATGAGGACGCTGTTGCGGGTCGTGGATGACTGAGAACAGAGTAGTCGATCTCACTTGGTCGTTCGCTTTCGTTGAATGTGGATGAGATCCCGCTGCGCTGAGTTAGTTCTTGCATTCTCTGCCTAAATATATCGGCAATAGCGTCGCCACCATCCAGCGATGACTGCCCGATTTCAGCTCGATCGACTGAAGGGTCATCGTGGTCCAAGGCCGGTTGTACGTCCGCGTATCGACCAAAGTAGGACGATTCTGAATCCCCCGGCTGTGTCGAGACAGAAGTGTGAAGGCCATTTTTCGAAGACGGTGCTTCTTCTTGTACAGGTGTGCTTCCCATATTATCGTCATACTGCGCCCAATAATCATCGTCGTCATCGTCGTCATTTGCGCCAGTGTTGCCGTGGGAGCTTTCCGGCTTTACTTCGCCTTCCGCAGCCGCCAACGCCTCGCGGATGATGGTTTCCTGCATCAGGTCTTTGGCTTCTCCAACGGATGGTGCCCATGTCTTGTCTTCGTCTTCATCCCGCTCGAGGGGCAGGAGTTCGGCTAGCCTCCATCCAGGCCCGCCACCTTCTTGATCGCCCGGGCACCAAACGTACAGGACAGCCAACTTATAATCCGGCAACGGTAGCCGTGTTCGTAGGGTTTCGGTATCTAAGCGCTTGTAGCGAATGGAAATATCTTCCGGGACCTCGATCTCTCCTGAGACTGGGTGGGGTTCAAAGGTGGTTTGTCCCACGATCCTCTCAACCGCTTCCGCCTTGTGAGTGTCCCAGGATAGTAGTCGGAGCCATGATTCTGATTTGGAGGGAGATACACTTGTGAAGAGCTTCACTCGTTGTCTGAGGATTGGCGATAGCAGGGGGAGGAGGGCGGGGGGGGGATGAGGCGATGCGCATGCGAGAGGAAGACAGGCGAGAAGCGGCGGGAGAAGAGTCTGGGGGTCTGGAGGAGGGATGTATTCGACCATCTTGTCTGTTGTCCTGTCTGCTCACAGCGATGTGGCCTAGAATAAGACGGGGGAGAAGAGCTAGGTCAGTGAGCGGGGTGAGTCCAAACAACTGGAACTATGCGTGGCGAGATCACGAGTATATGTAGTTAGATTTCGCGGTGTGAAGAATAAACCAAGTCAGGGAAATAATCCAATAGCTGCAGAGAAATACGGATAGATATTTTTGCTCCCTTGACCCGGGGTTCAGACGGAGAAGCGGTGGTGAGTTGAGTGTTTGATAGCCGCGGGAGTTGAGGTGATGTCGCGATGACCGAAGAGCGCGGTCACAGTGGAGGCAAAAAGGACCCAACAGGCCCCAGCTGTGTCCACACTGCGGACTCCGGGCACAAAGAAGGTTAACAGAAGAAGAAGAGCGAACCAACGAAGATCTCGCTGATTGATGTTTCGGAGTCCTTTGTTTCTATTCTCACCACAGCCAGCCAGCATCCCCTTGCTGCAATCCTGTGCTCGCCGCATGATTGTCTCTGTTGCCCCTGCTGGTTCGTACCGGGGATGCTCCCGTCCCCTGACCAGACCCATCAATCAGAAACTTCCAGGCCAACGTCGCATTTCATCACGGAACACGCCGATGGGCAATTCTCCGATATTTTCTGGAAATTCTCTGAAGATGCTTGTGAAGAGTGAAGAGCCAGGGGTGCAAATGGTGATCACTGATCAACAACTCAGCCTTGGCCGCTAGGAATAAAATCACTCCACTTCCTCATCCCTGATCGAGTCAAAATGGCGGATCGAGGACATCATGGCCTTGGCCGACGCATGGCACGGAAAATAACGTGCAAAAGCTGACAGCTGAAACGTGGTTGTGATGGCAGTTCAACTGCTCAGCCACTGGTTCTCTTTCCTGGAAGAATTCAGTGGGAGTCATGTCGTTTTCTGCTTGCAGGAGAGATGAACTGCTGCGAAAACGTCGGACTGAGGGACGGATGGGATTGAACGTCGAGTCTCTGAACGTCGTGACCTGGGTACGACGTGGTTCAGAATGGGTTCAGCTACGGGGCCCGTGAGGCCATCGATGAAAGGAAACACGTCCTCGCCTTCAATCCTGCAGACCATCAAAAGCCTTTCTTTCTCGCAGACCAAATCTCCGTCGAGCAAGGCGACAGACGAAAGGAGCTCCTCACTTGGGCTACTCGCGACAGATGAAGACTCAACCCGCCATGCATGGGTCAAGGGTGTGGTGATTTGTGCGCTGGGATCCTCCATCGTCGCTCTCATAAACATCGTCCTAGGCATTGCCGCCGTCGCAATATCCTATGGCAGGAATCGCAGCCGCTCCGACGACGATTCCGGAAGTCTCTTCGAGGGAGACTGCAATACTGTTAAGGGATGGGCGACGGGTTTGCACCTGGTGATTAACATCCTGTCGACTCTACTCCTCGGAGCGTCCAATTACTGCATGCAATGCTTGAGTGCCCCATCGCGAGAAGACGTAGACAAGGCTCACGCACAGCGGAGATGGTTGAATATTGGGACCTCCGGGCTCAGGAATTTACGGTTTGTCAACCGCCGCCGGAAGATTTTGTGGTTTATGCTTCTCATTACTTCGACCCCGGTTCATCTCTTGTAAGTCTGATTTGCTGGACGGTCGAAAAGGACGTTTCTTACCTGTATAGGTACAACTCGGTGGTTTTCTCCAGTTTGGTGACGTACGAGTATCCCGTCTACATCGCCGCCTCCGACTCGAATTTCCAAACGACCCCCATAAAGACGCTGGGCGATGCGCAGTCCGATAAGTGTTTTAGACAGTTCGCGGATCAGACGATATCTGATCTGGGCGTAAACCTGGTGGAAAACCCCAGGTTCGAAAAGCTCAGCAAAGAGGAATGCATCAATGCTTACGCTGTTGACTATGTCACGAACCGGAAGACTGTGGTGGTGATTGCCAGCAATCTGACGAGCAAAGTGGCTCCAATGCTTTCTGGAGCTACAGGGAATACCGGGGCTGGCAGCCAGTTATTAGCTTCACGCTTCCAGTGGATGTGTAGTGCTACCCCAGATCTCAGCGTTGATCGCAACTGGTGTTCAAGGAACACCGTAATGGACAATCTGGAGACTTGGACACTCCTCGCTGCAAATTGGACAAAACCACCTTCGTATCTAATGCATGGACCGAGTGCAAATGGCTCGCAGATGACCTTTGGACCCTGGAACATGTCGGTTGCCGCTGGCCGGATCGCGCCGCCCAAAAAGCTACAGCAAGATCTAGAGACGCTGAAAACATTTCTCATGGATGAACCGGTATTTGAAGAAAAATTGATCGAGTTCCTAGAGAATACGACCAATTGGCAGAACAGCTCGTGGGCAGCGAATGTTACGTATGATAAACGGCCACAATGCGGATATGCTTATGGAGGAGGTGCCAATCTAAACTATAAGTGGCACGCTCCCTATAAAGTGGACAGTTGTTATAGTGAGCAGATGGATGAGAAGTGCAAGCTATTGTTTAGCTGGCCAGTGTGTTTGGTGGTGATTATCTGCAATGTCCTCAAGGTGTGTTGCATGTTCCTTGCAGCAAAAGAAGACCGCAGTGAAATCTTTTTGACGGTCGGAGACGCTATCGCCTCGTTTCTAAAGCACCCGGACAAAACTACCCGCAGTCGGTGCTTGACGGCCAAGAGTACAATTGCCCAAGGACCAAACCCGTGGCAGCCTCCCTTGACGAAAAAGGCCCGCATCGCCAGGACCATTCGCAGATTTTGGAACGATTATATCCGTCCAGTCGCAATAAAAGGCTACGATTATGAAGGGGGTACAGAGGAACATGCTTTCCTCCCCGTAGCTGACGATGGCGCCCCGGCGAAACTATCGGATCAGAAACGGTGGTACCATATCACAGGCCTGCCGCTCTACATCTGTACGGTAGTATTGTACGTACGCCTCCAGTTCTTTACTTCCCAGGCTAACCCGTGAGCAGCGTCGGTGTCAGCGTGGGTATCGCCATAGTCTTCTTCGGTATAGCCGTCGGCACTCTCCAAATGGATAACGTAAAGAGCAATTTCGAAGGCCTCTGGCGCCTGGGATTTGGCGCAACCAACTCACGCACTCTGATGAACTCTGCCATCATGGGCACCAAAATCTCATATTCAACCGTCATCATGGCCAATTTACCCCAGCTCTACCTCTCCTTCGTCTACTTTGCCTACAACAACCTCCTCACCGCCATGGTCCTATCCGCCGAATACAGCAACTTCGCCAACCGCCGCAAACCACTGCGCGTCTCATGGCCCCAGGGCGCTCAGCGCTCAACTTACTACCTCACCCTCCCCTACCTCTACAGCGTCCCGCTCCTCTCTGCCTTTGCCATCCTCCACTGGCTTCTCTCCCAGAGCATCTTCTACGTCAATATTGAAGTGGAGCGGCTGGAACCCGCATACGGGCCCGGCGCCTTCCAGACGTGCGGCTACTCGCCGATCCCGCTCATGTTCACCATCATTGTTGGCGGGCTGGTGACGCTGGCCCTGGCGGCGCTGGGGCTGAGACGGTATGATTCGGTCGTGCCGCTGGCGAGTAATTGTTCGGCGGCGATTAGTGCAGCGTGTCATCCGCCGGCTGATGATAGGGATGCGGGATTGAAGCCTGTTATGTGGGGGGAGGTGATCGTTGAGCAGCATGAGAGGGCAGGATCTAGGGGATCGACGGAAAGTTGTGGGAGTCGGGAGGATGATTCGTTTGGGACGGAGTATGGGCATTGCTGCTTTACGTCGAAAGAGGTTGTGACGCCTTCTGTGAACAAGCTGTATAAATAATTTCTTCTTTCATAATAACCTTCTTCATTAATATAGGAGAGAGCAGCCGCTGATTCGAAACTTCCACTAAATCCCAACCCAACCATGAAATTTCAACAGGCACCAGAACTCTTACTTTCTTCCGGCACTGTACTCGACCAGATACAAATCCACACACGGCTCCAGATCCTCGAAATAGTGTGCTATTGTGCCATTCCCAGAGTAAATTGCCAGCCGGACAAAGGCGGGTGAGAAGCGAAAAAGAAGCTGAGAGAAAGCGGCAGAATAGCTTCGATTGACTGATGATTACGATGGAGTTAGCGAGAAGGTCGGCGAGATTGATAAGCCAGTCCAGCGGGGAGGTTCGCGGGGCCTCGCATTTTCCACTTTTTCCTCAGGATAGTTATGACCGACCGGCCTTCAATCTGAAAGCCGCTGAGTGCCTGTCTCCTTCCTCCGTGGGGTGAAGTTTCAACGCCCTGTCACACAACCAGGATGGCTGCAGAATAACTGCAAAAACATCAATCTTCCTCGGGAAACACTTACAACGAGGTTGTGAATGTGATTGTCTCTGGAGATGGCCACAAAAGGTCCCAATGAGCCTCTTTCGGGACCAGACAATGTTCCTCGCCAGGAGCCTGAGGACACTCACGATGCTGCCCAAGAGTCGGCCGATGGTCCGGCTCGCGAAGAGGAGGAAAGCCTAGAAAAGAGAATGAAGCTGAAAGTCGACTTGCGACTCTGCACGATTGCGGGCCTGCTTTGCAGCCTGAACCTGCTGGACTCGGGCATCATCTCCTCCGCCGCGGTGACGAGCATGCTCGACGACCTCTCGTTACACGGCACCCGGTTCTCAGTCGCCATCTTCATCTTCACCGTTGCAAGCGTGCTCTTCCAGCTTCCCTCTACCATCGCCGTGCGCATCGTGGGCCCGCGCCTCTGGTTCTCCATGACGACAGCCTGCTTCGGCCTACTTACCCTCTGCACGGCGTTTATCAAGACATGGCAGCAGATGATCGCCGTGCGCGTGCTACTGGGTATCTCCATGTCGGGAATCTATCCGGGCTTGACCTTTCTGATCAGTACGTGGTATACTCGGCGCGAGCAGCAGTTACGGTTCGCCTTTATGCAGTCTGGGCAGGTCCTGGTTCTGGCGACGGGGAATCTGGTGAATTTTGGGCTGAATCGGTTGAATGGGAGGGCCGGACTGGAGGGGTGGAGATGGATGTTTTTGGTTCAGGGAATTATTACGTTGGTCCTGGGCTTTGCGACGTATTGGTGGATGGTTGATTTTCCGGAGAATGCGGAGCGGAGTTTTTGGTTTTTGAGCAAGGAGGAGGCGGAATATGCGACGAAGAGGATCGAGGTGGACAGGGACGATGTGATGCCTGATAAGATCTCCTGGTCTAAGATCGCGGTGCACTTTCTTGATCCAAAGCTCTATGGCTTCAGCTGCTTATTCTTCCTTTTGAATCTGGTTTCGACATCACTCTCGTACTTTTTGCCCATCATCCTTCAATCTGGCATGGGTTTTGACACAGACAAGTCCATCCTCCTCTCTGCTCCGGTATGTACCATCCATCTTCATCTCATAAAGATACTAACAGTATACAGCCATATTACTACGCCGTGCTCCCCGTCCTGCTCACATCTCTCCTAGGCGATAAATTCCGCCTGCGCGGACCCCTAATCACATTCAACGCGCTCTGCGTAATTGGCGGCTTCATCATGCTCGGCCTCTCTTCCAATCAAGTTGTAGTCCGCTATATCGGCACCTTTCTCGCAACGGGGGCATACGTCTCGAACTGGGCGGCTCTAAACGCGTATCAGGCGAATAATATCGTGGGCCAGTGGAAGAGGGCCACTGTTGCTGCGGCGGTAGCGGCGTGTAATGGGCTAGGAGGCATTGCGGGGAGTTTTATTGTGAGGTCTCAGGAGGCGCCGACGTATATCACCGCGGTTTGGGTTTCGATCGGGTGAGTTTGTTCTTTTTCCATACTGCTTTATATTTAGCTGACGGAGGGTAACAGTTCGCACATACTCATTATTATCATCGTCGCTATATTCACGGTGTATTTCTACATGTGTAACCAAAAGCGGAGAAACGGTACCTTGGTTATAGAGAATACGGTGCGTGTGATGTCTTGTTGGATCCCGTTGAAGTCGCTACTAATATTATTCCATAGCCTGGGTTTCGATATACATATTAACGTAACTCCGAAGCACAAGTACGAGACAAGTAGTCAACGTGGACTCCTGGTGGATTATATATGCTATCCACTCAAGTCAGCTGGACAGACAGAGGATTTCTTTGATATCCTATGACAACAACTGAAAGGGGTTTACTCCCAGTCACACCTCCGACTTTAGTCCAGCGTCCAGTTTCAGCTACAGCCCCAGTTGATTCCAGCTTGAGGAGATCGATACCGGACCAGGGTCCTTGGTTCCGAAACCGAGTGCCGTGCACGGTCCAACTCACCGAGCCGAATAGACGGAGAAAGATAAAATTACGGTCTATAGAAAACAACAGGGCTGAGAAGAAGATAAAAGGCCCAAAAAATAGAAAGTTACGTTTACAGCATAGATCAGCGAGCAATTGGGATTAAACCAGGGGAATATAAAAGCAAAATATACTTATCATACAAGGAAGGATCCGCCAAAAGATGAACTAAGTCTCTGGATATCAAGCAAAGAAAAGAAAAGAGAACAAAAATGAGATCACGCCCTATCAATCCCCTGCTCCAATCTGCCCACCAACTTCTTCATCCCAGTCCATTCCTCCGCCGGAACGTCCTCCGGCCCACCACCTAGACCCTTACCTACATCAAACACCGTAACAACACCATCTAACCCGCCCGTCGCAACCCGTCTCCCCTCCCTCTCCTCCCACGCAACTTTGTTCAAACTCTTGGTCAACACCCCACCTCGTCCAGGAGACGTCGGCGTCGCTACAGCAGCAGGTACTTCGGTCTCGGTATATAGATCCCATACCTCGAGCGAGCCCGCGCCATTGACTAGCGCGAATACGCCGGGCCGATGAGGCGACCAGCGCGCATCGTACACGATGTCTTCGCGCGTGATGTCGAGGATCGGATGGACGGTCTGGTTTGTGGAGATGCTGCTGGATGACGTGCCCGAGGACGTGGATGTGGCCGCGGGAGGGCGCACACGCCATAGTTTCACGCTCCAGTCTATGCTTGAGCTGAGCATTAGGTCGCCGAGATCGACGGGTCCGCGAGCGGGGTGGAAAGCCGTAGACATCACGGGTGCGGCGTGGCCGCGGTATGAGAGGCGGTGGTCTGTGCCGGCTTTGGCGCCTGCGCGGTCATATCTGTGGCAGGGATAGATTGTGCCCTCTTCGGTGCCGACGAGGAAGAATGTAGGGTCTGAAGGGGGAAAGGAGAGGGTTGTGGGGGCGAGATCTTCGGTTTTGGAGGGGGGTGGAGTGGTTAGTTCGAGGTATTCTTGGGGTTGGGAGAGCATGTCGACTGTCCAGCCGCAGACGACGCCGTCGGTTGATGCTGTTAGGATGTTATGTGCATTTTGGGTACCGACGATTGCCACGCTGTAGACGGGGTGGGTGTGACCTGATCCGGAAAGGGGTGTCTTTTGCACTGGTGCGCCTCCGCCTGCTCGTGAGGAACGGGTGTCCCACAAGAGGACCTGTCCAGAGTAAGAGCCGCCGATAATTAGGTTAGGGTGGAATGGTGAGAATTTGGCTGTTAATATGTCTGATGTTGAGTGGAATATATACTCGGGGCGAGATTGGAGATGCTGGTTCCAGATCTGGACGAGGCCATCAGGGTCGTGTGGTGCGGTGGGATTTTTGGTATACGAAGCGAGGACGAGTTCCGGGAACTGCAAATGTTAGATGTATGTCTGTATGCCGAAAGAGGGCCCTTACCTTTGGAGAAAAGTTGATATCACTGATCATTCGCTTCTTGCTCCAACGTTCATCCCAGAACTGCGCTACCTGCTTCACTTCCCTCCGCTTCTTCCCACTCCTATAATCCTCATCCTCATCTTCGTCGGCACCAACTCCACCCAAGGCGTAATCAGCAAGCACATCATACTCCTCATCAAGAGCCCTCTCAATAACCTTGCTCGATCTCTCCACAAAATCCAAGAAATCAGCAGACGAAGTCACCGCGTCCAGTTCATCTTCTGTAAGAGTCCGGAGCGGATATCTTGCGGCCTGAACGTTTCCCCCGTCTGTCAGCTCACGCGTAGCTTTTATCTCTTCTTCTATCTCTTTCCGCAGACTTTCCCGGATTTCTTCATCCCTTTCCCGCTCTCTCCTGCTGAAACGTTTATTTGCACGCGACGTAGTCGGCGAATCCTCGTCTGATTGCGACCCGCTATCTACGGAGCGGGACCTTGGCCCCGTCCACGAATCTGTCTGTACACCTTTGCTGTATGTAAGGATCTCTCGCTTCGGTGGAGGCGGAGGCTCCTGAGGAGTCGGGGCTGGTAGATCAACTGTTGTTTGTGTAGCAATTGACTGTGATAATGGTCGAATTGGCGGGGTATATGCTTCGACATTCTCTCCGCTAAGCTGGCTTGCACTGAGAACTGAGTTCGGTCTACTTCCTCGTCCCCTTGGTGACGCTTCCCCTCCCTCCCTGAGTGCCGCAGATGATGGCCGGTCGACAAGGCGCGATATCAAACTATCAAGCTCCGCTCTGTCCGCACGGCTTGGTGTAGGAGATACAACCTGAGGGTAAAAAAGGCACCATATTAGCCAGTAAGTCCATATGTCGCAACAGCTCCTTTTCGTACCTCTGAAGACTCCCCGATGCTCATGCGGGTTTGCGAGAACTCCCTCTGTCGCAATTCCCGCTGCCGTTTCAGCTCCGCGAGCTTGGCCTTCTTCGCCAGAATCTCATCTTTCCGTTGCTGCATCGCGCTCATCCTGCTTGCACCTACGCGCTGCTGTTCGTCTCATAGATGTAGTAGTTATGACATCTCCTGGTTCCTGATGTTCCTTCCGTGTAATTTAACTTTCAGGGTCGTTTTGGGCTGTTCCGTAACTTACGCTGCTTATCTAAGCGTCATCCGGATTGCCTGACTGGGCCAAGCAAAAATCCCGAACTTCGCCCAATCCCTCGAAGCCGACAAGAAGAAATCCAATTGAACGTCAGGTTTTGACAGGACACACGAGGCACCGGAAGGCCAATTGCTTGAAAATTATCGTCTTGCAGGATATCTCGAATTGGCTGCCGAACCCGCCGCTGCCTCTCCCCCCGTTTCCCGACCGGACAACACCAACTCCTCTTTCACATCATGGCCACATCACAGGGTGTTAACGTGAGTATTTGAACTTGTTCCTTTGGAAAATGGTTCCGGAACAGGCAGCTAATAATTTGATGTTATAGGTACTACGGTACTCCGCTCTTTTCGCCGGCGTTTTCTACGGTTTCTTCCATCAATCCTCCCTTACCGCACAATCCAAAGCCGCCGAGATCGATCGCGAATACAAGCGCAAAGCCTCGTTGATCGAGCAAGCCAAAGCAGAGTTCGCTAAGAAGAATGCGCCGCCCGCGAAGGAGCCGCAGACTGGTGGTACGTCGAACCCGACGACATGCCCCGTGAATTTGACTCTGACATGAATAACGCAGTGATTACGGATCCGGAGGACTCGCGGTTCGACCTTGAAGCCTTTATCAAAATGAAAGCTGCCGAGACAGCAAATTAAGTACAATGATCCGGGAGAGATAACGAACTGTGCGTGGAATGAATGGAACTCCGGCTCGGACGAGGGCATCTTGAGAGCGGCCCTTGCCAATAACCTGTGTTCGAAAATCGTCGCGGATGACCTTTTTGTATTATTTGTATCATCTAAACCAAGACCGCAATCCTGTCAGCAAAAGGTATCGGTTCAATAGATTCCTTTTTTCCTCTTGAGTTGTGCACATCTGGGGCTCCATTGCAAGGTTACACTCTTATCATCAGCACACTTCAAGGATACAACTAGAAATTGCGGCGGGATATCTCTCTCTTCCACGGTATTTATGGTTGGCTCAGAATGAGTATGGTGGGTGCGGCGGATTTGACGGAACCACCAGCGCATGGCAGGGTCACCCAACTTGCGGATACTTGAAGATACCGTGGTGAGGCATGTTCTCTAACATCGGATAGCACTTAATTTCAATCAATCGCCGTGGCTTCCCAATAAGCTGGCGAGTTGTCCGATCTTGACCTGTTCTCGGTGCAGGCCGTTTGCCTCCCTTGGGAGCGCTGGAGTTAACAACTTAGATTCCGGGTCGTATTTCCATCCTCGTTCTGTCAGAAGAGCGATGAACTCGCCGTTCGTATTGTTTTCGTCCATGGCATCCTCCGGCCTTGAGCCCTCAAATCCCAAGAAGGACGCTGCAGTCGATGGTCGAATCGTTGTATAGGCCATGCTAAGGTCCGTACAGGCTTTACTCCTAAAATACGCTGCATATCGTTAATTGGGAGCCATTAAACGGTGGCTGCGGATTTACCTTCATAACTACTAGCCAATGCCTTGAGAGTGTCTGGCCAGGCAGCTTGTCGTAGCGTTTGGTAGACTTCGGTGTGTTTCTCGTGCCAAACAGCACGGAGAAGCTTCAGAGTGCTCTGTAGGACGGGATCGACTTTAAGTACGCTCGGAGGCATCCGTCTTTCTAACATATGGGCTTCGTTTCTATGTTCAGTTCGTTAGAGGGGTCAATGGCTGTGGGTCATAGAGCGGACATACAGTTCATTTTCTAGAAGTAAAGCAAAGACATATGATGAATAATAGGTGCTGAGAAACGCTGTGTCACTCGATAAATGAGTGTCGCCAAATCTCACGCTTACATCTCCTTCGACATCAGCGAGAGACTCTAACAGAGCTGCAGAAGACGGAGCATCTGCTAGGATGGCGGCGAGTTTGTCGAGTGTGAGTGGGGATTCCGGCATTCCGAAGCACTTATAGAAGTACAGAAAGGTTAAATCAGTTGCTTCCACAGCTCAACAAGGCTTGTAGGAAAGAAAATCCGCGAAGTGCTGAACGTGAAGCTCGACTTGAAGCCTGGAGACTGTGTTGATGTTGCGGGGGAGAAGGTGACGACAGCGAGATACGCTGTGTACCGGTATTGTCACAGGATGCCCGCCAAGCCCCGTGAGACCACCTGGCGTAGCTCCAGCATCCTCGTCCTCGTCGTCTTCAGCTTCACCTCACGACGAGGCCCGATGGATAACCTCAACTCTTGTCCTGGTTTCACATAGTCAATTTCGCTTCCCTGGCTTCTTTCTTCTTGCTTTGTCCCCTTCTTCAATCCGGCCGAAATGGCCGCGGCTGCAATTGACCCTTTTCTGAAGGGTGCCACCGGCTCAAACACTCGCGGCCTGCTACGAGTGATCATTCTACTGCTGATTGCGGCGGCAGCATGCTCAAGCAGATTGTTTAGCGTTATAAGTAAGTATGGCCTCTTAGGCATTGGATTCGTGCGACAATGGTCCTTTGTTTTGCCCATGCTAACCTATCTATATTTTAGGATTCGAAAGTATCATCCACGAATGTATGAACGACTCTGAGCTTCTCCTTTACTCCTCTATGCCCCGCGCCAGTTGACTGACCATATAACGTTGAATGACAGTCGATCCGTGGTTCAATTTCAGGGCGACGAAATACCTTGTCAAGCATGGCTTCCACAGTTTCTGGGATTGGTTTGACGACCGTAAGCACCTCCGAGCCGCCCTAGGTATAGCTAGATTTGTTGGAATACAGATCTAACTGCTATGTAGGAACATGGCATCCTCTTGGTCGTGTCACCGGCGGAACTTTATATCCTGGATTGATGGTCACCAGCGGTATCATCTATCACATCCTTCGATTTCTCTCTCTCCCGGTCGATATTCGAAACATCTGTGTCCTCCTTGCTCCAGGATTTTCGGGCTTGACGGCCGTGGCCATGTATCTACTTACATCGGAAATGACACCTTCTCCGTCAGCAGGCCTGCTCGCCGCCGCCTTCATCGGCATCACCCCAGGATATATCTCGAGGTCCGTGGCAGGGAGTTATGACAACGAAGCCATTGCTATCTTCCTTCTCGTGTTTACCTTTTACCTTTGGATCAAGGCTTTGAAAAACGGTTCCGTCATGTGGGGTGCGTTGGCTGCCCTGTTCTACGGGTATATGGTCTCCGCATGGGGAGGATACGTCTTCATCACGAATTTGATTCCCCTCCATGTTTTTGTCCTTATTTGCATGGGCCGCTACAGTACTCGCCTTTATATCAGCTACACAACATGGTACGCTCTGGGAACCCTGGCTAGCATGCAGATCCCGTTCGTTGGGTTTCTTCCTATCCGGAATAGCGACCATATGGCGGCACTTGGTGAGTGATGCGCAAACAAGGATTCAAATTAATAGACTAACCCTTCCAGGAATATTCGGCCTTCTGCAAGTTGTCGCTTTTGTCGAATTTGTTCGATCGCAGATCCCTGGAAAGCAATTCCAGACTCTTCTTACCAGCCTGGTTCTTCTCATCTTCGGAGTTGCATTTCTTGGCCTTGTCGGGTTGACGTTATCTGGAGTTATTGCACCATGGAGCGGTCGATTTTATTCGCTATGGGACACCGGTTACGCCAAAATCCACATCCCGATCATTGCTTCAGTCTCAGAACATCAACCGACCGCTTGGCCGGCGTTCTTTTTCGACTTGAACATGATGATCTGGCTATTCCCCGCCGGTGTTTACATGTGCTTTTACCAGCTGAAGGATGAGCATGTGTTTGTCGTGATTTATGCCGTTCTGGCGAGTTATTTTGCAGGCGTTATGGTGCGACTAATGTTGACCCTTACGCCTGTTGTCTGTGTTGCGGCCGCGCTGGTCCTATCTCACGTGCTCGACACATATCTTCGCATAAACTCACCCGATTCCGAGGCGCAGAACAAAGCCGCTACCGAAAAGGGCCAAAATGGCCTGCGATCGACCCGCCAGAAGGTTGTTGGAATCTATTCTAACCTTTCTAAAGCCGTGGTCGCTGGCTCGATTGTGGTGTACCTCCTTCTGTTTGTTTCCCACTGTACATGGGTCACCTCGATGGCGTATTCTTCACCCTCCGTTGTCCTTGCAAGCAGAATGCCCGATGGAAGTCAATATATCATTGACGACTATCGTGAGGCATATTACTGGCTTCGCCAAAATACTCCCCAAAACGCAAAGATCATGTCATGGTGGGATTACGGCTATCAGATCGGAGGAATGGCAGACCGCCCAACCTTAGTTGATAACAACACGTGGAACAATACCCATATTGCCACCGTTGGAAAAGCAATGAGCAGCCCTGAGGAAGTCAGTTATCCGATTCTGCGACAACATGATGTGGATTACGTGTTGGTTGTATTCGGCGGTCTGCTAGGTTATTCTGGTGACGATATCAACAAGTTCCTCTGGATGGTTCGCATTGCAGAGGGTATCTGGCCAGATGAGGTCAAAGAGCGCAACTTTTTCACCGATCAAGGAGAATATCGCGTGGACGATAGAGCCACGCCTACCATGCGCAACAGTCTCATGTACGTTTCACCCAATTCAAATAACAGTTGCCAATACTGACATAACCTAGGTACAAAATGTCCTACTACAACTTCAACTCCCTTTTCCCCGCTGGCCAAGCCAAAGACCGCGTCCGAGGCGCAACCCTACCAGCCCAGGGACCAACACTAAACTCTCTCGAAGAAGCGTTCACCAGCGAAAACTGGATTATCCGAATCTACAAGGTCAAGGACCTAGATAACGTTGGTCGCGAACACAGCAACGCCGCGGCTTTTGAAAAGGGGCATAAGAAGAAAGCTACGAAGCGAAGGGGGCCACGGGTTTTAAGAACTGAGTGATTCATAGATTGATAGGAATGTCTCTTGACCCTCCATTGTTTATTTCAACTGTTGTATTTCAAGATTTAAATTTTGTTTTCATTGTCTCCGGGCAGGCTTGGTAAGGGAAAAGAAGGGGGTCGTTCGCATAAATGGTTAATATCAATCATATAGAGCAGCCAAGTCCAGTGCGATTGCTTTCTCTTATTCAAGCACATCTGAATCACCACAGATTCGTATAACCGACGATCTGAGCTTGAGCTAGATCACAATCCAGATTATCTATCAGGGGATAAATTCAAGATTGTCGAATAGCTTCCCTGTCTAGATCCATTCAAATAATCCCCATCTGCTTTAGGTACGCATACCGTAGCGAAATTGGAAACAAATAACATGCCCATCAGGTAAATAAGAAAAGAGACAAGAAGACACGCATCTTACAGGCGACTAATACAGATACCCGAGCGCAAAAATAAAAAAAGGAGTGCAGACAAAGAAAGGGAGAAAAAGGACAGGGAAGTATACGTAAGATCTTGTTTAGAAATACGCGGAATCAACTTCATGATCCGGCGGCAACGCTTTCACTATTCTGCTGCTGGTGCTGTTGCTGTCCTTGGATCCCAGCGGGATGAGAAGGTAGCGGTACGATATTCTGATGAGGTGCCGGGATCGGTGTTGAGGATGCCGACGAGCCGATTCGCGGGTCAGGAGTTTGGTTTGTTGATGGGGGCTGTGATTGTGGAGGTTGTTGTTTCTGGTGATCGGGTAGGACGTGAGGGCGCCATTTTAGGAGGATCTTGGTGATTAGGGGGCGGGCTTCTTCGACTGGTTTTTGAGAGGCATTAGGTTATGTTTTGTTTAGGAGTGGGTTTGAGTGTATGTGCTTGCTTACCTGTTTGGTAGAGATTCTCGAGAGCGTCTAGGCAAAGCTCCCGTGCCGGAGGACGCATCAGGACGAGATAGCTGAAGGGATTTTATGTTAGATACAATTCCCCGCCCGGAAGAATGGAATGAATACTTACTGTAAAGCTTGAACGCACAAGTTCACGCGTTCAGGATCATTGGCCAGAGTTTTAACCTTGTCGATCACAGCCGGGTTAAGTTCAGGTACCTCGCTCAGATACCGGATGAGCACTTTATCCCTGGCGTCTAAATATGGTAGCATCCCCTCCAGAAGTTTAATGACCCAGTGATCGTAGTGATTCGGTATATCCTTGCTGTCTGACGAGTCGGCGCCGTTTTTGGTTTGAGTGTATTTGAGCTGTACTCGGTAGTTGTACCACTCTTCGTTCATCCAGGAGATGGCAATGTTTATTCGCACGCGGAAATCTTCGAGGATATATCGATATAGCACCTCTCGGACTCCGTCTGCGAGGAGAGGTCGACCAGACTGCGTCAATTGGCCGCCTCTGTAGCCGTTTTCCGTCTTGAGCCCGTCAGCGCCCTCGGATTCAAGACCTGCCGACGAACGTGTTGCGAGCCGCGTTAGAAGGGTCAGCCAGGAATCTCGATCAAGTGAGCTTGCAGCTAGTCGTCCGAAGCCAAGAGCTTGCCCTGAGCCCTTTGTTGGTTTTGTCGGTTGCTCTAATGTGGCGGCCATGTTAAAGACGCGCTCTGCGGCCTCTCTCCCGACTTGAGCGGCCTCCTGTTCTGATAATGGAGGCGGCTGAGGGAGTACGAATGGGCCCAATGCGGCCAGATCAGGGGGAAGTTCTGCGGATTCTGCTGAAACCTGTTGGGCTGGGCCTGGACCTGCTGAAACATCGGTAGGCTCATATTCGGGCTCGTATTCATCCTCTTCTTCCTCGGCTGGTGCTGCCTGCGACTGCGTCTGAGCTTGATGTTCATACACTTGCTTCTTGCAGATGGTGAGATAGCGGGATCGAACAGCCTTGGCAAGAGATTAGCGCCACAAACGAGTAGAAATAATAGCGGCTTGGTACTTACACCTATCGCTTGATCCAGAGGTTCCGCTTCAATGCGACTCAGGATGGGTACGGTGATTTTGACCAGTAAATCTACTGGAAGTTGCTTGACGTCAAACGACGTCAATCCTACGTCCTCCGTCAAAGTGAAAAGCTGAGCAAAGCTGGTAGGCCCCGGCGGAAGCGGAGGGATCTTGAGCTGTGGCGGAGTGTTGACGCCTAGCCTTGCTCGTTTGGCACTATCTACGAGATCTGTTGGTTCTGCTGGAAGAGGCCGCTTGCGCGTAGCCTCCTCAAATATCTCATTCCGAGACTGTGCTAATCGATCGATGTACTGCTGCATACGCCCGGCCAGCGGGTGATTCGGGTTTCTAGAAATAGTGCGTTAGTATAAGCAGAGGGCTCGAAACGAAATGCAATACTGACCTCTTCATCAGGTTGATAAACAAGGCTCTTGTTGTTCGCTCCATAGATTTAATATTTACGCGAGCAGTTGGCGTCATTGGCGAGTTTGCCTGCTTAAGGGGGTTGAATTCTAAAACGGCATTTATGATCTTATTTGAGATGGACTGGCGAGTGCGGATCAGGACTGCAAGAGAGTTCAAAGTCGCGTTTACAAGAATAGGGTCACTGGCGGGTTAACGCGATTAGCCGAGATAAGATATCGAGGTATGAGATCACGCACCTGGAGTTTTCATGGAAGACATTAAGTAACCGATCTAGAAGACCAGAAGCTTCGGCCTCGAGATTGGGTAGCGGTATGAGCGGGTGATTCCTCGGAACAAGTGCCAGAGATATTTCGTTCTTCTCGGGACGCTGCAGACGGTTTTAGTGATCCCAAAATCTATATCTCTTGTAAAATCAAGATGGCACGTACTCTTGGGTCGGCAATCACTCCCAGGGTTTGTACCTGGACGACCTTTTGGGCGAATTTGATACAGCATATTTTGATACCAGGGACGGCTGAATCCCACTTTCTTAAAATCGAGTGTTTGATAGAGGTCATATTCTCCCATAGAGCGGCGTCATTGGGATGGTCAATGCTGTCGTTGCAGATACCTTTCATCAGAACTTATGTCTACCTTTAAATATGCATGCAGAATGGTTCCAACGCATCTTCTGCACCACATACGAGCGAATGGCTTGCGGTTCTCCATCCCAGCACAATGCAAATATAGAATGGGGTATTAAGGAGGAGAGCAACATACATATGTCTAAAAACCAACGCGTAGACACAAGCCGCAGCCTGAATCGCGCTCCTCACCACGGCCACATCCTGCCCCGGTATATCCAGCAACTGCTGTATCGCCGGCAATACCTCCGTGCTTAATTTCTGTTTCGGCTGTTGAGGAAAGGCGGGACTCGCGAATGTTTCGGCAAGGAACTCGGCGCCCCATCTTCGAAGCTCGATTTGCGCTTGGGGGCCGATTATCGGGAGGATACCGTGTACGATCTGGGGGTAGAGTGCGGAGTCGCCGAGGACAAGGTTTCGTGCGGCGTCCAGCTGGGACATTTGCTCCACGAGATTGCTCGTGGGCAAAGCCATTGCGTCGGCTAAGGGAGTTGTGACAGCAGACCACGAGACGCTGCGGTGGAGAAATAGTTGGATCTTGCTGGGTTCACGTTATGAAGAAAGTATTACGCAGCGTCAAAGCGTTGAAAAAGAGAAGAATCGATCAAACGCGGCAGGGAATGAATGAGAGTGCCATACGATGAGCGAAGGTGTAGATTGTCGAAGGGATTCCGGCGGCACAACGAGGGCTCCAGGCGAAGAAAAGTGGATTAAAGGGTGTAGAGCCAGATCCAGAGCTTACAAGGTCAATCAATCGTGGTCTAGGAGAATTGTAGCCAGATGTCCATCGTCTCGTCATGAAGTGAAGTCCACGCCGCGCTGCCTTTTGCTGCTTGGAAGATGCTCTGGCGATGCCGGCGCTGATTGGCCCGATTAGATGTCAGCGATGGATGACTAATATCACGTGCTTAAGAAACATCGGATCTCGCCGAAATATTAATCCGGGCGGAAGTCTCACGCTTCTCGGAGTTTGGAGAGCGGAGGTTCACGACACCAGGCATAACGGCATTGATAGCCACCACTTTAGGGGCAATTTATATTGAAAAACATAGCGAAAATATGGCTCTGTACGTATCCTCATGGCCGACTTTCGTCGATATTGCTAACCAGATACTACAGCTTCAAATCCTCCTACTACGACAAAGACTACCGGGCGGGCGCCGCCTTGCTCCGCGCACGAAGACCATATCTCGTGAAAAACACACTCGCGGGCGTCGCTCTCTTCAGTTTCTGCATCGGCGTCTGTATGTTTTCCCTCCTGCCACAGTCACACCCCGCCCGCCTGGCACCTCGTACACTTTTCAATCCGAATCACTGACTCTCTTCGTTCTAGATTCATTCACAATCAACGCAGTCGGCCAAGACGATTTCTCCGACGTCAAAGTCCCCGCTGCACCAGCACAGTCGAAAGATCAAGCGAAGCAATAGAAAAGCCGATACGCGCCTACATAGCACATTGGTCAATGGATACGCTATTGTTTCCGTGAACGGGCCGAGGGAGGGCAAAGAAAAGAGGGCCTAAGGCAGGAAGAAAAAAAAAAATAAAAAATATAGCATTGGCTGGTGATCCCGGAGTTTTCAATTCTCAATATTTAAGGCGTTTGTTTGGACTAGGGTGGATACGTTTTGCGATTTTACCCATCTGCGGAGGAACTCCTCCCACGTCAAAGAAGTCTTAATACTGTCAGTGATGAGAGCAGGAGTGAGATGTCGAGCGGACAGTGAGAGGAGCTGAGGCCAGGGTATGAGCGGGGGCATTTTTCTTCTTGTTTGTATTTCTGCATGCAATCTTTACCCCTTTGACGCCATTTTATGTAAATATACAACTACACCGCTCAACTCGTCTTTTCGACAATACCAGAAGCATCATTGGTATGAACGTGAAACTTTTACGTATAGGTATGAAGATAAGGAAATATCTATCATTTATGGCCCCCGTAATTCAAATTATCTTATACGCCAACCGGTGCTGAGTTAAAGGACAAGAGAAATGCAGGACATTAGGTATATCTCTCTTATTTTTAGAGAGGAGGTATTACTACAATACAACAAAACGCTATACATGCAAGAAGAGAACCAAAAAGATGCCACCTAGCCAGAACTCTCTACGCCCATATCAGTCGCGATTGCTCATGAATCGGGTGTTGGGGGTTAGCCCAGGGTGTTTGTTCGAGGAATTCCTCCTCCGCGGCCTGTCGAGTGACTGCCGGCGGCGCCGTTGTGGTCGTCGGCGTGGATGCGTGGCTTTGACGAGGTGGAAAGGAGGGCGGCGGTGCTGAAGTTGAAGGTCTAGGGGCCATGGAAATCTAGATGGAGGAAGATGGTCAGTGCCTGGCAGAGGCGGTTGGTTCCACTGGATCAATACTTACGCCCATTTTCTTAAAATCATCTTCACACTCATCATGTGAGACAGGCTCCAGCTCTGGCGCTGAGGGAAAGCCAACGTGCTCTGCAAATCCAGAGAGGATCGAAACCTCTTTGTTATATGCGGTTTGCTGGGTGATTTGTCTGGAGCGCTGCGCAGGAAATGGTATCCCATAGTCAATATTTGCTTCGCTTGTCTGGAAGCGGTCGTGTTGGACGCGGTAGTGGTGCTCCGATATGGCTTCTAGGTTCCGCTCACGGATATCCCGGACATTCTGGTAGTAGGAGCTGTTGACTTGGCTGCGCTCCGCTTGGCTCCTGATGCGCAACGAGCCGAGTTTATGTGCGAAAAGCTTTTCTTCATAATCGATCTTCTCATCGCGATATTCCTCGATTATGCGACACTGGCGAAGGAATTCTGGGTGCGTGGGTTCGTCTTGCGTGAGTTGGGCAAGTTCCTTGTTTAAAGCTGCGATTCGGTCATCGTAAATCCTGTAGTATAATTAGCGGGATTATTCAGGGGTCGTGTTTAAGACCCATACCGGTCACGTAATATTGCAAAATGCTGTTCTAGATTTGAGAGTATCTCCATTGCGGTCGCTTTCTTTTCTGTTGCGAGAGTTAGCATCGGTTTATGAAAACGGTTTCAAATACGTACGCTCTTCATGTTTGAATGCTGCTTCGGGGTCATCATTGGCACTAATGGTGTCACCGTTATCGTTCTCGTCAACTTGATCCTCCACACCGCCGTTGTTATCGTTCTCTACCCCGGTGCCATTATCAATATCGTATGAATCCTTTGTCTTCTTCCCTTTACGTTTGCCTTTTTTCCCTTTCTTACCCTTTAATGTGGGAAGTCGAGTGTCATCGGCATGATCTTCTTGTAAGGTTTCGTCGTTAGATAAAGCGTCATTCTGTTTCGATTCGGTTTCCGGGGTATCGATGGTGGATCCGACTGCGTCCTCAATTGCGTCGGCTGTCAGCGAACTACGACGTTTCCGTAACGGCTCGTCTTCCTGTAATTCTTCGCCAATATTCGTATCGGAGCCTTCACGTTTTCGCTTTTTGCTCGCTTCTTGTTGAGAAGCTGTACTATCCTTTCGAGGCTTTTCTGTGGTATCGAGGACGCCATTAGTTTTCAGATCTCGCGGCGGCTTACTCGGTGAAGCCTCTGGTTCGTTTACTTCATCATCGTCAATGTCGTCATATGTCGTCGACTGTGCGAGTTTACTCGGGCTCGTGCCGTACACCCCAGCGCTCAGGACGATGCTAGCACGGTCGCGAGGCCGGCTTGGGGAATCTTCAATGCGCTCTGTTTCTGCTTCTGAATCAATCTCGCTCGCAAGTTTTTCAGGCCTTGGGAATATGTCGTCGAGCTGGCTCTCTAAGCGTTCATCAATGTCACTCAAACTGCTAGACCGCCCGTCATCATCGGACAGCAGCCCGTCGTGTATGAGGGCGGCCCTAGAAGTTGAAGAAACATGCGGCACCACGTCCGGGGGTTCCATCGAGTCTCCGCAGACGAATTGCTTCTCAAATTATGGGTATCGAAGGATGAGGATTAAATGACGAAGGATTTCGGGGGAAACTTGACGTCCGGCTAAAACTCTTCTGCTGTGAGATCTTTGCGCCGTGTTAGCAGAACCAACTCATTAGAAACTTCAATCAACGAAAAGGATGCATAGAATCTAGTGGAATTCAATATGGACCAAGGTATTCAGGGAATGGCTCTTCACGCTTGGGGCGGTGGAGTTGGTACGCAGAATCAGAGGGCAAGAGAAAACACCAGTAAAGACTCGAAAACTTTCGAAAAGGAACCAAATATAACTCCACAGACATGTGATATATGGCAGGACTCAAGCGGCATTAACTTCTAGACAGACATACCTTCAGACAACGTGCGCCGCAGAGCGCGCGGGAAGGAAACAGGCTGTGACAAGGTGATCGACCGCTGCTATCGAAAACCAATCCTATCAAAGGAGCTCGTCCGCAGGGTCCCAAGAAGGCCGTTATCAAGAAGCTAAATCTCTCGAAGAGTGCAATGTCTGGAAGAAGTGTGGTCGAGACGTCGTTCGCAAAGGCTGTGGGGGCGTGCGACAAGGACGGAGGTTCAAGGAGGAGGAAAGATAAACTGATTATAGATATCAGAATCTATAGGTGAGGAGAATGTAGAGGATGAGCGAGTAGTCACGAATGATAGTTGTACTAGAAGATGGAGGATCGTGAAGAAGACGAGGGCGTTGAGGGATGAGAGGGAGAAGAGAGAGAGGCCCTGGGGACCAGGTGATACTGCTTCACCGTATTGGTGGCATGCGGATGGGTTGTTTCTGTGGTAAGAATGACTGGCTTGGCGTGAAAATGACAGTAATCTGACGTGCGGCGACCGCCGATCTGCTTCAGATACAGCGCTTTGTGGTGAAATTGGGCGGTATGGTCGGTGTATCCCTGTGACCAAACTTACAATACCACGTTTCTCCATACAGTTTGGCCAATATTCTGCCCCGGCTCCGCGATGAAGCTTGATTTGCCGCACCCAATAAGAAGTTTATAATTTTTTGACCGCCTTCGAAATTTCGGATGACTAAGGCAATCCTCTGTCGCAGCCAACGGTTCTCTCCCAAAAATGAGGACGCCAACGACGTCAAGATGCAAAAAGGCGGCAGCAAGGCAGCAAGAGAGAGTATGGGAGAAGACAATAACGCCGTCATCGCTTTCAGCTGAGTTTCCGCGAGAAGTCCTACGCAGGTTGCGCTCAGCGTCTGTTGTTCCGGTACCAGGTACCGTCATACCGTGAATGTGCTATGAGGTCACTGCTTCTGACTGTCTCAAGTGCAGTCCTTGGCCCCAACCACAGGCGTGACAGGTGCACAGTATTCAAGAGCCATCTATTGAGAAGCAGGTGAAGCATAAGTACACTGATTTGTTTCAATTATGTTTGTCCCCGGTGCAATCGTCCAACTCTACAATGCGCCAACGAAGGGTCGTGGTCACGTGAAAACCAGCGGATCCCACGCCAAGCCTTCTCGAGCCTTCTCGAGCGGAAAAAAATAGCTTCACGACGAGAAGCATGATGGGAGCATTTTCTGCGCTTCGAGATCAAACGCTTTCAATATTCCCGAGCAAGGGCAAATAATTAGCAACAATGGGCAAGAAGAGCAAATCTCAGACGAAGGACAGCGCTCCAACGGAATCCGCAGCCCCAATTGGAGGATCTCTGCCCTTCATGGCAACGGAGAAGGATGTGGTTGATCCTCTGCTGGCGTCGCTCTTTGAAAAGAGTGTAAGTATTTCTGTCCAGATATGTATAGAGGTTTATGGCGCGTTTCCCTGGTATTTGTGTGCTGATCTACTTTCTCAATACAGGCCGGCCCTGTGAAAGCTCCGCAAGTGGTGTATAAGCGACCGGAGACCCCTGAGGAAGCCGATGAAGACGAGGCGGAGTCGGAGAGTGAATCGGACGACGATGATAAGCAGATGATTGATGCGGAAAGCATCAATGAGCCAGAAGATGAGATCGAGGAACATGCCGAGGTGCCCGTTAAGGACGGTGCCCGGAAACGAAAGAGAGGCCAGGAAGACGAAGGGTTAGAAGAGTCTTATATGCGGAAACTAGCCAAGGAGGAAGAAAAGGAGCGCAAGAAGCGGTCCGATAAGAAGCCTAAACGCCAAAAGACGGAGGTCGATGCTGAAAATGCTCAAAGCGATAGCTCAAAGGAGGAAGACGATGATGAGGAGGAGGAGGAGGAGGAGGAGGAAGACTACGTCCCGCCCACTCACGAAGCTCTTGCCGAAGACGCAGAAAACGACGAACTTGGCAGATCCGCCCGTACCGTCTTCCTAGGCAACGTCTCTACAGACGCGATAAAATCCAAGTCCTCCAAGAACAAACTCCTCGCCCACCTATCCTCATTCTTCCCGACCCTCCCAGAGTCCGCCATACCGCACAAAGTGGAGTCCATCCGCTTCCGCTCCACCGCCTTCTCAACAGCAGCGCGGCCCAAACGAGCTGCCTTCGCCAAGAAGGAGCTCATGGATTCTACGACCAAAAGCACAAATGCCTACGTCGTGTATACCACCAAGGCCGCTGCACGGAAAGCAATCTCCCTCAACGGCAGTATCGTGCTTGACCGCCATTTACGAGTCGACAGCGTCGCACATCCGTCGCCGATAGACCACAAACGCTGCGTATTCGTCGGTAACCTAGGCTTCGTCGACGAAGAACCTGACCAGCCGGAAGACGAAAATGGCCGCAAACGAAAGAAACCCGCTGAGCCCGCGGACGCAGAAGAGGGCCTCTGGCGCACATTCAACGCCCACTGCAATAACAGCAGCTCGGGAAGGAAGGGCAACAATACCCTTGGCCCCGTCGAATCCGTGCGCGTAGTCCGCGACTCCTCAACCCGCGTCGGCAAGGGATTCGCATACGTCCAATTCCGCGATCAGAACGGCGTCGAAGCAGCTCTTCTCCTGGACGGGAAGAAATTCCCTCCCCTCCTGCCCCGAAAACTGCGCGTTGTCCGCGCAAAGCGGCCCGTCGCGAAGAAAAACAATACCGCAAATACCACCGGCACTTCTATCAGTCACAAAAATCCTAATAGGGTCGCGCTTGGTCCGCGCGCAGGTACCGCTGGCGGTGGTGACACAAGTCTCAACGGCCGCGCAGCAAAGCTCCTTGGCCGCTCTGCAGCCGCCAAGTTGCGTTCTGACGCAAAGACACATTCCTCTTCATCAAAGGAAAGAAACAACCCAACGACGTCAACAGGATCAAACCCCACGCACATTGTCTTTGAAGGACATCGTGCGAGCGCAAAGCAAGACGGTGGAATCGGATTTAATCTGAAGGCCAAGAGTCGTGGCGCAAAGGCGTCGGGTGGGAAGCCGAAGACGCGGAGTGCACGGAGGGCTAAAGCGTTCAGGGATGGGGGAGGGAAGAAGGGGAAGAAGGATTGAATAGAACAGGATTCCCGTTAGAGAAGGATTAGAAGCAGGCAGGGAGTTTGTTCAGTAATAGTTCAATATAATCCGTAGGTGTCTACCAAAATGAATGCTATTATTACCAAGCCATATGGAAGAAGACAAGAAAGCTTCTTTTGAAACACAGTATTCCATGGAACCATCCAAATAAGTTATCCAACTACCCAAAACCAATGAAAAGCTAATCTCGTTGTAAAGAGCCAAAATGCAATGCCATCGCTAAACCATAAGACATATGCATAGTACACTTCAGATCAAGAGGGATCCAAACGAGAGGGCGACGCATATACACTTGTAGGAGACGTGGTATAGACTCGGGTATATCCAAATGCTATCAGGCGTCGGCACATGATACGGAGCGAAAGGAGGTATTTTTAAGAGAAAAGGAGAAGGCTAATAAACACAGGACGTCGAACATGATATCTTCACAAAAATGGAAAGAAAAAAGGGTCGAAGATATACAAAAAAGAATAGTCTCATACTATAAAAGAATAAGGTAAGAATGGTTTGACTCGAAGTCACAGCTAGAAGAAGAAAAAAAGATTATGTTCGCCACTTCCCCACTCCCTATTTATAGAAGCGCCATGATGGCGAGAACGGCCGACAACATTCCACCGGGCAAGCTCAAGGAAGCCGCACCGTTTCCGTTCGGGTCAGGGGCAGAGCCGGTCTCGGTGGATTCAGCGGTGGTTGAGGTAGATTCCGCGCTGGTGGTGGTGCTAGCCTCTGTTGTAGAGGAACCGGTGGTTGTTCCAGTCACCGACGACGTCTGACTCGAGACAGTGGTGCTCAAAGTCGTGCTGCCGGATTTGGTGGAGGTGCCGGAGGTGGAGGCAGTTCCGGTGGTCGAAGAACCGGTCTCAGTCGTTGCCGAGGAGGAATCAGTCTTGGTGGCGCTGCCGGTAATGGTCATGGACGCGCTCAGATCGGTTTGTGTGCCGGTGGTTCCAGAGATGGAGAACTTGGGGGTGAAGTTGATGTTATCCGGGTCCTCATCGTCAATGATCTCGATGGTGTAGGAGGATCCGGGGCCCAAGTTCTTGGACGGGATAAAGGGGTAAGCACCGGAGTTGGGGATTTTGGCTGGTTCTAGTCAGTGCTGTGCATGATAGTGATGCATGGAATACATACTCGCAATGATAACGCCGGAATTAGGAGTGATGCTGCCGTCAATCTGCAGCTTGAGGGTCACGGTGCCATCTGTCGTTGGATCCCAGGTCAGAGTGGTGGGAAGTCCGGCAGTGAATTTGTAGCCTCCTCGGGGGATGAGGAAAGGGTTCTCCTTGGCGGCAGCGGCAAGGGCCACAAGGGCGCTGACAGTAAGATAGAGAGCAGAGCGCATGTTTGCTAAAGATATCAGACGACAAAAGCGAAAGGAATATCAATCGGAACGCGCGACGAAAACGGGAATTTCTCGGGATGTTGCGAGCAAATAACAGAGCTGTACTATATATGCGTGATGAGATAATAGATATCAAGATCAACACCGGGTCTAACGAGTGTAAAAAGGTAGGAATTGGTGAGCTGATCTGAGAGCGAGAGGACAGACTTGACAGGAGAAGAAGAAGAAGAAGAAGAGGAAAAGAAAAGAGAGAGAGAGAGGCAACGAAAGAGGAGGAGGCAAGAGGAGAAGAGGAGAAGCGGCGTGCCCAGGCCCGGAACAGCAGGGGGGAGGGCGGGCGCAATTTGCAGGCAAGCAACACCTTGCCTGATCAGGCATTTTACTAGCCCGTTTCGACCTTCCTGTTTCTCCACTCCCAGAGCGTTTTTCCGCCGCTAGCCAAAATAAAACTAGCCCGGCATCTAATTGGTCAAGTCAAGCAGACCCCGGACCCATAATGAGCTTAAAACAGCTCTGATTGGCCTGAAGCTCCATTTGAATTATTAAAGCTTAAATTAAACCACCCATGGATCACATGGATCGATAGAATCTTATGTCAGCAACCCCCCGTCATCGCCGGCCATCCGAGGTCCTCAACGTTCGCGACAGACATCTCCTGTCGCGTCACAACCTCGCCGCGATATTTAATTCCCTGTGGTGTACGCCGTAGTCTTCATGAATATGCCAGACTTGTCACCTCTTCTGAGTCTTGCTGATATCCCCTTGCCAGCTTCAATGAAGACAAACCGCCCCGGGGAAGATTTGTTTTTTTATCCTCCCGAGCTCCCACGTTTAGTAGCTTGAGCAATGGGTTAAGACATCTGTCCCTATATTGCCACGATGGTACCTGGCGGTTTCAACAAGATCCTTCTCCTCACGGCTGACCATGGGACTGAGGTTGTTGGCGCGTATTCCAACCCAAATGGAGGTCCGCCCCATGATACGAGTAGCACTGCCACTAAAGTTGCCACCATCAACTTTCTTCGAGATATCAAAGATATCATGACACAGATAGTACATATTGTGCAGACGATCTTTTCTTTCCGCTTCCCTGC
Organism: Malbranchea zuffiana; assembly: GCA_039700045.1. Taxonomy (NCBI): domain Eukaryota; kingdom Fungi; phylum Ascomycota; class Eurotiomycetes; order Onygenales; family Malbrancheaceae; genus Malbranchea; species Malbranchea zuffiana. The sequence goes on along the minus strand of JARUPO010000026.1, from coordinate 307,850 downwards.
TTGTCGAAGTTTATACCACAACACTGATCTTGATAGCGTCATATGCGCTTGGATCCTGGCCCTTGTGCGTCTACTGTACGACGCTATGGCACGAGGTTAGGTTGGGCGAAGTTTGTCACAGGGTACATATTCGCCGCAAGACTGTGTTACATCTGCCGCGCGTCGAGGAATGGAATGCTTATTGGAGCACGCGATACCCAAACCAAGGAAGACCTTTCTGCTTTTCAAGAATCGTGAGTTGTCTTTATTTCACTCGATCTGTGCCTTACAACTTGGAACAACTGTAATTAAGCCCGGTGGGTGAAGGAGGCTGGCAGGCACTAGGCGGACTGGGGAACGAACATCAGCTCTCAAGTACTCAAATAACTTTTAGTTTCTGATATCTGAAGCTTCATTGATGTGGCAGTAAAATTTACTGTTGTACCTATTATGTGTATCGAGAGGTTGGCCCCTATGATCGGCCATCGCATGATTCTAATTAACGGCTTGATTCAGCAACCAAGAACTTGAAGCCCAATACAGAGTACCATAACTCCAACCCGACCCCGACCCGGATTCGCAATCGCCGTTATAATAATAACCTTGAGCTGATCAGGTATGGTTCGAAAGGAATTGATGGGGGGAAATCGTCACGGTAAAGAAGGAAATAGAGAGAAATTTCTCGCAATTATGATTCTTGAGCAGAAGTTGCTTGGTCTCGCTCGAGCGTCGTAAAATCGACCCGCGTACGGAGTATAGCAAGGGACCGCGTTAAGAAAGCCAGCGCGGTTTTCGGCGATTTCTATAAAATTTATTCTATAAAGAAAGAAAAAGGTCAGCATAATGCAAATTGGGAATAACGTCCGCAAAGAGTGACTGTTGTACCGTACGTACTTCCTTTCTCTCAGAAGAAGAACGAGCGGAACGTGGTGTCCGCCGCAGACGGCCTCGTATATGGAGTATGACAAGCATGTCTCTCTCCCAAGGGCCCGCCGGCAAATTGAAAAGCAGAGCGGAAGCAACAGAGCACGTCAATCACGTCTCTCTCCAGAGAATTCCAGGCCATTCATCCTCTGAAATCTCATCAAAAGCCAGAGCTGACACAACAGAGCACATCAATCACACCTCTCTCCCTCCAGATCCTCAGAACATCAAAAGCAGAGCCAACGCACCAGAGCACATCAACCACATCTCTCTTTCATGGATGCCCTGGAAATTAATCAAAAGCAGAGCTGAAGCAACAGAGCACATCAGTCACGTTTTTCTCCAAGGTCCCCCTTTAAATATAGGACGCCAAAGAAAGGCCATGATGATCGCATAGTTCATCAACACTCAAACCCCCGGTCAACATACACCACCAAGGGGGTACTATCTTCATTTTTTTTTCTGGAAAAAGAAGGTCAGCACGATATACAGGAATATGTACAAGCAGTTTCTTTTATGCGTACTTCCCCTCTCATCCGAGTTATTGTGTCAGGTGGAGGCAGCGTAAGGAGCCTACTCCGTAGAGGCTTGGTAGTCAGGCTTGGGGTAGGACGCCGTTTCGAACGTCGATTTCGAGAAGACGCGTTCCATTTAGGGTAGGTTGTTGATAGCCATACTGAAAGACATGTATGTATTCTTCGAGAGGCGGTGCTGTAAGGGGGTAATAAAAACCATGGGAAGAAGCCTGAGGATGAGAACAGACAGCTAGGTGATAAGGGGAAGCAGAGGGAAGAGCGAAGGAGAAAATTGGAAGGAGTCGATGAGAAGAGCAGTAGCAGCCACGACGGCACAGAGACGCCCCTGCTCTGGGCAAGAGGGCAAATATCGCAAATATCTTCCAAGCTTGGAAGGCTCTAGTCTAGGAGTTGAGGTTTCCTCGTGCGGTGAAGCTGACGCGGCTCTGTATCTGGAAAGAGAGAGCGAGGCGGCGTAACGTAGGTAAGGAAGAACAGTGCGTAAGTAGGCAAGCACCCAAGCCCTGAGATCAATCATCTCCTCGCCGATTAGGTGAAGCAGGAGTGAATCACCTCTGTCAATGCGGCATCAATTAACCGCCTGCTCATAAAAACAGCCACTGTTTTTGAGGATTATATCTCCATCACCACGACGACAACGTTTTCCTGCGTCAGACATCTTTGTAATAATCGTAATAGAGTCCCAGAATGCCAAATGCTATTCTCAATGTCAGATCCAGATCAGCCATTTAAAGCAAGGACAAAAGAGGTTTATCACGGACTGAAGACCAGAGATTCGATCCCACCGAGCAGCAGGTCGAGAGAATGGCGTCCGCTGGCTCGAGCAGCTGTCTTTGGGGGCTAGCTTTCGAGAAAAACTGCGAGTGACGATAAGGCTGAAAATCCCTGGAGAAATCCTGTGAGACATATAATATTATTTCACTTCTGAATTTGCATGATCTTAAACCGCGTACGAAGCTGCATTTCAAAGGCTTAAAAATACCTTGATGAACCCGCCGCGTTGGCCAACGCCGGTATTGATATAGTGGTTCAGAGGATAAATGGAAGAAGAGGAGTCGACATAACAGGAGGGAACCGCCATCAGTGTTCTTCCGAGATCAAGCCTGTAGTTGACAAGCCCTATCTTTTCTTGGAGCATTTGTTGAAGAACCTTGAAAGCGAAGAGGCCATGGAAAAGGACTAGACACGTAACTTGTTCTGTGTCTTTGAACAGTCTCTGGTCCAAGCATAATATGTGTGTTCCATTCATGTGAAGGAAGAGGAGGGTTGGTGATGGTGGTCGTTGAGGAGCCCGAGGTCAAGCAAATGTAAACACAAGGGCTGAGGTGCATGGAAGGAGAACGGAATATTGACAGAAGTTCAAGCACAATCCAAGGCCACTCTCAGACCACAATCCTGAGTGGAACTGTGAATGCTGGCTGTTGGGGGATCAAGAGAAGACCAGATTGTGGATTTAAGAGTAATAATTCCTCCCTCCCTGAAAGATTGTTGTTTGCCATGGACATAGTTAAAACTTTCTGTTCTGGTGGAACACAAGCAACACTGCCCTTTATGTATGCCTCCTTCTGTTCAATATATATCCCCTTGCCCTTTAGACAAATAGGCAAGCATTTTACCAGGTGATGCCCACATGTGCAGGTAGGTAAGCAACTTTATAGCCCGTCTATGCTAGGGCTTGAAATGTTCAGGTGGACAAGAGGCCCTTCTCATGAATCTCCTGAGCCACCTCCAGCCTGAGGACCGTATGGGAGCCGAATGATGGCCATGGTCAGAGATGTGGATGGCCAGCAAGGAGATTCAGCAGTTGAATGAATGACCACACCCAATGACTCCGACTCTGTAGGTTGACTCTTAGACGGCCCTCCAAATACGGCAGAATCGCGACTATCATGGTGATTAAGAGCCTCTAAAAGGCCGAGTAAGTCTTGCACCGCCGCGGCGGAGCGCCGTCTTGATTGTTCGTCCACGGTTGCGGTCGTTGAGTTAATGTAAAGGTGTTAACTCCTGCGGAATAACTGTCATATAACATGTCAGTAGAGAGCTTGCGCAAACTCGGAAAGCACAGCAGTAGTTGTCCGGTCTCATCTCACAGATCCTAAGGCAAAGAATAATACTCCACGCAGCATCCGCAACTTTCCGTAGAATGGAATCGAAGATCTTCAGCCCCTTCCAGAGCAGAGCGAGGTCGCGAGCAGCATCCACATTTGCGGCCACAGCAACCACCAGCAGCCTTGCAGAGCTCCACATGCATGTCCGTCCTCCTGAATCGATCTTGCTCCCTGCGTTCTCGCCAAATATTGCGATGATATGATTTCAGGCCGTACTTTAACTGGTAATACGCATTCCAGTGCGCCCAGAACAATCTTTTAGCATCCCGTGCTTTGGCGTAGAGCTTCTCTAGTTCTTCCTGTTCTTTCTTCGTGAGCTTTCGAAATTCAGTTAATGCTTTGATGGCCGTCGCTTTTGATATCAGGTGTTCTCGGAGTTGGAGGCAAGACGCGGCAGACAGGTGTTGGTCATTCCATATTTTCACGACTTCCTTTCCGAGATCACGATATTCAGATCCATAGGTGGGCTTCAGTCTATTAGCAATGTTGGCGCAACGGTAGAAGTGATGTTTCTCCAGAAAGGCCTCCAGTGCCCCCGTTCCAAATCCAAGCATGTTGACAGAGATCAGGTGAAGGTAATGAATGTCAACTTGTGCAGAGTGTAACACCTATGTTTGTTGGGAGGTGCAATTTGGCAGATAGTAGCTTGAAGAAAAAATATGTTGTGAAGCTGCTGTTAGTCAGACTGAAGAGATCGAGCCAGTCGTATATGTATGAGGCTTCTTAAAGCTTCATGAGATCACAATCATATCATTCTCCAGTCCTAGCAGCCACTGGTAGGTTCACCATGCGATCCATGGTAAAGCACAACCAACTCCCGTGTTTCCAGATCCAGATACTGATCTCAGATGCCTGGTTGGGCAGGCTTGGTTACTAAGCCTTGTCAGGGTAATTTTTCGGTAGCATCATCAACCCCTGAACCTGGCTAACAGACTCCCTTTTCTATTCTTTTGGGCAGCTAGGAGCGTCGAGCTGCGAGATAGTAACTGTTGTAGATCAGTACCATGTGGATGGAGCTGGGGCAAGGAGAAACTAGGAGAATCATCTTGAGAAAAGAATGTTCTCGAGACATGGGACTCTCCGTTCTGCACTATGGAAGTAGGGATGAGTTGTAGATCAAGTAGAATAATAATACGGGTATATCCCATGGATTAGTTATGTTTCGCCCAATAAATATGTATGCTCATATACCAAAAGGGGCCGTCCTTGCCACGTTCAAGAATCAGGCGCCTGTTCTTCTCCGGCAACAGGCTCATCCAACAACCCTCTCTCCCCAAGCCATGAGATTGCACGCATCAGACGCCGATCTTCGTCATCCCGCTGCCTCTCCAGGAGCTTAAAAGGTACTTAGCAGAAAGACCAGAAAAAGAATGCGTCGTAACTTACCGCTTGAAACAACCCCTTCCGCTCACTCCCCGCATTCTGAGCAGGTTGTTTTCGAGCTTTCTCACTTCCCGCCGGCGTCTCATGCACGTATATACATTCTTCGCCCCGTCGGCATTTGCCCGTGCGTATAAACTGGCGGCACAGATTCTTGCTGCGGCGCGGTGGTTGGGGAATGAAGTCTGGTCGTTCGCGTTTGGAGGTTACTTCTTCCGGTGCGGAGTCGGAATCGGAGTCGGAGGAGTCGTTTGATGAGGAGTCAGAAGAGGACGTGTCTAAGCCGCTTGTTGAGGTTTCGTCGTCTGAGAGGCTTAGACTAGCTTGTTCAAGGTCGGGTGAGGTGGTGGTTGGGCTGCTGGTGGTTTTGGGGAATTCATTTGTGTCTGGGGCCCTTTCTGTTTGCTGAGTCGGATCGGCGGTATCTGTCTCTAGATTCGAACCTTCTGCGAGCTGCCTTGCTTTTTCAGCGTCCGCTTCGGCCTTGGCTACTTTTTGTTCTTCTTTCAGCAGCTTCTTGCGTAGTTTCTCTGCTTTAAGCTTCGCCTTTGCCGCCGCATCAGCTGGAGTGATACTTTCCTTCGAAGACTTCTGCTTCGACTTTTCTCTGTCCTTTTGCGCCTGGGCTGCTTTTTGCCTTCTTGCTTCTTCATCTGCGGCCCGCTTAGCCTCTCTGGCCGCCTTTTTGACCTCAATCTCTTTCTTCTTTGCCTCCACCTTCTCTATCGTCGGATATCGTTTCCTCCGCTCCTCGATCCATGAGGCAATGTCTGCTGAAGACTGTAAGGTCGAAGTATGACCTCTGTACGATATCTTCAGGCCGCTAGACCCAATCACCTGGGCAAGTTTCGCTTCCTCGTCGACATCATTATCCTCCTCACTCGACTCGTGCTCTTCCGTTTTCGGTGTCAGGCCCAGCTGATTATACTTTCTCCGCTTCTTCTTCGGTTTCTTCGTAGCGTCTACGGACGGCGGTGGCTTGGATGGTAAAGGATTGCCGAAGCTAGGAACCGGCAGAGGGGCAGTTGGTCGTGGGGCAGCCTTTTGCGACTTGGAGAATGCGGTGGAATGTGGTCGTTTATTACCTCGATCTCCACCCCTGTCATTGCCGGGATATGAACCAGGGCTTTGTTTATATGAATTGTAGCTGGGAGGTGGTCTGCGTTGTAAATGAGGATCTCGGTAGTCAGTAGGTGGGTAGTTCAACGGTCGAGGCTCTGGCGGGTAATAGCCGTTACTCCTTCCTTGGCCATAGCCCCACTGCATAGGCGGCTGCACCATTTGAGATCCATGTGCGGGTTGAGGCGGGCCATGAGGAGGAGGAGGAGCGGGGACTGACGGTGCATACCCCCCTGGCGCGGGTGCAGGCGGAGCATGTCGCGGGGGTTGCGGCGGATATTGCGATGGGGGGTGAGCAGGGTAGGAATGCTGCGGGGGCGGATAGTGATGTGGAGGTTGAGAATGAGCATACGTAGGGCCGGAGTAACTAGATCTCGGTGCCTGGGCGTTATAATGGGGCGGAGGAGGGCCGCTCATCGACGGAGGAGGATGGGCGTAGGCGTGCGGAGGACCGTAGCCGGCGGCGGGGATCCCGCGTCCGGAATCATTTCCATAACCGCCTCGACCACCCGAATGTCCGCTACCACCTCTCCCGCGACCACGACGATGGCCCCCGGAACCGCGTCCGCCACGGTGGTTCTGAAACCCATGCCCAGACTGTGACGGAGGACCGCTAGAGAAGCTCCCTGTTGAATTGGCCGGGGGCGGAGGGGGAGGAGGGGGGAAGGAAAACCCGCCTGAGCTCATGGTTTAGCTCCCTCTATGTATAGAGCTTGAAATTGCTTTAGAATGCGCGGTTCATCCTGCAAGTTCGTTGGCGGTCGACGATGTCTTGATCGGGAGCTCTGATAAGTTTCAGCCGGAGAAAAGTAATTCCAAGATTCAAGGGAACTTCGAGAACCACGCTAGCCGTGTTTGACTTAGATCGACGGATAAAAACCCGGCCTCGAGCTGCCCATGTGCTTGGCATGCCGAACGTTGCTCATGAAGCCATTGTACCAAATTGTCAATGAACCTATGGTTTAAATGGGGAGAGACCTAAAATAGGTATCCTTCATATTTCAGCTACAGACGCTCATAGTGAAAGCAATGCTCTGTGACTTTAAGGGAGCTCCGGTAGGATATAAAAAGGGTTTGGCGGCAGAAAATCAGGGGAAGCGGTCAAAAGCACGGTGAGCCTTGTCTTGGGCAGAAACCTTATCAGATCATCAAGAAGATCCCAAAAAATGTTCGCGACTCACCAGATATCTGAAAGAACTTGAATACATGACGCTATGAAACTTCTCCTTTCGTGTCTATAGGCAAGCCAATATTACGGTCTTCGTAATCTGTCAGCTGTTGCAAAGCAGAAAAAAACTCGAGATGCCAACAAATTAGCGGCTTCCGCTCTTCGCTCCCTTAACACCATCCAATCTCCTCGCCCTGACATTCCACATACCTGCTTTCGCCATGTTTATCCTCGTACGTTCTTATAGCTTCCTTTTGGCATCCAAGGCCGGCCTAAGCTTCTGCAAGGCTAACCAACAACGATGCAGACAACGATATCGGACCTGGTCCAGATATCCCCGGAGGACTTCTCCAAGCTCAGTGCCGTGGCTATTCAGGATAATATTAACGAGAAATATGCAAACAAGGTGAACATTTCATTTTATTTTCTTTTTGAGTCCCTCTTAATTTGTTGTGGAGTAACCATAAGGGAGGAAAGGACCTAGGAGCTTCTGGTACTGACTGTAGGTGTGAATAGGTGATACAAAATGTCGGATTATGTATTGGATTTTACGATTTACTGGAGTCATCTGATGGGCTTATCGGGCACGGGACGGGTCTCGTTAATGTCAATGGTAAAAATCCCTCTTGCCGGCTCTTCTGACAAGGCTAATATATTGGCTAGTTAAATTTAGATTAATTGTTTTCAGACCATTTAAGGGCGAGGTTATTCTGGGAAGGATTTCGAGTGAGACGGAACATGGGATTAGGGGTATGTTGGCTTACTTTCCCGTCTCAGGTTGACTTTCTGTATGGATGCTCACACTGGCTGTGCCGAAATAGTGGGATTAGAATTCTTCAGCGACATCCTGATTCCGCCGAGTCTGCTATTCGACGGTGCAAAGTTGTAAGTTGAAGCCGCCTTCTTTCTTTCCAGATTCATTCTCATACGGTGAGTGTGTCAGTGATTACACCGAACAGGTCTGGGTTTGGGACAACGGCGAGGGTGGCCTGTTCTATTTTGATGTTGGCGAGACTGTGCGGTTTCGAGTTGAGGCGGAGGAGTGGCATGATCAGATCCCTAATGCCCCTGATATGCCTGATGGATCGGCGATGGCGGAACGGAAACCGCCGTATTCTATTATCGTATGATCCATTTTATTTTCTATCTTTGTTGCTATTGATACTGATGATTGCTGTAGGGCTCGATGCAAATTGCGGGTCTTGGACTTGTTGCTTGGTGGTCATGAGAAGGCCTGTTCGCCAGAATGACCGTTGCTATCAGCGGAGAAAAGGTGGATAGGCGGGTACATTGCATGTTACACATGTAGCAATGCAAAAGCCAGGCCATGAATTTGATGGTTCATGATTCTCGGTCCTCACAAGGCATCACGCTATATGGGTGTTAGTCAGAGACTCGATGAGTTCTCGAGTGAAGGCATAGGCTGTGAGTTAGGCGGCCTCAGGACGGAGATGCTAAGATGTTTCAGGCGCTTACCTATACATACATAGTTGTTCCTCGCGAGGTCTCTTGGCTACCAAAGGATGGGATGATTGGATCATGCATTTAACCTCTTCAGTTCATATTCATGCAAATGAATCTACTACATTTACCCTTGCCCCATCAGTCTTCTTGCGTTGGCTACGCAAAAACCAACAAATGAGAAAGTTGTTATCCCTTGTGTCATTCTTTCCTTGACCCAACCCCCTAGCACATTGATCATCATCATTCTTTCTAATTGAGTGCATGGTGAATGAGCCTTCCTCCTACTAGGTAGGACCTGCATGCGGCGTGTTTAGCTCCCCTTCCAAGGCCTTTTCTCCATCTTCCTTTTCATTTCTTCTTCTTCTCATCTTCCACTCAACCACACACTCCTCTTCCAAAGCCAACAGAAAATCAATTACCCATGCTCTTGACTTACAGGCTTAGTAAATTACCCTCTGGTATCAGAGTCCGTAAGTCCCCCCTTGCTTACTTCAGATATGTTATTTTGACCTCATTCTGACCTTCCGCCAATTTGCTATGATTAGATGCTCGCGGCACACTTGCCATTGGGATGATTCAGCCTCCGGATCTTCGAATGTCGAATATATAGCGGTCTACAACTCTCCCCGAGGTACAATATACCTTTTGATCAACACAATTTTGCCCACGGCTGGCATGGCCGGCAGAGGTAGGTCACTCATACCTGATGCAGTCAATTATCAGATGGGCCTGCCTACTAACAAATTGCACCTTCCCTCAGGCCGAAACCAAAGAGCAAGTGGTGCCCTGGGCCGTTGGGCTCGGGATTTTTGCTTTTTTCGGCGTGTGCTTTGTCGTCAAAGAGTGCGCGTACAGGTGTGCGGCGACAAGGTGGCCCCTCCCAGGAGGGGAGCTGCAGGTACGGGCCATCATGGCCGGAGGATCCATTTCGCCCGGTCAGTTGGAGGCGGGGGTGGGGTGGGGGTTGTAAGAGCAAGAAGACCGGGAAGAGGTGGTGGTGGCCCTGGAGGGAGGGGGGAAAGAAGAAGGAGGAGCAGGGGTGCAGCGGGCGTTGCAGGCTGTTCTTCGCCTTTTGGCCTACCAGTCATATTCCGTGAGCGGATATACCGCTCGGCCGTGCCGGCATACCCGTTGCCAGAAGCGGAGATACGGCTGCGAGCGGTCATGGCGGGTGGGGCATTGGAGGAGGGGTGCCGGTGGTGGCCCTGGGGGCACAAGGAAGAGGAGAGCAGGAGGTGCAGCGTGTGGAGGACCGGGTGGCAGAGCGGCTGGGGACTTTGGAGGCGCTGGTGAGACAGTTGGTGCCAGTACCAGAGGCAGCTGTTGTTGTTAACCCTTCTGGGGTATAGTCATTTGCTTGTTTTTTGGTTTTCCTTTTTTCTTCGGGCAAGGGAGAGAGATGTGATTGATACTCCTTCATAGCCAAATGCCTATTATGCCTACTATTATTACTCCAGTCTCTGCTACCCGTCGACATTTCTGTCCAGACCATGGACCAGGTGCTGGCCAAGCTGTCATCACCATGAAGGCTCCCCCCATCCTTCATCACTGCCACCAAGGTGCAAAGAAATGAACTCGGGTGCCTTCGAGGGGCCATGGGGCGAGAAAGCCCAATTTATCTCAATCCTCAAGTAACTGAGATGCCTGGTGAGAGCCCAGAATCACGGTGCAGGCAATAGAGGATGGTCTATAGGCTTGAAGTGACTGACAGCTGCTCAACTGACTGTCTGCTACGCCATCCGAATAGGGGTCGGGGGTCGGACAGGTACTGAATAATACTATCGGTGGGGGTCGGCGACTGAGGGTTTGATCCTTTTGCTAATTAATTTGATTGCTTTTGACTTTGTGTCTTTTTCTGTATTCTTCTTACCTTGCTGGGATTGATAGATGTCTTGTACACGAGGGAGTTTGATGTGTAACCAATGACGTCATCACGCCCTCTGCCTCGGACCGCAATTAATAATGTCCCGATACCCCGCTTAGTCAGATCCGGTGTAATTTTCGCCCCGCAAATTCCTGCTCTCGTCCAATAAAGTACCGCTACTCCTCGGTCTGGACCCATATTTGTCATCTGGTAATGGTCGCGTATTTGTGACGCCATGAGGGGAGATTTTGTCTTCCATCGTACAACCATTTTTTTTTTCCTTTGGATTGGTAAACAGGTGGACATCTTTATATATATATATATTGATAGACGTCTTCTCTTCTCCTTTTCGTCTCATTATCTATACCTTGGAGCACTCTGTTTATATATCATTACCATCTTAGACCATCTTTATAGACCTTGCTTCAGTCATGTCTGGTACTATTAGCCCCTCAGTCCTGCCTGTTCGCGGGCCGACAGCACAGCACGGTTCGATCGAGACTCCTCCAAGAGCTCCGTCGCCTGTTCATCGATTTGGAACGCTGGCCGTTCATGTTGGATCCAATATTGACCCTACTACGGGTGCCGTGATTGCGCCGGTAAGTCTCTTGCCCCTCATCGTCTGTCACCGCGGGAAAAATCCATTGCTCATGAATTTTTTGCTTCCCCGCAGATATCCCTGTCTACAACCTTTGCACAGACCGCCGTGGGTAAACCCGTTGGTCAGTACGAATACACAAGGAGTGCAAACCCGAATCGGTGTGTATAGCCAATCACTCCAGTTCCTATCGCGCCCGGGGAATTTTCCAAATAGCCGGGCCGCAAACGGTGATCTATCGGCTGACATGTGGAATTCTTTTTTTTCGCTTAGGGACAACTTTGAAGAAGCAGTTGCTGCGCTGGAACACGCCAACTACGCACTGGCCTTCTCCTCAGGCTCGGCTACTACCGCTACCATCCTCCAGTCGCTTGCCTCCGGCTCCCACGTTGTCTCCGTTTCCGATGTCTATGGCGGGACGCACCGATACTTCACCAAGGTTGCTGCCGCACATGGTGTAGATGTCACTTTCTCGCCCAGCATCGAGGCCGATATTGCCTCGTTGATCCGTCCTAATGATACCCGCCTAGTATGGATCGAGACACCGTCGAACCCGACCCTGGGGCTGGTGGATATCCGCAAGGTTGCGACTGTTGCGCATCAGCATGGCATCATGGTTGTGGTGGATAATACATTTTTGAGCCCGTATATCCAGAATCCGCTTGATTTTGGCGCGGATATCGTCGTGCACTCTGTCACGAAGTACATCAACGGACACTCTGTAAGTTGTACCCTTTACCTCAAAGACAACTCGTGCTAATAGTACCAGGATGTATGCATGGGTGTCGCAGCATTCAACTCCCCGGATCTCAAAGCCCGCCTAACATTCCTCCAAAACGCCATCGGCGCCGTCCCCTCCCCCTTCGACTGCTGGCTCGCCCACCGCGGTCTCAAGACCCTCCACCTCCGTGCCCGCGAGGCCTCCAAGAACGCCACTATCGTCGCTCAGGCGCTCGAGGCCTCTCCACACGTCATCTCCGTGAACTACCCGGGCCTCAAATCCCATCCCCACCGCGAAATCGCAATCAAGCAGCATCGCGACGGGATGGGCGGCGGCATGCTCTCGTTCCGCATCAAGGGTGGTCAGGCGGCCGCTGAGCGATTCTGCCAGGCGACAGGCGTCTTTGTGCTTGCGGAGAGCCTGGGTGGCGTGGAGAGTCTCGTCGAGGTCCCAGGGAGCATGACGCATGCGGGTATCCCGAAGGAGGACCGCGAGATTGCGGGTGTCTTTGATGATTTGGTGCGCATGAGCTGTGGTGTGGAGGATGGAGAGGATCTGAAGATCGATGTGCTGCAGGCGCTTGAGAAGGCGATTGTTGCGCCCAAGGTCAATGGGAGTGCGAATGGGGTGAATGGGTCTGCATATTAAGGGGTAGATAGGGGGGTCTGTTTGATATTAGGAGATACCCAAAATATAATTTTGATCTAGTATGTTTTAGCCTCTTTTGAGGACTGCTTAACTACGAGTAAGTGATGCCATAAATCATCTCGTTTTAGCCTATCCCCAAGGAGGTGTGCACCCACAAGCTACGGGGTCGCCTACCCACCCGACATATACGTATAGGCGATCAGGTAAAGTGCTTGCCTTATTGTCAAAAGGGCAAGGGGGATATACCTTAGTTATATTGAGCAGAAGGCTCTATATGATAAACAACACTCTAAAGCTTGGCTGCTTTGGTATTTACTTCCATGGATTGCATGGTGAGCACTCTAACGTTGGATAATCTCGATACTAGGCCGTGACATGAACATGATTTCATGAACCTTCAAAACCCCCCATATATCTGGAATACCCCCAATCTGAGCAATGACAACTTCACAACATCTACTGTCCTTCTGTTCCTTTGAACTACTTAAACTACATTGCTTCCCTGACGAACGCACTATACCCTGGACGATACATCCCAACTGGTGCCCTCGAATTAATACCACGTTTCTCAAGTTCCACCACCATGCTTGGTTTCGGAGTTGCATCTTTGGAGAACTTTTTGGAGCGACATCACCTTTACCGCTGCGCCAACTTTGTGAACGGCCTGAAGGCTATCCCCTATAAATATATCACTCGATACGAACCCTACACATCAGCTGTGAGGCAATGGAAGAAGGAATACCTTGCTGCCTCAGAAGCTCTGCAGCTCCGCGAGAATCTGATAGCAAAAGCAACGGCCATTGAGGCCTTGACTGAATTCCGAAAACTTACAAAGGAGGAACTTGACAAGCTGGAGAAGTTTCACTCTGAAGCAAGAAAGGCCAAGGCGGAGTTCTGGAAACACTGGAAAGAGTATTATCGCCTCAAGTACGACACGCAGGAGGACTATGATCCTATGATATGGCGAGCGCGCAGAGAGGAGGATTGATTCAGGAATATGGCAGCAAGGAGACCTGAGACAAGAGATATGCTAGAACCCCGGCAGGTCAATCTATGCAAGGCTGCGGGAGGCTGTTGTGCGCGCAGGTGTGGATGCTGCTCGCGGCCTCGCTCCTCGACGCTGGAGGGGACTGAGGATCTCCGGTTTCATTGTGCAGAGAACTGTGGATGTTGTGAGGAGTACAGGCTCTTGCCGTAGGAGGTCTGTGTGGGTTGAGGTTCAACGAGTACTGATGCCCCTCTGGGTCTGGGATAGGCAGGGATGCTGCCCACACCCGCTGCACCACTTGCACCATCTCAAGGAGCGCTTCATTCTTCTGCTTCTCCTTGTTCTTCTCTTGGAAGCTTCGAACTTAAGGAAGCAGCAGTAAGGCTCAAAAACATCCGCCTTCCCCTCCAGCTTAGCCTTATCTCTTTTTTCCAGGGTACGTCTTTGACTGGAGAAGAGAGAGACGGTATTATCGGTGTGCCTTGCTGATTCTTTGACTTTGGCATGTTTTAGCGCGGATAAGACTTCTGGTCTCAGGAGCGTTGCTTTTCTGCTCCAACTTATCCTATTCTCTCTCTCTCTTTCTCTCTTTCTTTCTTTCTTTCTTTCTTTCTTTCTTTTTTTTTTTTTTTTTTTTTTTTTTTTTTTTTTTTTGGATCACTTCCGGCGGCAGCGACAGGCCCGTGTAAGGCCGCCTTCTCGATCAATTCTTCTGGGTGGAGGAGATCGGTCTATTATTTTAGCCAGTCAGCATGTTCAAGTGGTGAAAAGTCCCTGTCTATTTCATAATTCCGGCACTCCCTTTCCTCCCGCAGGTAATGCAGCTTCCTTGCTTGCGCGAGTCCTCACAGCCCTCTTCTTCTCCTTCTTCCTCCTCTCTCGATCCTGCCTATCGATGTAGTTAGCAGAGTACCAGCAGATAGCAGTTTCCAATGATATGACTTTTACCCAAGTCGTTTGTTTACCTCCCGAATATCACGCATTTCTTCATCTCACTTTTCTCCCCATTGTGAAAACCCGTGCTTCTCGAAGACAAATGGCCAGCTCTCACTCAAAAGCCGAGGTGGTGGAGTGGTGGGTGGCAGTGATCGCGTGGATTGTTTTTTGTTTCTGCAGTATCCTGTATGTGTTTCGTGACTTTTTTACTCGATAGCTCATCATATGGCTCTACCGTCCGCGGCAGCGAGAGGCCGGTGAAAGGCCGCCCAATCCATCAACTCATTTAGATGAAGAGGGTCAATATAGCAGTGCGGTGTGAGCCGCTGTCGCTGGGGTGGTAGCCTGATGCGTCCGGAGAGTATTTTGTTTTTGTATGTTATGACAAGCTGGTGTATATTTTATTGATGTATTTTAGCCGATCTTCTTACCCCTTTGGGGTAAGGGAGAGAGATGTGATCGATGTGCTGTGTGTTCTGGCGTTTGGCGGCGATGGATATACCTAGGGCTTTTTGTGGGCGTTGGGGGAGAGACGTGATTGAGGTCGTTTGGATTCGATTTCGGGGATATGATTGCCGTTCACGACACCATGATACTCTGCTTGCCTCGATTAGCAAGTTCGTTCCCGAACTTGACGGTCAAAACGAAACATGAAAGAGTCGATGACGATAGGTTAGTTTGTCCAAACGCAGCTTGGGTGAATCAATAGCTAATCTGGACGCGATTGTCAGAAACATGATATACAGCTTGAGGCAGCCAGGCGTCGATCCGTTGAACACCTGTCCAGCTGGTATATCCATCGGCCCGCCATTATCACGGTCTAGCAAGATCTGTCAGGACTTCTACACAACTTCATGGTATCCCACCGCTTGGTCCTAGATATCAAACCATTTCCAACCTTGAGGAGATGCCATGTTATCAGTCTTTATTCTTGCAACCTGATTCCAGGCCTCTGCCGTTAGTGTGTACTTACCTCGGTACACCATCGCCGTCCCGGTGGGAATTGATGGATGACAGTCGAGGGGAGAAGTCATTGACGTTCATTGATGTGTATGGGGCCGGAACGCGGCGAATTAGTATTTCCGACACCGTACACCAGGAGACTCAGGGGTAATCCTCGTATCCATGGATGGATCACGATGGATGCGAGCCAAAAAAAAGAAGAGGGTCCTGCCGTGATTCGAACACGAGACCTCTCGCAGATTAGGCGAGTACCCAAAGCGAGAATCATACCACTAGACCACAGGACCGGTTTCAGGTGATGATTTGGCGGCCTTTAGACACATTTGCGATCTCAACCATTTTCCCGTTTAAAGATGCGCCAGACGATGATGACAGGCTTGATTTGGACTTCAGCATGCTTTTCAACGAGATCGTGACGTGTTTGAGGAATGGATTCTCAAAATTCACTCGGTGAGGTTGAATGACTGGACGGATGTTGTTCGAATCTAACTGAAAGCAGGCGAAAGTTGTTCGTTCCGCAAAGCAGATCAGGTTAGTTCTCAAGTCGATTGCATTGCTCCGAGTCTTTTCTGATGATGGCCATGCAGGACATAGCTGGAATAGCAATGATGAATTTTTCCGGAATACCCGCTCCCGCTTCCTCAGCGATGAGGAAAAGAACCTCGCACAACGCTACGTGAGGTTTAACGTCGAGGAACTCGCAAAGATAGCGGCTGAAGTAGCTGGCCCTGGATCTCGTCGTTGCGTTCAGGTTGAGAAGTTAGCCGACGGCATGTACAACAAGGCTCTGCTTCTACCATGGATGATGGTACCCAAGTGGTTGGCAAGGTACCGAACCCGAATGCAGGATTGCCACACTTTACTACTGCCTCTGAAGTGGCTACAATGGACTTTGTGCGTTGTATAACCCGTCTCGCTTATATAAAACTACTGACATCAAGACGAACAGGTAAGAAACGTCCTAGGAACACCTGTTCTACGGGTTCTTGGATGGAGCTCAAGATCCGACAATCCTGTCGGGGCAGAATACGTTATTCTAGAAAAAGTCAACGGGGTACCTCTAGCGAATCTATGGGCTAAGCTTGATTTCGACGTGAAATTAAACTTGGTGGAACAGATTGCTACGTTCCAGCGAGATTCGACCCGAACCACGTTCGCGCAATTTGGCGGACTTTACTATAAAAAAGATATTCCGAACTCCTCCAGTCTAGTTTATACCAGCTCGAAAGGGCAGGTTACCGATAACCGTTTTGCTGTTGGTCCTTCCGTAGGCAGGAACAATGTCCATGATGATAGGAACAAGGTTGAATTTGACAGGGGCCCTTGTAAGTAAAAACAATGATCTCAATAGATAACTTAACTAACTAATATTAGGGAACGCTGCGATTGACCACGCGCTGGCCGCCGGTCACAGAGAAATCGCCTGTATATCACAGGTATCCAAACTCCCCAAGTCCCCAATCGCCATCTACGGACCAGGCTACTACATCCGAACCAAAGAGAAGAAAATCAAAGCACTGCAAGCATATCTCAAGCTTGCGGAGTACGCGCTTCCCGACAGTGAAGATCTCAACACCTCTCACCTCTGGCACAATGATTTGCACAGAGAAAACATCTTCGTCGACCCGGTAAACCCTACAAATATTTGCGGGATTATAGACTGGCAATCAACTGAACTTGGTCCGCTCTATGATCAGGTGGTTCAGCCGTATATCCTGGGCTATGAGGGTCCACCTATTGGTGGAGATTTATTGAGACGCCCTGATCTCAAAGATATCGAAAACACAATTGGCGATAGCCTTTCGCGGACGGAGAAGAAGAAACAGGCTGATACGCTCTTTACTGAAGCGTCTCTCGCCTCGGAATACAGACGCATAATCTACCAAAACAATAAACCCCTGTTCCACGCCCTAGAATTCCAGCAAACAGCCAATTACAGATTGCTCGCCTTTGCCCAAACAATGCTCATCGAGGGTGAAGCTACATATCTTTCCCTCGTGGCAGACCAGTTCCGCAAGGGCTGGCCCGATTTTCCGCGCATCAAGGGGAACCAAGCCCTCCTGAAGGAGTTCCCGTTTACATTCTCTACCGAAGAACTCGAGGATATAGACTTTGACAGCGAACTCGTGGCTTACGGTATCGATCTGATGCAGGATGTAAGGGAGGCCGTTGGGGTGGAATTCTTCCGGGCTGATGGAACTGTGGATTGTGAGATGTATAATGCTGCGAAGGAGGGCATCAGGAATGTGAAGCGGGATTTCATGAGTAAGTATCCGAGGAATGAAGAGGAGAGAAGGGCATGGGAGGATGCGTGGCCGTTTGATGATTGAAGGGGTTATTAGGAGGTACATGGCGGATTGTAAAGATCGGTTTCTCAATGTGTAGAGTATACTGGAGGATATATTTAGGATCTCTTTGAAATACTGGTGAATTTTATCACCACATCCTCACTCAAGGTTATTGTAATTAAAATCTCCATACCGGCGGCCTACGATCTATCTCTGAGGCTGTCTACTTTCCATCCATGTATCGAGATACCCAGCTCAGCGTAAGCAATACTCAACATCATCACAAGCATTTACAAATGCGCAGCCCATGACTGCGTATGCCGCTCCAAAACATGCTGGAAGGAGTTCATCTTTTTTATCAATACCTTCACGATTGACATGGGTTCAGACACCCGCACACGCTTACTTCCCCACGGTGTGCTGGGATCAGAAGAAACACCCAGGTCCCAGGAACTGTGCATTGCAGGACGCGCATCAAGTGCTAGGTATCTTGTCAAAATCAAGCTCAGGGTACCTTTTCCAGAGCGAGCCATTGCTGAATCCAGCTGCAGAGATGAAAGCACCACGTGAGGTGAATCCTGGACGTTGATGGCTGATATCGCCTTGCCCTTGTCGATATCACCAGTTCAGCTGCTAGGATTACGTTGGCTCTCCCCTGCTCACCTCCCATGCAGCCATGCTTGATCAAATGAATCGAGGCTGATCTCGATCGAGAGGGGTCAAGCAGGGTCAGCCAAAGTCAATGGGGAACCCCCCTGTCAGGCTGTCATACTCCCTTTTGTCGGGTGGTAACATGGGCAAACGCAACGAGGGAATATTTTCGATCAAAATATCCCACTGTTCTTCCTCAGCTCCCGTCGATGAAGGATTTGAATTGAACCTTGCGAGCGTTCGTATCGTCGATTTGTGTTCTGTGGGGAAGGGATACGCTGACGTGAGAGCTGATCACACAATCTCTCCGACAAGACTGTACGACTCTGTTATGATTGTGGTGGTTCGGATGTCACCGACTTCTGGCTTCTGAGTTGCACGAGCCTCGGACACCCGTCGCGAACGCAGCCGGAATGGACGTCGAGGACACAGTGTTCTCGTGAACCTCGGTGTTGAAGGATGAAGGAGATTTGGGGCTCTGCCAGTGGGAGTAAGGATAAATTTAGGACCCTCCACAGTGGAGCGCGGTAGCAGGGAAGGGCTGGACGGGATGTTTCCCTTGCGCGGACAAGGCGTCGGACATATTCGGCAGAGGGCTCTTTTTGGATACATGGAGAGTCTAAAACGATAAGCTTTCCCAGGAGATGGGGGAAGCTAACTGGTGAAAAGAAGCAATTCCTGAAGAATAAAAGTGAACGAATTGAAAGGTGTCAAGAAAGAATTTCGCAGGGACAAGCAATTCTGCACCGTGGGCACGGCTGTGGAGAGCAGGGAAAAACCACGCTCAGAGCCTGTGAGGCAATGAGCCGATCCTCATTCAGCAGCGGTGCTGATAGGCCTGAACCCAGAAAATTCCGGGGATCCGGGTGGGTTCTGGAAGCTTGAGTTGCTTTTTCCTGGTGTTCTGCGAGTGTGATTTGCCGGCGGATGCTGGGATGGGCTGGGATGCTAAATTCTGGTGGCGAGCGAGAGGGACAAAAGGGGAGCGCAGTCGTGTGAGCATCGAACAGCATTGAGAGAGCGAGGGAGGGTGAGGGAGAGGTCAATGGGTGAAGTAGTAATGAGAGAAGGATCAATTGATTATATTTCATATATGAAGAAGTCTCAAGACGAGGGAATATCAGTAGTTATTTGGGTTCCCGCAGTGGTGAGACTCGTGTTTGTGTTTCATTATTGCGGTGGTTTCGGTGGTGGTGGAGGTGCCCAGACAGGAAACCGGCCGTGCGATCAGGCTGGGCCGCGTGGACTGGCTCCTCTTTCAGACTTCACCCAAACCTCCGGCTTCTGCATCTTCTTCTCTCTCTCTTCTTTTTTCTGCTTCTTCATCACCACCACGACACGCGACCTCCTTCCTGCTTTCTCTCTCTTCTTTACTCTTCTTCTTCGTCTTCTTTTCTTGTTCATTCTCTTTTTAATAGTTTCTCTCTCTTCTGGTCACCCGTTTGGTTGCCCTGTCCTTGTCTGCTGCTGTTGAAACACCACCCCTGAGGCCAGTCCCTGGCGGCCTTGCTGCCGGCCATGCCTTCACTCACCTCTCTCACGGCCGCCGTCTCCCCTTACTTCTTCTCCCTCTTCGTCGTCTCGCTCCTCGGCGCAAAGTGCTTCCTCCTCTTCCACTATGTCTCCTACGTCGGTCCCGTTCCCTTCGTCGTCTACTCCCCGACCTTCTTCACCCAGGACCTCTTCTTCATCGCAATCGCCCGTTTCCTTCTGCGGAGAGCCTCGCGTTTGGCCTCATTGCTGCTCTCTTTCTTAGGCATCTGGTTTGCGTATGTTGAGACTTTAGTCAATACCTTGTTACTCCCGTACTGACATTATTAGGTTCGTCATTTGGGTCGCCTCCGCATCGGAAATCGGTTTCTACATTAATACTGGCTCTGAAGTTGAATGGAGTGCCACGCAGACTTTGGCGGCCGATCCAGCTGCCGTGAGCGTGCTCATGAGTGGCAAGCGTCCGGTTTTGATCGCCGCCTTCATTATGCTCGTTGTGGCCTTCCCTGTGCGCAACATCCTCTACAACGTCATTGGCAACTTGCTGTCCGCCTTGTGGTTGTTGGTTTTGCGATGTAGGTGCTCTCTATCTTTCCAATGGACCAAGCTAATATCTACAGTCGCCTTGCTCCTAATACGAAAATGCCGTCGTGCGATGGGCCGACCTGCCCCGGACAACACAGACTGGAACAAAGAATTGGAAATGGATGATGACATTCACGACAGCTCCGCCAACTTGCTGCCGACGGAACAACCGAAACCTGCCTCGCCGCCCCCGTCCGTGGCACGGAGATGGGCGTGGCCGATCGGTCGCGCCGTTCTCATCTTTGTCTTTGTTCTGCTTCACATTATTCGGCCGCCGAAGCCATACACCCACATGGCCAAAACCCTACCCGTCAAAATGATCGACATCTTCAGCGGCACGTCAGACATTTGCAAACAACAGTCCCAGAACGGCGACGACTTTCCTTTTGCCGAACTCATCGACAAGACGAAATGGCACGAGCCAAAGGGCAAATACCCTGGCTGGGCCCCAGGAACCGACTATCGCACGGCTGGTCCATACGCGGTCAAGCGCCCGTCATGGTTGCCCAATCCCGCTCCTCCAGGCTTCGAACGTTGGTATCTGGGTCCGGAAGCCCTCAACACCACGGATATTGACCCGGAGATCGAGCCTAGTGAAGAGACCTGCCCGGCCACCTTCCTCATGTACGACCCCGTCACCGACCCTCTGAAAATCTCCAACATGCAAGAGGATCTCCTCGAGCCGCTCAAGGCGTCGCTCAAGAAGAACAATGCCACTGTCTCACACGTCCTTCTCGTCATGATGGAGAGTATCCGTCGCGATGTCTTTCCAGTGCGGGCCAATACCCATATCCACAACATGGTTCTCGAGCCCAACAAGGAGGAAGATCGGGAGGAGATCAGCCGCTTGCTCTCCCTCGTGTCTCCCGTCGCTGAGATGGTCACTGGTCTTCCATGTGGTTTCAACGAGACCGGGGAAACCAACTACACCATGCCCTTCCGGCCGAATGAACCCGGCATGGGAGGCCTCAACGTTGCGGGCGCCATCTCTCCCAGCACGTATTCTGCCAAGAGTATCGTTGGTGCGGTCTGTGGCGTGACCTCGCTCGTTGTCGACTTTCTTGAAGAGCATAAGCATAACATCTATCAACCCTGCCTTCCCCATATCTTCAACCTCTTCAATGAGCAAAAGAAGAATAAAAAGAAGGTCCGCGGTGATGCTCCAGTTCCTTTGCATGATCGCGAGTGGTACACCATGTGGATGCAGGCCTCGACACACGACTGGGATCACCAAGAGCGGTTGACAGAGCAGATGGGCTTTGAAAAGGCGTTTTACAAGAGAGACTTGTCGGACCCTGATGCTAAACATTATCCAACTAAAGAAAAGGAGACGAATTACTTTGGGTATGCTTTTTCCCTTAATACCTAGGAACCAAGCTAATTATTTAGATATGCCGATGGGGAGTTAGAACCCTATATCCGCGATCTGCTCAACGATGTCAAGGAGAAGAATCAGCGTCTCTTCCTTGGACACATTACCGCATCCAGCCACCACCCTTGGGATACTCCTCCGTCGTTTGAGCGCGAGCGATATGTTCCAGACGGTTTACTGGAGCGCCACAAGGTGCTGAATTCGTACCTCAATGCCGTGCACTATGACGATATCTGGATTGGTAAAATGTTGGGCTACTTGGAAGAAGCTGGCATGGCCAACGAGACTCTTGTTATCATGATTGGAGACCAGTATGTACCATCTATTTCTTTCCCCTTCTTTTTGTTTACTTATATTAACTAACTTTGTAGTGGCCTTGGTTTCCCTGATGACACTGAAATCCGTGGCACCTTTGGCGGCAACCATATCGGCAACTTCCGGGTTCCTCTCGTCTTCCGCCACCCCAAACTCCCCAGCATCCAGATCGAAGCCAACGCAACATCCCTCTCTGTCATCCCTACTGTCCTCGACCTACTCGTCAACACCAACTCCATCAACGAGCAGGACGCGGACGTCGCTACCGACCTCGTTCACCACTACGAAGGCCAATCCCTACTCCGCCCCTACAAGACCCACGACGGCGACCGTCAGGCCTGGAACATTGGTGTCATGAACCCCGGTGGCCAGATGCTCTCTCTCGACTCCGCTCACGTCCCGTATAGACTTATCATCCCCGTCGGCAAAGAAGTCCGATACCGCTTCACTAATAACAAGCGTGATCCAGAGGAGAGCGACCCGATCGAAAGCTGGTCCATGTCCGGCCTTGTGGATAAAGTCAAAGAAAAGGAAGGCGAAGCAGCTGCCAAATGGGTGACTGACGCAGAGAAGATGGGTATCTGGTGGTTGAAAGAGAATAAGGGATTGTGGCAGTACAAGGGAGGTAAATAATAATCTTCCTCCCTATCGTTTTCTAGCATTTTTAATACTGCCGAGGCGTTTGCTGTTCCGTCGTTTCCCACGGATCTCGTTTCCGGATTTTACATTTGATTTTTCCTTTCCTGTATGATGGGGGCTTGGGATCATGGGGTTCTTCTTTATATTTGTAGTTAGATGTTTGGAGTTTTTGGAGTTTTGTTTGCATTCTCTGTTTGTCTTCAGAGATGCAAAGAACTGTAATGCAGTTCCTGGAGGAGTTGGAGGACTGCTCTCTTCTAACGAAAAAGAGAAAGACGGAAGAGAAGAGATTAGAAGATGTGTAATAATATATAAGAGCAAATCATGGCCGTTAATCAGATAATCAGCCTGTTCTATATCTTTGTTCTAGCACTTAAGACAGCGAAGGCTACCTCAGTGCTCCGTACGTCACTACGATCCTCAACGCAAGAAATTGGCGATTTCCAGACCCTGAGTATGTAATCCCGTCTCCGAATCAATCGAAGATTCACTCTTGATAGGGCCGTCGTAGTCATCCTGTACCGACTTCACCATCGCATCCCCTGCACGATCCTTGCATTCGCCCTCTAGTTCGCTACGAGTAAGCTATGTAGCCCTGTCATTCCCCGTACCTGGAACAGGGATAAACTTCATGCCTCCTGAACCTCACGAGAGATATTCTCAGTCGCAAGGGACACGCAGGGTGCTTCTGGCTCGCGCTTGAAGTACCTGGGTTGTATTTCCATGTCCCTGCTCCTTCCGTCTTTCCTGCTGAGCCCATCCGGCTGGAGACTGAGAGTGCAGTTGATGCTTCAGAACCCAACCTCGTAGCTCTGCACTGCACCAGCGCCGTGCTGCATGCAACTGAATGAGCGGAGATATTGGTCGGGCTCTCAGAGGACGAACTATGGGTGAAATGTGTGTTTCATCCGAAGTACTCCGTATTGGAACCTCGGGCGCACAATCCCCTATCGTGGGAGACAAAGGCTTTTTTTGGTTGAAGTTACCCGCGATTCGTACTGCGGCGAGTGTTTTCAACGGGCTTTCAGGAGGGGAAAAAGTGTCTGATAATTTCTAAGACCAGGCCAACAGCCAACAGATGGTGGATGGATCATTGATGGCCTCTGAAACGGCGATGGCTTTGTCCTTATCAATCGTTGGATTCGGCGTGGAATCCAGAGGCGTGGTGGATGTGACTGTGGCGGCTCGCCTCCAGGAACAAAGCGCCTTAGCTCAAGCTAAGACTCAATAGCCTATTCCTTAAAATGACAGCCTTGAACTTTCGATGCAAGCGGCCAATGACTGCGTAACGCCAGAAAATCAGCCCCGATCTAGATCGCGGCTCGCTTGAGTCGCCATCCGTTCAGATGGAACGTGGGACATGCGGAATCGAAACATGGTGAACCGAGCAAAAGGGGTCCCGGAGATTTCTGATTTTTACCTCCGTACTTCCGTGCGGACCGTCCGTGCCTAGAGCGCCAGTATAAATACCTCCTGATCCCCCAGACGCGAGGCGTTTGACACTTCAACCGGCTTATCATCCAGTCTTTATCCTTCGTTTAGGCCAGTCACTCGTTAAGAAACCGACCTCAGTCTGTCATTTACAAATAAAAACAAGATCCAATCAATCAAAATGCATACAACCGCCCAACTCCTCACCCTCCTCGCCGCCCTCTCCCCAGCCCTCGTGCACGCCCGCACAAATCTCGCAGGCTGCACCTCCACCGCCACCACCAACCAATGGGGCCACGCCTCGATGCTCTGGTACGATCCCGGCACCGGCGAGATTTGCGACTTCCTCGACTGCGGCGGCGGTCGCGCTCCTCCTAAATACAACGTCCCCGGCTGCGCGGCGTATACGGGAACGGACACCTACTCGCCTAGCTTTTTGCAGTTGAGTACCAAGAAGCCTTCTTCGACTGCGACGCCCACGCCTAGTGGCGAGGAGAGCGAGGTTACTTCTACCTCTACTACTCCTGCCCCGACTGGAAGTGCGAGTGGGAGCGAGAGCGGTAGCGGTAGCGGTTCCGCGTCTGTTACGTCGGCGTCGTCGACGACGACTTTGAAGAGCAGCGTTTCGGGTTCTCCCTCGGTGACTGCCCCCGCTAGCACGGGTGGAGTTAAGAAGCCTACCGCAACTCCTTCGGGCGGTGCGCCTGATCCTGGCGAGTTTGAGGGTGCGGCTGCTGGGATGGGGGCTAATGGTGGTTTGATGGCTGGGTTTTTGGCTGTTGCGGGATTGCTGATGCTGTAGTGTTAGTTGCCTGTGGGAAAGGAGATGGGAATGTGGTTCGTCTGCTGCTAATCATGTACTATATGTTCAACATGAGATAATACTATGCTGTAGAATATACCATTGAATCACGGCTCTGCTTCGAGAATGACGTTGGGTTGGTGAGAGTGATCGACGCTGCTGCATGCTGATCTTCAACAAGTGTCTGAGATTTAGGAGGCTGAACTGAGCATGCCTAAATTTCAGCCATGATTTGGATGGGTCAAGAACTGCCCTGCACCTCACATCCTCAATTTATGCATATTTTCGCAGAACACATTCGACAGATATTGAGACATAGGAGCTCATAATTCCTCTGCATCCTTTCTCGCACCCTCTCATGCAGCCGCCCTCCCATGGACATCACGTGATATAAAATTCGATCCTCCAGCCAAACCAAAGGAGAGCAAATTGAAGTTGGAAGGTTTCTCTACATTGCGGCACCATGGCTTCTGGGTTTACGTTTGGTTTTGCCGGGGATGATATTGATATCGAGGATGATGTGGTGCCGGAGGTTGGAGAGCCGGGACATGAGTCGCATCAGCTGAGTGGAAAGGCGGAGACGGAGCCAGCTGTATTACTGAAGGCGATGAGGCATGGACTTGATGAGATGGTATGTATGAATTGGAATGTGAGCTATGTTATGTTGTTATGCTCTTGATGCGCTCCTTGTTTTACTTGTTGATACCCTGGTCACGCCGTTCGAGAGACATTGAATGTGCTTCTATTTCCTGCACAACTTCAAAAGATAACGTTCTTGCTTTGCTCGAGTCTTCATAGCTGCCGTCACAAGTAGCTGAAGGCATACTTTATGCTCTTCTATACCAATGATATTTTGTTCACTGCTAGAACAGAGTCGCAGTTATGCTGCTTGCTCCTCGATGAAACGCAACGCTGCTCTACCTTTGGATGCATTCCTGGGCGGATATTTGCGGCGGCAAAAGATAGCTTTGCTCAATTCTGTTGTTGCTTCAGACTTTACTATTACATAGCGGCTAATACCATTCTTCCAGTTTCCTACTCTACCTTCACAGATCTCATATAACACCCTTTCAATACCTCACCCTACACAACCAGAGACACGCTTCTCTATACCCCGTCGTGATGTTTTCGATATCCGCGCCCAATTAATGGCAGAAGACGACGCAGAAACAAATCCGAATGAAGGTTTAATTGCCGGTCTAGAGACGGGGGATCTCAATCCCGCGGTTTATGAGGGGGGGTTCAAGACCTGGGAGTGCGCGCTTGACTTGGCGCAGCTTCTGACGGCCGAGTATGCGTCTTCTATTCTCAAAGAGACGGAAGATGTACAGATTATAGAGGTAGGTTTCGATGCCGGCATGGTCGTGGCTGTATACTGATGTGGATAGATGGGCGCCGGAACAGCAGTACCGTCACTCGCGCTGCTACGGTTACTCTTTCTCGCCCCGAAACCGGACAGTATACCGCGAAGAAAACTAAACTTCGTATTCGCAGACTACAACGCCGCAGTTCTTAACCTCGTTACTCTCCCCAACATTCTCCTGACATGGTACTTCTGCAACCAAGGCTCTCAGCCCGAGGAGACAGGGGAGCTCGATATCGACGCTGCGCTTCTCGAGTCCTTCCATCTTGACCTGCAGGCACGCGGGATAGTCCTATCATTCATCTCGGGCGCGTGGTCTCCTGAATTCGTTGACCTGGTATCCGACGCGGACAAGGTTCAAAGACGGTTAATACTTGCGAGCGAAACGATATATTCGCCGACGTCATTACGTTCGTTCGTGGAGACGCTGGTTTCGTTATTACGGGGCGTTGATGATGAGATGAGTAGCAAGGCGCTGATTGCGGCGAAGAAAGTGTATTTTGGTGTTGGTGGGGGCGTGGATGAGTTTCTGGAATGCATCCGGGCTGTTGCGGGGGCGGTGAATGTGCAGGAGAAAGCAGATGTTAAGGATGAAGGTGTAGGGCGGTTAGTATTAGAGGTCACCCTGCAACGAGAGTAACACGCGAGATACGCAAAGTCCCGCTCGTACGACTGGATGTGAAAGGGTCAATGGATAAGGATTCATTCACCGGAATGACAAACGAAATATGCTCCCGTCCGAATGCGGGCGTGAAACCAATATATACACTACACCGATATTAAATCAGATTCTATTAAATATATCTCCCATCATCATACATAGAGACAACTTTGCCGTCCTTGGTCCGTCCCACTCTCTCCGCCTCTAGGGCCTTGTTCTTCTGCTCGTAGTGGGCGACAATCGCTCTTAAATCTCCGGAACCGTTACCAGCGGGCATATTGATCGGCGAGCCTGTATTGAAAAGTCTAGAACAATCAGCCCATGCTCTCGAAAAGAACAACATAGCTCCAAACAAATCACAAGGAATCATGTCTCGAAAGTCCCAGGGGAAGCATACTCAGGCGAGGTAAGTTCGATGGTCAAGGCGGGATTCTGGCCGTGGAAGAGATGTCGGTCAGCAGCAGCCCGCTCGACAGCTGCTGTGTGAAGAGCGCTGTGCTTCTCCCAAACACTCTCTTTCGGCGAGTACTCTTCAATCAGGCGAGTGATCCAAGGCTTCTTGTCCGGATCTGACGTGGAGAATTTGTAGAGGGCGAGGCCAACGGGGATGGAGGCAACGGAAATGTAGAAGCCGGCCTAGAGTCAAGCGACGAAGCAGCAGGGCACACGGATTAGCGCGCGGTCACACACTTTGTTGGGTACCGATCTATATAGGTATGTAGGGCCAATGCGGCCAACTGGGGGTTGGGAGATACTCAGACATACACCAAAGGACTCTGTCACGGGCTCGGCATGGTGGGCGGAGGATGAGTCAAACCGGCGAGGCTGATGACGTCGAAGGAGAGCGCGCGCCGGCACAGCAGACCGCCTGGCGACAAACATGGTTGCTGCGTTGAACGGCACTCAATTGGGGTTGGCAGTTCTCATATCATTCAACAAGTCGAAGCAGGGCGGGTTTGGGTTGTTGGCGATGGGCTCCCGAGTGCCAAGCATTAGGTAAGGCGGCAGTCGGGCACGTGATGACGTAGGCCGGATTGGGATTAGGGCTGGGAAACCCAACCGCTTCCAAGGGTCCGCCTGTCACTGACCTCCGTCTCGACAACGTCAACAACCCAACCTCTGTCCACTCCTTGCGCCGCTGTGATGAAACACAAACTGCAGCCAATCCGTCAGACAGCAATACTTGTCCCCCCGTTGTTTGATGCCCGCCCGTTCATTTAGTCGATGGGGCCCTGCAGCTTCACTCTTGGCTAGCGCCCTGTCCTCGCACTCTTGCCAGAGTTATTATTCGTGGTTTGGCTGCAGATGGGGAACCAGGACCAGGACCACTCTGCACGCCGAAAACGAAAATCAACTCTTGTGGGGAAGTTCTCTTGCAAAATTTCCACCAGGATTCGGCCCCATGGCTACCAACTCACTCTCCGCAGACAAAGGCGCTGGATGGAGTCCTTTTCTGCAAGGCAAGTTGAGTTGACTGTTGGCTAGGTTGTCGTCCTGCCACAAAGGCCGCTGTCGAACTAGACATGCATGATTTCATTTGCTTGCGCCTGACTAATGCGGCACCAATGGACGGGAGCGAAAATAGGCCACAAGGACACTCTGGATTGATGCCCAATAAGCCAGGAACACACTCAATTGGACGTCTCGCCCTCCTTTGCTCTTGAAGAATTGGCTCCCGAGCACCCGGATGTCCAGGGCTTCGGGTCCCGCAATTGTATTGACGTGGAAGAAAAAAGCAATTATGGACCAGCATACACAAAAGAATCGCAACCAGAAACGCCCGAATCGGGTGTGTTGCATTTCATGCCTTCATATCTGGCCGTTCCACGAGAACTTTTTTTTCTTTCTCGAATTTGTTACTTGAACTTTTCACGGGATATTTTGAGAGCAGGTTATTACTTGCTCCCTTCCCCCAATCCTTTTTCTTTCCATTCTGTTACGATTCTCTTCATATTGGTCTGATTCTACCGACCGATTCTTTGCTGTACACTTTGTATTATTCGAATTTTGATTGCTTCGCCGTACACCATCATAGATTTATTTTTGTGACACCTGTTTGCCACACTTTCCAAAGCCCGTTGAAATTCGAACGCTTCTTTGCCCGAAGCCATCGCCCCTCTGGCAAACACTCTGCTGCGTGTCTCGTCTCAGCAGTTGATATCGGGGTCTGGCCGTCAGTGCGTCAGCCTTCCATCCCCTTCTCTTGCAGATACAGTTGCCAATCTTTATCATTTGAGACAGCTGGTAGCCGTAATCCTGATCCCTCACACCTTCCTACAACGGCTGGAAACACGTTTTCTTAACCAGGTGACAGTTTAAGAGATTCAAGTATCTCGATTCCCTCTGCCACCATGGCAAAAGCCAAAAAATCTAAAGACAAAGAGGGGAAGAAAGGCAAGAAGGACAAGAAGCAGCAAAAGCAACAGCAGCAGCAACAGGAAGAAACACCCCAACAAGAGAAAACCTCTGATACTCCAGAAAGCCAAACACCCCCAGCTGCATCTCGACCTGAATCACCCGCTCCTCCGCCCGAACCATCTCCTGTGAAAGAGACCTTGCCAGAATTACCGGAAGCACGTGCCGAGACCCCCTTAAGCCCAGAGCAGGATACCTTCGCATCACCCCAAGGTACTCCCGAAACCAACCCCTTCCAAGCTCAAGTCGAGGACCACTTCAGCGAAGTGACAGCACCCGCACCACCTATAGATAACCCGTCATCAGAACAACCGGAAACCCTGGCTGACGATCCGGTAACCGAAGAGACCGCGACTGAGAAGCCTGCGGAGGAGGACCCTGTACCTGAAGCTACGACCCCGCAAGAGGCTGTTTCCGAAGAAATTGCGCCTGAAGGGCCTACTTCTGAAGAGCCTGCGAGCCAAGAACCGATCCTTGAAGAGACGCCTGTTGAAGAAAGAGCTAGGGAAGAGCCCACCCCGGAAGAAGCCCCAAAAGAAGAGACTGTTCCCGAAGAGACTGTCGTAGAGCAGGCCTCCTTCGAGGAGACCACCCCCGAAGAGATTAGTTTTCCGGAGCCTACCCCAGAAGAGACAGCTTGGGAAGAGGCTGTACCTGAAGAAACTTTCCGGGAAGAAACTATTACTGCAGAGCCTACTCGAGAAGGAAAGGTTGAAGAGGAACCCGCTACTGAGGAGATTGTTCAAGAAGAGGCGCTTCCCGAGGAGCCTACCCTAGACGAGACAATAGAGAAGCCTGCTCCCGAAGAGACCACCCTAGAAGAGGCTATTTCCGCAGAACCTGCCCTAGAAGAGACAGGCTGGGAAGATCCTGCCCCTGAAGAATCTATCCTTGAGGAGGCTGTTACCGAAGAGATTACACCGGTAAACGAGCCTGCAACAGAAGAAGTTGTGCCCGAGGAAACTGTGGTCGAAGACTCTATACCTAAAGATATTCCGTCGGAAGATTCACAGCCTGAGAAGGAGGTTGCTCCTGAAGACACGACAGCCGAAGAGCCCGAATCGAACGTCACAGCGCCCAAAGGAACCGAAGAAGCTACACCCAAAGCACCAGCTCCCATCGCCGTCGATGTCTCTTACAGTGAGGACGAACAATTTGAAGAAGCAGCATCGTCGCCTATCCCAATAGCACCAAAATCAAAGAAACAGCCGCCTTCGACTGGAAAAGGTTATCCGTCCCCGGCTCTTTCTGAATCTAAACCGAGAAAAGTCTCCTCCCCGGCTTATACCTACACCTCGCCCGCTCCAGTTCCTTCACCTCATTACGGCTACGCTTATACGCACCCGTACGCACCAACAGCAGTTTATCCCAACGGTACGATACACGACGCGCACTCCGCCACAAATATGGCTGTATCTGTCGGACCCTATTACCCGTCAGCCGTACGATCCTCTTCGATGGACCCAGGCGCCATGAATTCACCGTATCAACATACGCGGGCGGCAAGCCGTGGATCCCATGGCCGGAACCATGCAGAATACTACGGTAACCAGACGAGACGTGGCTCTACACCATCCCAGCAGCGGCCTGCAGAGAATGGGGCAGCCGCATTTTACCCAGAAGAGGATACTCTCAAATTACTGCAGAGGATCCAAAGTGCCATCCCGGATATCAACAAGTTGGTAGCCGACTATCGAAGCACCCAGCAAAAATTGTCTGCACGTGAAGCTCAAAGCAGGCATATCGAGACTCAGCACGAGCAGCAACTAATGGAGCGAGACTTTTACATCGAAGCCCTACAGACCCAGATGCACAAGTCCGCCAACGAAAACGCACAGGAATGCTCCAAGTTAAAGACCAAAATCAGCGAGCTACGAATCGAACTTGGTGGCCTACAGGAAAAGCACCACGACGTTGCGGATGAGTTGGCCGAGGCCAAAAAGGCCAACGACAAACTTACAAAGGCACGGGCCGAACTTGAGAATGAAATCGATGCTCTCCAGCGTACCATCCAGGACGAACAAGATGACCACGAGAAAGAGCTAGCGAAGCAGAAAGATCTTCAGAAAAAGGCGTTGGCTGAACAGAAGGAAGAACTAACAGGTTACTTCCAGGAAATCAAGGACGAAGATGACAGGCTTGCCGCGGAAAAACTTCGGGCTCGTGAGCAGGAGTTACAGGAGGAAATGGACTCGTTAAAGGCCGAGTGGGAAGCGGAAAAGAAGGCCTTGGAACAAGCCAAGGCTGATATGGCCGCTGATTACGACGGCAAGCTGGAAGCAAAACAGGCTGAGCTAGATGCCAAGCAGGGTGACCTAGAAGCGAAGCAAGGTGAGCTTGAAACGGCTCAGACTGAACTGAAAGCGAAAAACGACGAGTTGGACACCAAACAGGGCGAACTGGAAACTAAGCAAGGCGAACTGGATGCCAAACAGACCGAGTTGGAAGCGAAGCAGGGTGAAGTTGATGCGAAAGAAGAGGAATTGGGTATCAAGAAATCCGAGTTGGAATCTAAAATCGCCGAACTGGAAGAGAAACAGCGTGAACTCGAGTCTAAACAGGACGAGCTTGAGTCGAAACAAACCGAGTTAGAGTCGCTTCAAGGGGAACTGCTGGCTAAGCAAACAGAGCTCGACGAGAGGAAAGCAGAAATCGAAGCCAAAGAGGAGGAGTTGAAATCGAAACAAGCCGAACTCGAAGACGTGAAGGAGAAACATGCCACCGAACTTGCTGCCCTCCAAGCAGCCCTCGACAAACAAACGCAAATCGCCAAAGAATTCGAGGACCGCATCGCAGCCCTGACGAGCGAGCATCAAGAAAAGGAAGAGGCCTGGAACAAGGCCCGTGCGGAGTTTGAGCAGCAGCTTTCGCAGAAAGAACGGGAGATGAGGCAGATTACAGAAGAGAGGGAGGCGCTCAACCAGGAGGTTCTGTCCAGAGAGGAGCGGCTTCAGAGCGTCGTGGAGGAGATGCGGCAAACGCATGATAACTTGAGCAAAGACCGCGAAAGACTCAAGAAGACTCTGCATAGCCTAGGCGAAGCGACGGAGATGAAGATCAAGGGGGACGCGTTCTTGTAAGTCTCTTGGTGCGTCGATATTTTATTAGCTTAGTGGATTTCTTTGATTTCTTATTGCTGCCGCAAATTCAACCATTTCCCTTTCTCGCGGTAGACTTTTGTTTCAGTGTTCAGTATCTAATGCATCGTCCAGTATTGAGAGCTTCGCGGAACTGTCTCGCCTTATCGTCGACTTGTCGAAAGAATTTTTCAACTATCTACCCATCGCACCGCCTAGCGATATCCTCGCCAAAATACCATCTGACCTCCCGCAATTCTTGGACAACACGCCGGCTTCCCGCGAGCTTCGATCTGCTTATGTCCAGCATGTTGTCTCCAAGACTCTGACGTACAGAGTCTTCCAGCCTTTCCTGTTCACCTTGGGCAGACGTTACGACAAAGCCGATACCCTTTTCCAGATGCTGTCCATGGACATTCGCCGTAAATCCATCCGCCGTGAAGCCTTTTGGCGCCAGCAAACCCTCAGAGCAGCCTACACCGCTTCTGATGCAAAGCAAGCAATCAACGTCGTTGCCGCCGTCATCGTGGACGAGATCGTCGATCACATCCGACACTTCACCGACCCGCAAAAACTCGACGGTCTCCTCAGCAGCGTGCGCAAAATCGTCAAATTAGCAGCAGAAACCTGGCGTCTTGCCCGAGTTGAGCGCGAACTCATTGTCGCCATCATGCCCTCTGCAGAGGATGACAACACCGCCAATGAGCAATGGGAGGAATTCGCCTTTGACGCGACCTCATCGCCCGCGCCCGCCTCGAGCTCCGGCAGCAAACGCACTCCGCTCCTCCGCATGCTCCCGCGCGTCCAGCGCGAACCCGCACATGAGGACTTTGTCTCTGAAAACGGAGATACAACCGCCACGACTTGCATTTATTCTCCCGGCGTGATTTTGTACACCGACTCTCCATGCGTTGTTGCACGACGGGAGGAACTCCGTCAG
Organism: Malbranchea zuffiana; assembly: GCA_039700045.1. Classification (NCBI taxonomy): domain Eukaryota; kingdom Fungi; phylum Ascomycota; class Eurotiomycetes; order Onygenales; family Malbrancheaceae; genus Malbranchea; species Malbranchea zuffiana. The sequence goes on along the minus strand of JARUPO010000026.1, from coordinate 274,424 downwards.
AAAACGACTGATTCTGCACTTGCTGATGGCGGATCGCCTGGTACGAATGGGACACTCAGGGCGCCTTCGCCGGGGGAGTTGAATGCTTCTGTGGTTACAATGGTGGACGAGGAATAACCGTTCTACGATATGCCGCGGACCCATCCCAATTGCATTTTTTGCTTCCTTGCATCCTTCCATTTGTCTTATTTCATTTATCCGTTTATTTTGTTTTGAAATTCCGAAAGAAAAAAGCAAAGACACGCCACCGTGGTCTGTACGATTTTTCTTCTAGCATCTAGCGTCTAGCATATGTTCCTTCGTCATTTGTCTTTGACCATGTTGCATATTGGCGGGCAGTTATGGTATGGGCATGGAGGGAAAGGGAAGGAGGAAGAGTAGGAGTTTTCTGGGCTTTTTTTATATCGTTTCGTCTTTTTCTTCTTTTCTTTGAACACCCACTGACTTCACTCTTTTGATCTTCTTTCCTTTGTTTTTTCCATTATATTTTCTTGTGTTGGATTGCCTGCTGTCTGTTTTCCAAGAGAGACCTATTAATTTGTTGGATTTACTAATTTCTGCATTCCATTCCTTGCTTTTACTTCATCCTCTTCTTCTTCTCTCCTGCTGACACCTTTCATTATTTGATTGAATGTGTATGGAGTAGTAAGCATAACGATGCATGAATCCAGATCTAGCTTACCTGCCCTTACTTGGTTCTCGGCCATACCCAGGCTTCATGTGCTGTGATCAGCTTATGTTCTCCATGCCAGATAAACCTGTCTCCGTGATATGCATGGAGAACAAGCTTTTGATCGTAGAAGCCGGGATGATGAAACTGGGGGGGGGAGGGGATGCCGTCTAATGTGCATAATTGTTAAGAACAATCCATGGGGAGCGCTTACCTTCATAGCAGTTATCAGCGCCAGAGTAAGTTCATCGAGGAGATTTGATCCTCGTTTTGATCCTGATGAATGCTGCTATGGTAAATATACCTATCTAACCATTCTTTATAACTCTTTACTCTGCAGTGAGTTCTTCATCCAGCAATAACCCGATATACGCTTCGTTCCGTATCGCTCCCGAAATCGATACCTGTAGCACTATCCACGTTGAGTGCCATTCTGAACGGACGGAAGCTCAACGACTCGACCTGGAGTCTACCTGACAGATAAGCTGCTCTCGATGACCGAATCACTCGCCGAAGTCACCTGTTGGTGTGCTGAGCTGGAGGAACTGGCAAGACAGCTCCGGGACCTGGCACCGGAATGCCCACACCATCAAGCACAGGCGCATGCGCATGCGCATCCAGGACAGGTGGAGAGTGCAGTTGAAGCTGAGGGCCAGGGAAACGAGATATTTGGGCTTGATGCGGAGGAAGTGGTCGAGAGCGTTAGCGATGATAGAGCTCTGCTCTTAGAACGACAAGGGACAGAGCAGCGTGGAAGGAAGAGAAGGAACGCAATCAGTCTGCAGTCTGCCTCGCAGGTGGAAGCCCTCGTTTCGAAGATCCGCTGGGGGAAGTATTGGGATGAAAAAGGGGCTTTCTCCGCGCGGGAACGGCTGACGTACCTGCTTTCGATCCGGCTGCCGTTGCCGAAGGCAGAAGTCGGCGACTTGTATGGGACGGAGGGATGGTACCGTGTTCTGGCGCGTCGAAAGTTGAGTTGCGTGTTCGAGGCTCCGGGCCAGAATTGTGTGTTCAAGATGGTGAATGAGGAGGGTGCTGAGTTTTGCCTCTGGGATGAGTATCTCCTGTATCATCGGGTTAGGGAGGGGTTTCTGATGGCGGAGAATTCGAATGGGACGGATCTGTTGTACAAATTGGACCTCCTGAGGTTCCTTTATATCCCCATCAGTTATTATTATGTTTCCGCCTCTGACGAGGAGGAGCAGGAGTGGTGGAATGAGCATAGGATGAAGTTTCCAGTGGAGCACAGAGGCACAGACTTCGACCTCATGTGCAACGAGCTCATTCCTTCGGTTCCTGATGTCACTCGAAAGGCACTGGCCGAGCTTTTTATCCCCGAAGACATGCGGAGAGACGAACCTGGCGCGGATCAGCACTGCCTGGTCCATGTATATCTTGGGAAATACAGATCTGTCAAACGGGACCTGAGTTTGACGAACTTTAAGCTTTATCTGGACGATATTGTGGGGGTCTCCAAATGTTTGGCTGAGAATATCGCAAAGATCATGGGCCAGGCTCTGGCTATGATGCATTGGAATATCGGGGTTGATGGCGGAGGGGTCAAGTTTGTGCTGGGTTCTGCGCCGTTGTATCCCCGCGGGCTCTGGCTGCAGAACACAGATGGGAGAGATCTACCGGGACCCCATTCCACCTGGAAGAAAGCGATGGGATGTGAGAAATATAAGAGAACAGCATCCCACCTCTGGATGTTTGGATTCGACGAATGCGGGGAGATTAAACGGGATCGCGAGGGAGTCCATGATGCCGCTGATGCCTTGCTCCGCAAGGCAAGATACTTTCCTCAGCCCAGAATGCGGGACGCGCTGCAGATGGAGATGTGGAAAATCTTTAGCGAGGAGTATCTGATGGCCTCACAGGCCATCCTGGCCAACACGAAAGGAGAGGATGTGAAAACATTGCCAGCGACTTTCATCACTCAGTGCGAAAGAATCAATCTTGGGCAGGTTGTTCACTCAACAATGAGCTGAGAGGCCAGGAAGGAGCCTGCCATAATCCTAGTTCAATCCAGGTCCATTGTATTAATTGATGCTGTCAGACCGTTGTCCACTTCATAAGGAGCTGAAAGGAGTAGGTGACTGAGATCGCACAGCCACAGAGCCTTGTAATATCAAGCTTTCGGTGCTTGACAAGAGACATCTCAGGGCGCCTCGCACCAAGCAATCTTGGAAAGAAAAGAGTGGAATACCACGGGATAAATGGCTGTCTCTCCACAGGTACTTGGGGAGCCGGTCTGCCTTGGACACTGATGAAACACGAGTCTGTCGGGCGTAGAAGATCAAGGGGACAGTATGACCTCTTTCTTCTCAATTTCAACGAGCATCGCAAGCTGCAAATTCATGATATAACTTAACGAATCCTCTGAGCCGTCTTCTATCTCCAGCAGGCGAATATATTGAATCGACGTGAGCATCTTGTTGGCGGAGGAGCAGAAAGGGGAGGAGAGCGGGAGGACGAGGAAGGTTAGCCCGCCTTGGCAGAGGTTGATTTAGGCTTGACGGGCGGAATCGGCCGCACGAGCCACACGCTAGTTCCAAACTAGTAATCGCTGGTATTGAGAGCTGTGGCGGTGCGGCTCCCTGACTGACAGGTATCGAGCACTTGTCGCGACTTGTTGGCGAGAGATCAGCTCGTTCGCTGGTCAAGGCTCACAGAGTGACTGATGATGTAGGACAGGATGCAGAACAGGCATCACCCTGACCTGTTGTGAAGACAGACAGACCGTCCTCACATACTTCATTATCGTGTTCCGTGTGTTGGTGGTCGATGATCGCAGCCCGAAACCCGCCTGTCGTCGAATCAGCCGCATCCACTGCGCCATGTCCGTCCTGGTAATACCGCTAAAAGTGCTGCTGGGCGCTGGCCAGCGTCATGGGCAGCTGTATTTTACCGTCACCATCACACCATCCCCCCCGAACCACTTCGTATCCACCAGGCGGACACGGCGCCATTTCGTCCTCAACCTCAACCTCTCAACCTCATCAGCGATTGTGAACCAGCAACGCCTGGCACTGACTCTCCTCCAGTAGTTCTTTTGACTTTTATGCTCCCTCGTTGAGTGAACGTCATCCATCGTCAACTGCTGCTGTGTCGAGAGAGCCGCCTTGTCGAACCCTCCTCCCCACTCCTGATTGATTGCTTTCCCTGTCCGCGGGGACGACAAGCAATCCACTCGATTTCTCGCCACCTCTGGCAGGGCCCCCGTTAAAGCACCAGATCATTATTTCTGGTTAGCTACGCCGTTGGTCTGTCGCAGCAACCCTGTTTATCATCCGGCGTCGCTCTCCCAGCCAGACGATGAAAGCCTGCTTCTTGCTGCGCTGAGTCAGTTTGGCATGGCTGGCTTGCTCCCGCTCATCGCCCTGGCTATCTTGTCTTGATTCTATCCAAGTTTTCTTAAAGACTTGCACTACATGTTTGGTCGAAGTCTGTCTCCGCGATCCCGCCCATCGCAGTTATCTGCTTCCCATTGCTTGGCCTGACCTGCTGTCTTGCGATCTTTAGATAATATCCTCGTCGCAATCGGCGCGCCGCGAGTCAAGCCGACGACCACTCCATCGTCGTTGACAATGAATGGAAATGAAAACCCAGATATGACTGGGTTTAATCCCAACGGCTTCGACGACCCCTTTCTCACTAATCTGCCTGGCGAAGACGAACAATTCCTCGCCATCCATGATCCGCAACACTCGCTCGCTGCTTCCCAACAGCAACCGCAGATGAACAACCCTGATCCAGCTTATCAACCGCATTCCAACGGACACAGTCCTTATAGCGCCCCCTCCGGCCATCCCAGCGGTCAGCCGTCCCCCGCGACTCACCAAGACTTCTTAAGCCCAACAAGCGCCGGTACTGAGAACAGCCATGATCTCAGTGGCTACAGTTCGGCAGGGTTTGATAGTCCCTTTTTTGGCGAAGATCCCTCGTTCATCGTCAATAATTTCGCTGCAGAAGATTTTTTATGCATAAATCCGCAAGATATCAATCGTCCTACCTCCCCCAGCGCAAAGCAACAGCAGCAAGGTTATTCTGGCACGAATATTAACGGGGCATCGCACTTATTAAGTCCCGTCTTGACCAATACACCAAGTCCGTCCGCCCACGAAAAGGAGCATTCCACAGGCAATCTTTCGCCGCAAACACATGGAAATACGTTATCTCCGGCATCCATCATGGGTGCCCGGCAGGGACGGGCCGGTCTCCCCACTCTTCAACTCCCACCTGCTGCCACTTCTCCTGCTAGTAACTTTCAGCCAGGTAATGCTCCATACACCGACCATCCACCCAGCCCTATTGTCAAAATATCGAGCTACAGTCGTGGGGACTCTCCCTCACGAGAAGAAGAATGGGGGAATCAAAATTCCGGAAAACGGCGAGCCAGTGTTTCGTCAGGCCATCTTGCCCCGGCAGATCAAACTTCCGATGACGAAAAGGATCTGACTACGCCCACAGCCACCGTACGAGCAGGCGACGGTAGCTGGCTCCCTAACTCATCGACAGGTCTGGCAGGTTTGGCCCCAGAATCACGAGCAGATGAATACGTCCCCAGCTTGAAAGAGCTCACCGCACAGCGAGAGTTGGAGGAGAAGAACGCGGAAGTCGAAAGCTGGTTGGACAGAAATGACGCGAATACAGAAATCGAGCAAAATCCCCGTGGAAGAAAGGGATCACGACGTCGAGCGAGGAGTACCGGAGACAGACTTGCGCCTGACCAGCGAATATTTAACGATAGGGGTATTCCCGGTCCCGGTGCCCTCCTTGAAGAGGAGAGCGAGCAAGAGGATGGGGACGAGGATTCAGAGATGTCTGATAACTCGCCACCTCGATCCCCCTCCAGCCTGAGCCTCACCCGACAGGAAGATTCGGATTTCCCACTGGAGAGGGAAGAAGACACCTTTGATGAAGAGCCTCTCCCGTCTCGTTTTGTTTGGTCTCGTCCTTGGCAGGATTCACCCAGCTTGTCACATTTTGGTGGCATGAAGACACAGCCGGGCACCTCCAGTGCTGCTATCAGTCGCTTCCTCCGACGTGCGGACAATTGGGACTCCGCATCCAGGAGAGCCACCTGGGGCACGGATCGCTTCTCTCAATTCGATGTCGAAAGCATCATCGGGCCTGATAGCCGATTCGGCACCATGAAAATAAGCGAAGATAAGAAAGAGAAGACTGGGAGAAGGAGCAGCGTACTCGAACGTGCAAGAGGATTCTTGCCCAAGAGAAGCTCTAGTAACGCAAAACGCAAACAAAACAACACGTCGGTACAATCTATTCAGTCGCCGCAGAGACAATCGACTTCAAAGTCACTGGAGGTCGAAAACAGTGGCGCCAGCGCTTCTACTGTACCCCAGAGAAAGCATAGCTTCACCCGCCGGGCCCGATCGCCTTCTACTGGTGGCGCAATTCTTGAGATGGGAAAGCAAATCGCGTCCGTGGGTGCTGGGGGCACCGTGGAATCTACCTCGCCCAAAGCTACCAGTCCGCCGTGGCCAGCAGTGGTGAAACGTCGGAGCAGGAGTGAGGTTCCAAAGGGATTGCGGAGCCCTGGCCCTGATGGTTTGGTCGCACTCATGACCTCTGTTGGCGGGCCTCCCATACCGACCTTGGCTTCGCCCGCGAATGACAAGCCACTTTCGCCCGGGCCACTGAGCAAGCAGCAACCATTGGGTGGTGGTGATGAAAAGGACGACGACGATGACGACGATGATGAACTGATGGGCGATAAAACGGTCGTAATGGATTTCCCCTTTCGCGCTGATCTCATCGTGCCTGATCTGGATGGCTTCAAGACACACGTACAGCAGCTTAATCCACGTCTTCAGCCGGCTCTGGTTGAAAGAATTGCCCAAGAACAGCTGCGCCGATACAAGAAGTTGGTTGAGCTTAAGGCAAAGCATGTCCGTGCTGTCAGCCAATATACGTGTACCGCTGGCAAATTTTGTTTCGCCCAAGGCGGCGACGCAATTATATTGCCTCCGAGGGCTAGCCCGAAAGACCCGGATGCAACCTATGCACAATTTCAAGTTCCTGGAACAGAAAATCCCGACGAGGAAAAGAGTGCTCTATCCGAAGGAGCCGTTACAGCAGCCCTTTTCCCTCCTGGTGTGCCACTCCCTCCTGTGAAACGCCTGCCGGCGGAATTTGAATGCCCCCTCTGCTTCAAAGTCAAGAAATTCCAGAAACCGTCGGATTGGACGAAACATGTGCATGAAGATATACAGCCGTTCACCTGTACATTCCCCGAATGCAACGAGCCAAAGTCATTCAAGCGAAAAGCGGACTGGGTGAGACATGAGAATGAACGGCACCGTCATCTTGAGTGGTGGACTTGCAGCGTCCCAGACTGCCCACATACGTGTTACCGCAAGGATAATTTCGTCCAGCACCTTGTACGAGAACACAAGATGCCAGAACCAAAGACGAAGACACCCAAGGCTCGAAGCGCTAATGGTAAAAACGCATTGAATGCCGAGGCCCTGGAAGTGGAACAGGTGTGGCAACTGGTCGAAAGCTGTCGACACGTCACCACGAAACAGCCGATCGAGGAAGCCTGTCGATTCTGCGGCAATGTGTGCAACAGCTGGAAGAAACTGACAGTACACATGGCGAAACACATGGAGCAAATTGCGATGCCAGTGCTGGAGCTAGTGAAACAGAGGACGGTTTCGGCAGGTACTGTCATTAGCCCGACTGACGACACCATGTCGCGAGTGAGTAGCGGCGGTATGAGCAGTACGATGGTCGACTCCTTTTCCGCGTCTGGTGCTGGCCCCGCGTACCATCCTCCTCCGAGCCGGCAGAAAAAGAACAAGCCTGCTCCACCTATCATACATGGGACAGCGGACCTTGTTTTTACAGAGGCGTTTTCAGTCCCTCAGGGCCCGTCGTCTGACCGGCTCCGAATGCACGACCAACTCCAAACCACGCAACGCAGCAGCCGACACCCATCTTCATGGCTTCACTCTTTCAACAACAAGAATAATAATAATCATACAGCATCGCCGCTGGGCAGGAGCCAAGGTTATGCAGCAGTACCCCAGCAGGAGAGACAATATCATACCCCTCAAACCAACGCCGCCACCTATCCTCCGCCGTTCAATTCGATGCCAAGGCAGCCGCCACCAGCGCCAGAAGCCCATCATGACCTCACGCAGACATCGTCTGCCGGCATGCAATACGGCGGCTTGGACTCGGTTCATATCCCCACCAGTGGCTTCGATGGCGGGCAAATGTTTACGTCGCCCGTGGAGTCGTATCAGTACTACCCCACGGGGCAAGAGAATATGGGGCAGACCGCGCCACCGGGCCTGATGGCGTATAACGCGGATACGGAGGGGATGGGAGGGTATGCGATGATGCAAGGCCCGTCAAACGCAGCGCCACAGAACCCGCCATATATGCAACAGCATCAGTATGGAAATTAATGATTTTCCTTTTTGGTTATTTTCGGAATATTCCACCTATTTTTCACGCTGTTTGATATGTGTTGTTCCCCCTTTTTTGGCGATTTAGGTATCACTTTTCCCCTGTCACCCTTCTTCAATGATGAGTTTTTGCCATGAATGTAGTTTTCCTAACATGTACACTTTGATTCCCCCTTGAGCCTTTTTTTCTTTCTTTGGAGCGGATATACGTCAATCTTTGGTATTTAGTGGCTTGAATGTTTTATAAGCGTATTTCTCAATGAACCATTTGATTATACATCTGCATTTGTAAGGCAAGGAAGAGCTTGGAGCGATGTCAAGGCCAATCAATCGCAAGGAACGAAGTGAGGCACGTAGTGGGTTAGAAGGCGGGCGCATCGGGCCTTGTCTCCGACGCCTTTTGTCTCCCCTCCACGCAAGTTAGTTAGCGTGGAGTCCTCCGTATCTTGAGGATCCTGTCGACCATGCGGCTGTTCGTGGTCTTTAATGGGCCCGGGAGTCGCCATCAGACTCCTATAATCTGAGAAAATCGTCAAGATGGGAGGCGAACTGGAGGAGAACAATCGGACGTAATTAATTAACTTTGTCACCACCACCGTCTTCGTCAGTTAATCTGTGGCTTGCCAACGGCTGCATCCTGGGTGGAAAAGGCGACGAGGAATCCAACTTGACTTGGCCCATCTGGTCGCCGTCTCCCTCAACCCACCCCCAAACCCAGTCGCAAACCACCCGCTCTGATCACCTCTACTTCATCAATCATCTCATCCCCCGTTCTTCTCCTTCTTGCACCGCCCTTTTTCATTTCATATTCTTATTCAACTTCCCCGCCCCGTCTCGTGATGGACTGAGGCCGACTGATTCGGGTCGGAGCATTAGGCATCAACTCGACCTCGACCACAGAAGAGTTACGGGAGAGTTTCACACACGAACGATCCCTTCTCCCTTCGCCACCGTTTATAATGATTGTTTCTCTTTTCTTTTTTCCGTCTCTTGTCGCACAGTCGATTACTGTCCAACTGGCCTGCACTCGATTGCTACCTGCACCTTGTCCAGTCAGGGCCGCCCAATCTCCTCCGCCACATATTCCCACCTCCCCAGGATTCACCTGTTGCATGTTCCATACTTATTAGCTTCCATCCCCCCTTCGATAAATCATATCATATAGCCGTGCCGTCGCCACCTATCACCCGGTCGTTTGACGGTCACTGCTTTTGATTCGATAACGGTGTGGCCCTCGAGAGAGCTCTGCTGCTGAGGCGGCGGGGTGAGCTCGAGAGCTGCGCTACTAGAATTGTTGTTTCACGATGGAGCATAGCTATGCTTCTGACGCTGCTAATCAACAGGTTATGTTTGGATTTGATGGCTTTGATGAGTTGGTGCGTCCTTTCGTCCTTCCTTTTGTTCTTTCTTTTGTTCTGTTCTGGCTTTGGGCTTGTATGAGTTGAGTTGCAAGCTGATGGCTCATCTTCGTGGCCAGAATCAGCAGGATCAGAACAGCTTCGTTGCTGGTCTGCAGAGCGGAACCGCAGAAGACCTCCAGGGCATCACGAATCCCACTAGCTCCGCTGCCTACCTCTCGAGAGACAATGGGAGGTCTGGAGCAGAGCTCTCCCCGTTGGATCCGCCACAGAATCCACCTGCAGGCTCACCAGAGCTTTCCGAGGAGCAATTAAAGCAGATATTCGCCTCAACTTCCTCTGCTACATTGGATACCTCTCTGTGGGATATCTTTCCCGAAGTTGCATCACAACTTTCTTTCACTCGTTCTCATCAAGGCCCCTGGAATCCTCTGCCGGTGACCGGCCATCCCTCTCACCCCCCGCCAGAGTCACCACCCCGCCCAGCGAAACGTGCCAAAACGTATGCGGATGGAACATCGGATCGCCTGGCCCATTCCAGTGGGCTTCGTCTCGCTTCTGATTCGGGATATGCTTCGAGAAGTTTTGGCAGTAGATCTATTGCTGGAGCGCCTTCTCGTCCGCTTGAACAGCCTCCTACGCAGAGAGATCGTGATGCGGCTGCGTCGGGACCCAGTGGACCGATGAACGTTCTGCGCGGCGATGCACCGAACCCCCAGATCGAAGTGGACGAGTCCCAGTGTGTAGCCCGGGAAACACACGCTCGAACCACGCGCCCTAAAAAGATGCTAAAATGCAAAGAATGTGATTGGGAAGGACCTCGTCCTTCGGATCTGACGTTAGTTTGGTTTCTAGTCTAGTTCCTCCTTGGGATCTAGTTGACTAAGTATCTTTTTCGAATCACAGGAGACATCAAAAACGACATGACAAGGCTTTTAAATGCGATGTACCAACCTGTCGCAGGAGCAGAGAAGGCTTTGGTACGCACAATGACCTACAAAGGCATCTCGCCTCGGTTCACAAGCGTGGCGGGGGCAGGGTCTGCAAGTGCTTTGCGAGAAACTGCACGGAGAAGGACAAGGAATGGTCTCGACATGATAACTTCATGAGCCATATCCGTCGAATGCATCGTGACTATGACGAGACCGAATTGGATCGTTTGTACGTGGTTCTGTTTGAGGTAGCTGTGTTTGCTGGCTGATACGTTTAGGTCGAATGAATGGTTTGAGGCTAAATATGGCAGCCAGAGGAAGACCCAGGGGACCTTTTCTTTCTCTTCAAGTGGCCCAGGACTCACCACAGCTCTCACCAGCGAAGCGGGGACCTTTGTCGGCACACCAAACACTTCATTCAATAATACTCAACCGATGACCGTCTTCCCCGGAGAGGTTCTTACTTCAGCATCTTTACCAACTCGGGGCCAAATGAGCGGGACCCTTTCCATATCTTCTGATCTCCCGCCTAGGAACCATGGAAGAGTGGACCCTCCTCCAGCAGGGACGAGAAGCCATCAGACGGACGACGGGTTTCAACCTGAAGCTGATGAGATTACTATTGCCGGAGACCAGAATGAGTCGATGCAGATTGAATCAAGACGTAATTCTGAACTGATTCATGACTTTCGCCTTGATCAATCTTTACCTGCGCCGGAGTCTGGAGCCCAGCTGGGGATGCTGAAAGCCTTGGAAAAGGCACTAGAAGACGTTAAGCGGCGGACGCAACAGGGTGGAGATCCGGCGCATCAAGAACCCTCGTCATCGTTCCAGAGTTCGGTTTTGGCTTCTAAAATCCGCGTGGCGGAGCTGTTCGAGGACCTGTTGCAGAAGAAGTTGGCGGAGCGGGAAAATCGCGATCAGGCGGAGACTGACAGTGCAACTGTTGCTTCTTCATCGGGAACGAGACTCGAGGTCAAGGACCAGGCCGGGAACTTCAAATGCAATTTTCCGGGCTGCGGTCGCACTTCGAAGAAGAAGAGTGAATTGAAGTAAGTGACTTCAAATCTAGCTCTATGAAAAATGCTAATATCCCTAGTAAACACATGAAACGTCACCGCAAGCCGTATGGCTGCACCTTTAACGACTGCTACCAAACTTTCGGGAGCAAAAGTGACTGGAAACGCCATGAAAATTCACAGCATTTCCAGTGTCAGAGTTGGCGTTGCCAAGAGAAGGAAGGCAAGGTGCCCGATGTCGCAGACATGGCCGTACCGGGTGCCTACGAATCTCTCCGTGAAGGTCGAGACTGCGCGCGCGTGTTCCGTCGTCGCGATCTATTCGCACAGCACCTCCGCCAGGACCACGGTCTCACCGAAGAGGAAATCCAGCGCCGTCTCACCACGGATAAAATCGGTCGAAACGGCCAGTTCCGATTCTGGTGCGGATTCTGTCGCTGTCTAATCCAGCTGAAGAATGAAGGCCAAGACGCCTGGAACGAAAGATTCGATCATATTGACGATCAGCATTTTCGCAGAAATCAGCTTATTGCGGATTGGGTGCTGCCGTCGGGACATTCGACCAAGGGACAGGCTAAGGCTATGGCGAAGAAGGGTGGGAAGTTGGATGATGCGGCTGGCTTGTCGCCGAGAGTTGAAGACGGGGGTCCGTCGGCGGGAAGGGAGGATAGACTTATCCGTATCATGTCGCCGACTGGTGAGGATGAGGGGTCGATACCTATGAATAAGGAGCAATGTGTTTCTTGTGTGAGTCCGTCTCTAACCTCATTTTCGGGTACCGGTTTACTGATGATGTCTAGTGCCAATGCGGCGATAAATGCAGCGATAACACGTATAACCTTGCTCTCGAAGAACAGTGTACGGTCTGCGGGCATAAACCTTGCAGAACTTGTAAATTCAGCAGCAGCACGAAGCCGGTTTAGGCTGCTCGATTTTCATTCGCGTGATACCCTGTTGGACTACTACTACTACCCCCTTTTGCATGTCCTCGACTCTCGAGGTTTATATATTTGCCTCACGGCAGTTTTGGATTTCAACATCAGTTTTTTTTGGTTTTTTCTACTTCTTTTGCATATTTATTATATACGATGGCTTATGAGGTTCTAAGGGGGACTACCCCCCTTTATGATGTCTTTGCATGCGTCTCGGATTGTGCTGGATTGGTGTTTTCATTTATTCGGAGTACCCCCTTACGCAGTTTGTTTTCCTGCCATAGCGGTTTATGACCTGTTTTATGACTATTGATGGCCTTGAATCTCTCTGATATCGAGTCTAGGCTATTTCTCTTTCTGTTCTTAATCTATTTGCTCTGCCGTTACCTTATCATTGCCATGCGAGCATGCCTTTGGATCTTGGACGTATCTGCTTGTTCTTTGGTTACTGTCTAGATATTTTGGTTAGAAGGTTACCGGTAGAAGGTTAACTTATTGGAACTATTCCTCAACCTATCCCATTTATTCCCGTTTCAATCACAACTTCGACTCCTCCGGCTCCCCGATAATATCAAGGAAGCTCCCATGCACCTCCTCCGTCAAATCACTCGCCTGCATACTCCTCCCCTTCTTCACAAACGCTCTCCTAGAACACTCCCTCGTAATCGCCGACCCAGCCCACGCCACCAACAACAACGTAGTCTTGGGACTCATCCTCTCATTCCCAGACGAGCGTAACTCTGCCTCCACACTCCCCCTATTCTCCGCGGATTCATGCTCTATCTCCCCCGTCTCCCATAATCGATCATGATATGCATTTCTCCATGCAAGGAACGTCCCCAGCGATCCAGTAAGCGTATCTCCCTGTCCGCCAGACCTCTTCTTCCCGCCCCGCACATCACATATAAGCGACGTCACCCCGTTCGAAATCACATCATGCTTCCCCTTTTGCAGAACCAGGACTCCGCCCAGCGCCCTCGAGAGCTTCTCACACGCCTCTGACTCTCTCCTATCCTCCTCATCAGCACTCTTCGAAGCCTGTTCTTGCTTCTCAGACACATCTACACCTAGCGCCTTCGCTAATCTGCCAAACTCAACCACGTTAGGAGTAAGGATACACTCTTCGTAACCCCTTACTAGACCCGGGTTCTCAGAAACGAGCATCAGTGCATCCGCGTCTAGAACCATGGGGACGTTCCTTTTCCGCGCCTCTTTCATGACTTCGACTACGATTGATTGCGTCGTGCTATCGCGGCCGAGACCGGGTCCGATGACGAGGGCGTGGATGCGTGGGAGGAAGGCGATTATGGGTTCTGCGTGGTGGCGTGGGTTGTGGCTGTCTGGTTTGGAGAGGGAGAGGGATTTTGTGGATTGGAGGATTGGATGGACCATAAGGTTGGGGGAGTAGGTTTTTATTACCTGTGAGAGTTTTAGATATGGGTATTTCTGGTATTTCTGGTTTGGGATTTGGACGTACGGTTGCTGCTGAGGGCTCGCAGATTACGTGGCTCTAAGGCGTGTTAGCATGGAGCTATCTTAGATGTAGACTCCAGTGATATCTGGATCTCTCGATGGATGGCTATTCTCACCATATCGCAGCCTAGCTTTCATGTTAGAATGTATATTATTCCGGCAACAGAAAGAAGAGCCACAATGTTGAGATAAAGGCGTACGTACCAAGTTTAGCAGATGCCATTGCAGAGAAGTAGGGTGCCCCCGTATAACTATTAAAAAGAAGATATGTTAACATCAACGTTCAGGAGTCCGGTCGAGTCCAGCTCAGTCACCGGAATCAGGCCCCGAGTATAAGTAGAAGGCCCCGTCAAATCAGCTCGTCGTAGAAACACCGTGCCTGGAATCGAGCCGGCTTTAAATATCAAAAGATGAAAGGGAAAGTACGGCAAGACGCCAATATTGCCCTTTACGGGCAATATCATTACGGCCGGTGTACTTGAAGGGTAAAGAGAAGAGGATATCAAGAGTACATACTCTAAACTCCCGCCAATAACGGCAACACGGCCAAGCTGTCCTGTGATAAACCGTCAGCATCGTATCTTCTACGGTTTACACAACTCTTCAACCTCCCCGCACGAGATATATAGCACCTCTCTCGACCCGATGAAAAAGAGAGAAGAGAGCGCCAGAGTAGAGAATATAGCTGACTTACCTTTATGAAATTTCTCCAGCATAGGCGGCACCAGCCTGCGTACTTTGTCCAGGAGATTCCGTGTGGAGGCGGACATATCTATTGTCGGGCTCAATGGTTGTTGGTCAGGCATGTGGATGAGTAGTGATCTTTTTGGTGAGGATTGCCCGTATAATTGATAATGAGTCTGAACTTCTAGATAACCGTTTCGATGAATTGCGTGGTGTTTGGTTGATCTAGTGATGTTCAGTTGTTGATGAGGTTGGATGGGAATAGACAATGATGTCATCCTATTTTCCCTGTCACTGGCGACAGCAAAGATCGCGATGATAAGGGGCGTATTCTCGCCGAAAAAGAATTAATTCAAGAACTATCCATCCGTGCCATGATGCTACTAACAGTACAACCAGTGTAAAACAATAGGGAATCCCCGCGCTATGCAGTCGAAAAATTAAAAATAAAGAAACGCTGACTAGCAAAGGACATCAATGTGGCCGTGTGGGCGTTGTATGGTCGGTCTTAATTAGAGAAGGAACAGTATCCTCCACATCGTGTATAATGTTTATTCTTCGCCTCCCGGAATAAAGAGCGTACCGAGGATCAAAGGTCGAGAAAGGGTGAAGGTAGATAATCGAATGTGTTAGCGTTTCGACTTCGAGAGCGCCGCGAGTTTCCGTTTACGCTCTTCTTTCAACCGTTTCGCTTCCATCTCAGCTCGCTGCTCGGCTTCATCCTCAAGCCTGGCCGCTCGCAGTGCTTCTTGCTCTTCTCGCTCCACGTCCACGAGGCCAGCTTCCATATCGGATGATACATCTGACTCATAGTCATCATAATCATCGGCGCCGTAGTCACCCTCATCCTCCTCATCAGTCCCTAGGTATTCGTCCCTCACAGGGCGATGGGGCTGCCGTGCCTGTTTCGATTTTTGAACAGCCCCGTTCCCAAGACGTCTCGATGGGCGGCCTGCGGTACCAGTATAACTTGGAACAGAAGACTGTGGCGGACGGCGGGCTGTTCCCTTGTACTCTGGCTCGTTTGTCCTCTCAACGCTCTTCCGGTTATTTATCTTTCCAGATGCGGCAGACAAAGAACCTGGCCTTTTCCCCTTGTTACCCTCGGCTTCGCGCTGTTTTGCTTCCTTGGCCAAACGCTCCCTTGCTGCTTTGCTCAGTCGTTCCTTGGGAACAGCTTGATGTTTTATCAGACCCACTTGACCCTGCTTGGTACTCTGAATCGCTTTGGCTTGGGCCATGATAGCTGCGAACGATCCTTTGGGAGGAGGCTTGGACGGAACGGATGCCTGTTTCGCGGCAGCTGGCGTCGGGGCGGTCGATTTGGTAGCGGACCGAGCATCGGATTTGGAAAGCGCGCCGGAAGCAGATTTCTGTGCTGTGGCAGTATTTGCCTGCGGGGTCGATCGGGTGGACGATGACCTTGAGGACTTATCGGGACGGTTGCCCGGACGGCTTAAGCCGTCATCTGCCTTCCTTTTCACCCCATTACCGAACCCATTTGGAGGTACAGGTGGGTTGTACTTTGTCGGTTTGGCAGCTGAGACGACCGGCTTTTGGCTCGCGGCCGGGGGAGTGAACGTCGTCTTGTCTCCCGTCTCGATAGAAGATAGGACGGAATTAAGGAACTACAACCAGGGTTAGCTCACGGATTAGCAGAGGAGTCAGGACAAGCCTACACTCATTTTGATGATGGATCAGCAGGTAAGTATGTGGAAACCTCTCGCCAGGGATAGATGGTAATTGAGGACAACTCATGATTTCGTCATGCTCCAAGTCGGTTTGACTCTTTGCGGGGTGCAAACAGGCCGAAGGACAAACCTCGCAGCTCCTATATTAGAAATCTAAGCCATGCAACATAATGAGAATGCCAGCGCGGTGTAAAAGCCAGAAAACCGAGGAGCAACGGAACTGAAGTTGCTGGGTGAGGTCGGAGGGGAGAGGCGGCCCTTTTATATCTGGCGGCAGCGAAGCCTGATGTCATGTGACTGGAGGCTGCTCAGGCGCCACAGCTGCCTCTCGCTTACTCCCCTGTGGCTAGTGAGCTGCGCCCACACCATCGCCGACCAGCTAAATTGATCTGAAGCTCGCGAATTTTTGACAAGAGACAGCCACGATCAAACCTCAGAACTTGACGTTTCAGTCTCCGCCCAACTCGCGGTTAAATCGATTGACTCTCCTGTTCGCTTCTTAAGCATATTCAAGTGAGTGCTCGCAGCTTTCCTAGGTCTCGCCCAAGGAACAAACGCTGACCGTGATCTCAGTTACATCCATTCAAAATGAAGCACCTCGCAGCTTACCTCCTCCTCGGACTCGGTGGAAACACCTCCCCCTCCGCCGCTGATGTCAAGTCAGTCTTGTCTTCCGTCGGTATCGATGCTGATGAGGAGCGCCTCACCAAGCTCATCGCTGAGCTCGAGGGCAAGGACCTTCAGGAGGTTCGTCGCCACTAATTCCACTGACGCGCAACGCCAACGGCAAATTTACTGATCGGATTCTTCTAGTTGATCGCTGCTGGTACTACCAAGCTCGCCTCTGTCCCGTCCGGCGGTGCCGGCGGTGCTCCTGCTGCCGGTGGTGCTGCCGCAGCTGCTGGTGGTGCTGAAGCCGCTCCCGCCAAGGAGGAGGCCAAGGAAGAGGAGGAGGAGTCCGATGAGGACATGGGCTTCGGTCTCTTCGACTAAAAATCTTGCCGAAAATACGAATAGGCAAGGAAGAGTTAACGGCAGAGGTACCTCGATGCGTGCGCTAGCAACGGACTCCCACGATTATGATTCACGGAAAATGGGTATTGGATCGTTTGTTGGTGGGATAACGAATTTGTGGACATGCGGCAGTGGATTGAAAAGCGGATATTACGCTCTACGACGTATATAGGCACAGAATTTGTCAAGCAATCAAGGCTCTGCTGTTCTCTTCAATTTATCTCTCCAGTGCTCATAGTCCATATATAGTCATCTTTATGCGCTTTGTAGATCAGACGACTATAGCAATAGCGCGAACCGCGGCCAACTCGCCTGGATTGAGCAGCACTTAAGAATTTCAAGCCTCTAGAGGTATGACGATAGAATTCACCTTTGAACTTCTCAATGCAACTCACAAAAAGCGTCCAGCTCATTGAACTGCTTCATCACTGTTCTGCAGCTCGACACTTTGATAGGGCTAAATTTCCTAATCGGGTAAAATTAGGGCTATTTGCCCCTAGCGTGGTCGCTTAGCCGACCCTCCAAACTCCCACCTCTTCAAAGGGGAATCGAGACCTCCGAGCGGAACGGACATTCAACCAGCGCCCAACGACAAAATCTCTCTCGCCCCCTTTTTGAAACGACAAGCCAGTTGCTTCAAGAGGCTAATACCGCAATCATGGCTGACACTGAATACGTGAGTATTGTCGATTTGAACACGCCTGTCTTGGCTGGATAACTAACGGGTTCTTTCTCGATAGAATGCGGAGGAGGCTGCTGGTATGTGAAAATTTTCTTGGTCCCTATGGATGTGCGCCGATGGAAGGAAGATATATTGTGTGCGGGAGCGTTCGACAGTTGGATGATGGAAGATAGAATCTGGGGATAGCGACGATATTTGGCGGCGAACGGATACACTTGGAAGATCGGACGCGCTGACTGGACATCGTTGAACAGAGCTCAAGAGAAAGAGAGCGTTCCGGAAGTTTACCTACCGTGGAATCGACCTCGATCAGTACGTTGAACCTCTGAACCTCTGAACCTTTCGAACTCGCAGCCCAGGATCTCGAAGGATCCAACTGTACACAATTCTAACACCGATTACGAATAGACTCCTTGACCTCTCCTCCGAACAGCTCCGCGATGTCGTTCACGCCCGTGCCCGCCGCCGGTTCAACCGCGGTCTCAAGCGCAAGCCCATGGGCCTGATCAAGAAGCTCCGCAAGGCGAAGCAGGAGGCCCGGCCCAACGAGAAGCCCGACCTCGTCAAGACACATCTGCGTGACATGATCGTTGTCCCGGAAATGATTGGCAGCGTTGTCGGCATCTACTCCGGCAAGGAATTCAACCAGGTTGAGATTAAGCCGGAGATGGTTGGTCACTACTTGGGAGAGTTCTCTATCTCATAGTATGTTTTGCCTCCACCTTTGTTTTTTCGCGGAGAATTCACTGTGTCGGACAGATTACTTACAGTTTCTTTACAGCAAACCCGTCAAGCACGGTAGACCCGGTATCGGTGCTACCCACTCTTCTCGTTTCATTCCTCTCAAATAAATGTCTTGTCCTGTTGCGTTTTGGGCTGGTTCGTTTAAACGGGGGAGAAGGTGTTTTCCGTGTGTATGGGATATGAAAAGAATAACGGGCAACGGAGGACTCGCCTTTTTTTTCCAGGACCCATGCTAGCCGCTGGAATATATTGATGATTTTATATCTCTAGCAAAGCAATTCAAATCTTCCTCCGAAATTAGTCTGCTATCCGTCTGCGATTACTGCTTTGATTCATCTCCGACCCTGGCTTTTCCGTGTTGGTAGCTCTACCGTGGTTCCGGCCATTGCCAGTTTAATCCCCTTAACACTGGATGCCAGACGAGAATCCATCCCAATACCCCATCACACTGCCGTGCTACGTTGCTTTTACCAACAAAAAGTCCTATGCGCCCCTATGATCCCCGGATCTCCAATACAAATCTAGAAAAGGACGTTGGCGCATTGTTGATGGGTGTTATGTAGTCTATTGGACAGAAAAACAGCACGTCTCCTCTCACCCGTTTAATATTTTCTCTAAATACGCCATAAAACCATCAGAACCCGGTGAACTGGATCTAAGGTGAAAATTGACAACAAAACGCCGAAACCGCTCTAATTTTGAGAAATAAAGAGCGTCCAAGGATTCCCTCGAGTGCTATGAACAGTTTTAGCCTCAACGGGATGAGACCTGACAAAGTCACCGCGAATACAATCATCGGTGAAGAGGTCACCGCAGATGTAGTAGTCGGCAATCGCTGCAACTAGCAACAAAAGTCCTCTCAATAGGCGGAAGATCCATCTGTTTCTTGCCAAAGCCCCGCAACCCATGTCATTGGCAACTTCCAGCCATGCGGCGGCTTCCAAATCATGATTATATGCTCCAGATTAATGTCGTTGCTAGTGATGCATCCGATGGGAGATATTTTCTCTGCAAGAGATCGCCTCGACAAACCAGTTAGCAATGAAGATTCGAAAGACCACGTAGCTAGTTTAATGCTCACTTCACCGGATACTCACATGAGAGATATGACGATGGACACCGCACCAGCCCCCAACCGCTACCACAAACCCCATTCCAGTCCAGAACCCCGTTCCCTATGCCCTGTGTTGCTGAGATGGAGAAGAGGAAGCAGCTTCCCTTGCAGCTTTTCTTGCGGCTCGAATAGCTAGACGCCTTTGCTGGGCTGCAATCCTCTCCGGTAAACGTAGGCATTGGTCTAACCAAACCCCCATTTCAGACGTCTCGGAGGAATTAGAGTCAAGCTCGAGAGAGTCGTCGGAAAATCCATCATCATGCTGGCCGTTGTTGTTGTTGTTGTTATTGTCCTCAGAGGCCAAGCTGGGGGTTGCAACTGCTTCTGCAGCATTGTTGCCATTGTTGGTAGAGGTAGGAGCTGTCGACGTTACCCCGGCAGAATCAGCGCCGTTTGCATCACCGTCCCCAACCTCGTCACCATACCCCCTCACATCTGAGCTTTGAAGACCTGGCGAATCACCGAAACTTAATGAAGAAAGAGATGGGCCCGTGGTAGTGAGACTTTCTGGGAGAAGCAAATCTCGTAACACCCCGCTAAGCTCTTCGACAGGTGCAATATGTCGCTGAATTTCGTCCGCTGAGGTCCAGTAGCAGGGATCAGTGACGCCGCGGCTAGCTGCTGCCATTGCTGCGTAATCGGGTTCAAGCTCAGGATGAACAGCGAGGAGAAGAACAAGAAGAAAAGCGGGGTCGTTACGAGATATATACATTGGGAGAGATGGCTGGTCGAGGGGGGGTGGCTGGGAAGCCCAGGGGTGGGTGCCTTCGTCCATGGTGAAGTAGAACAGAGGTGTATATAAATTGAGAGGTGAAGAATCTAGGAAGGCAGTACTATAAGGTCAGCATTCTGCTTTGACAAAACACAGAGAGGCTGCTGCCTTACCTTTGCACCTATATACTGCAACCCAAGGTATGAGAGCTGCAAAGGAGGCGAGGTAGGTCAGAAAGGAGCATAAAGCTGTATATGCCGGCTCTGACTGTGCAAGTGCAAGAAGAACACCTGCTGGCTTAGGAAAAGAAGAAGCCGATAATCCTGTAAAGAATTGAGCAAGAAAAAGAGGCTGGGAACAGAACTGAACAGAAGGGTGAAAGTGAAGAGGAGTGTTGCTGAGGAGAGGAGGTCACAGCAGACATACATTTGTTTATAGTGAATATGCCCAAAGCAACTTCCATTCTGTTGCCAGGGAGCCAGCTCTCAGCAAACAATTGCATATAGCATGTTCTCGGCGAGTGCACTCGCCTCCCTGTGAAGGAGCATTCACTCAGTAGTAGGGCCTGGATCCCTATCAAAGTATCTTAACCAGATTGGTATCTTCCATGGCATAATAATTTCACTCTGTCCCTGCCCCAAACTCAGGCCATGTGCTTGAGTGAATGGAGAAGGGAGAAGAGCCACCATGAACAGAATCCAGAGTAGTGACGCTAGTGAAAGACAAAGGGTATCTGGTATTAGCTTTGACTAGTCCAGGAGAATTGGTCCTAGAACGGTTCATGTTCCAATGCCTCATCCACCAATTTCTCCAGCTTCTCCCACTCAACAGCGATTTCTTTTTGTAGCGAGCGAGGGTTGACCCCGTTTAGCGTATATACCATCTGCGCTTCCTCGAACTTGGCTGTATATATCTTGGCCACATTGACAGTCTCCTTGTCACAATCCTTCTTGAGTTTATCCAGTATGGAGTAGATAATCAGGTCGTAATTGAACCGGAACTTCGCCCAAAGTTGTTGGCTGGAGGGTTCTTCGCCTGGGCCAAGGGGAACACCGGTAGTAACATATAACAATCCCTTCATAAGAGCATAGGCATGGACGTTGCGGATCGGGTGCCAATCTTGCGGATAGATGACTGGATCAATCCGAAGATATCGAACGGCCGCTTGAACGAGGGAACTCCAGTAGTGTTTCGCGTCTATAAGACGGCTAATCAGTTCGTCGCGTAATCGCATATATGGCTGAACAGCGATGGGCCACAGGCCCGATTCTTTGAGCTCTCGCATTGCGTTCTTCAGTTCCCGAGTACCAGGAAGTCCAGATCCTGGTCTCCTCGCGAAGATCACGGCTGCATCTGCCACCCAATGGGAGCCTTCTATAAACTCTTCTTCCTTTGGACCAATGTCCTTTAAGTACACGCTCTCCCGCCCCTTATCTCCGAGTCTGCATTTCTGACAATCGCATTTAAAGAAGAACTGGGATGTGAGCTCCCTTTGTCGGTCCCCGTAGGGCGAGAAATTGTCGATGTATGTGATGAAGATCTGTTCTCCATCCTCAATCGTTCGAAGAGCCTTGACGAAAACCTTTTTGTCATCATGTACAACCACCGCATTGGGGTCGCAACTATGATTCAGCAGGCATACGAAAGGCACCAGCGCAGAACCCAATTCCTCGTTGAACATGGTACTCAAATTAAAAGCATTGGTCACGAACTAATCACCTGTCAGATCGTAGTAACGCTATGCATGACTGCCGCGGTGTACCTACCTTGCTAACCCACTCAATGATAGTCTCCAGAGGGATATTGGTGTTGGAATACTCATGGACGGCCTTGGCTGTCAAGATTATGTCGGATTTACGCTCAGAATCGAACTCGACGTAATTTAATCTCAGATTCTTGAAGATCTTCCAGTCCCTGTCCGTAATCTTGTTGTGCTGCTTGAGAAGAACAAGGCGCAATAAGAGCCTGGCAGCGGTGGGAAGCACCTTCGGCTGCACCCTTTTGTATACAGGACATTCGTGTTTGTGAACTGCTTTCCAGCTTTCTCTTTGGCAGGCCTATATCAGACGTCAATAGACATGTAGTCAAGTTATAGACTGGAGTTCCTACCACATCGCAATATTTCACAACCTGACAGCCGGTGCAGTACTTTAATTCGTCATCGTAATGACCGAGCTCGCGGTCCACAATGGTCTTACTGTTATAACAGTTTGAACATGTATTGGCTAATTGGTGCTCATGCACGACAGAAACAAAGTCGATGGGCAAGGAGAAAACGGTCTCGCCTGTTTGAATGGTGGCAGTTGCGTAGAGGCCGAGCTGGCCCTCAAGGCCAAAGGGTGCCACTGTTGCTTTTCCATAACTAACGCCTTTCAAATCCATACTGGCCGGACTGCTGGAGTACAGAAAGTTCTGTAGCTTGAGGTCAATCCTCAGATTTTGGTCGTGATAACGAGGAAACGGCGCTAGTCCTATCAAAGAAAGGTTAGGCTGGATTTTAGCAGTTTACGGAATTTTCATTCGTCAATATAGATACGCTAGATCAAATAAGGGAAGGCGCCATTCGTCTCATCCGAGATACCGACAAGACAACTAATTATTTCAACCTCATGTCTCCTTTTCTCCTTTACAATCGTTATTTTTCGCCGCAGATAAAGCATATATAAGATGCTTTTCATAGCTCCTAACAAGGATATAACAGGAGGCCATTCTTACAACTACCCAGGAATTCCCATGTTCGAGTCCAGTCCTCAACATTGTTCTGCTTGGACCACACGGATGGATGGCTGTAACGGCTGTCTCGACACGGCGCTGAGAGGTTTGCACTTGATCTGACTGCCGTGAAGGAATGGCAGAGCGATGCTCTCTATGTTGGTCCTTTTGACTTGGTGGTAAAGTATCCTGACAGTCACAGGCCCTGCATCCCCTCTGTCTATGTGCAAGCAGGCCTCCCGTAATGGTGCCGGGTGTATCCTCAACGCGGCACGACCTCTACACGGGCATGAATGCCAGCTTGTCGCCCGCTGATTGAGCGAAAAGAGTCTTCGTTGCCGAACCTGCTGGGAAGGTAACGCTTTGAAGCAGCTCGACCCTTCATTCTTCAATCGCTTAGACTTCCACTAACAAACACCACAAGCACAGCGGAATATGCCGCTGATGCTGCGAATATCTCTGATCGACGAGCATTAGTGAGCAGTCCGACACATAATGCAAACGATATTGTGTACCCAGCCAAACAGGAGTGTCGCTGCAAGAAAAACGTTGATGGCACCGACCACAAACGCAATCCGGTTTGCCGAGATATATACAAGCGACCCATCTTTGCCCACTACTCCTGTTCGGGTGCTTCTCCTCCCTCGCCGCGTCAAAAACAGCATGGGGCAATGTTTGCGCAGAAATGCAGTGAGCCGGTCTTCCTCAGCTGGTGGTCGAGATAGTGAGATGAGGCCAAATCGATCGTCATAAATGTCTTCGCTGTTCCCCATGAGGGTGGGAAACTTTGTCTTCCCGGAGTTTCCGAAGTTCCAGAAATGATTGTAAAACGCTTTATGCGCCTGCTTTGACGGGGTTTCATCATCAGGAGAGCCGAATCGAGTAAGATGGTCTCCTTGTACAATTTTAGCGTCTCTCGAATTCGTTCTGCGAGCTCCATTCGCTCTTTGTCTCGTGGAAACAGACTCTTTCCATTCGCATCTTGAGCGGCGGCGCGATCCTGAAATATCTTCCAGTCTCGTCGACTTTGCTTTTCATCCCAAGACGCTGACTGATCTTCGCGATCGTATCGGTCTTGCTTCCCTTCAAGCTCCGCGAGCTCGCTCTGCAGGTAGAGGAGGTTGCGTGCGGTTAGGCGGTCGAAACGCTTGAAAATGAATGTGCTATGGTCTGGGGCGTCGCTGGAAATGAACTCCGCGAGGGAAGGGTAGCCTTTAGTGAAGACTATTTTTGGTGACGAAGAATCTTTTTCGAGGTCCCGGTCCATGTTCTTTTTTTCATTGAATGTGAGGGACTCGTGATCTGGTTTCAGTCGGATCACGAAGATGAAGGCCCGTTTGGGACTATCCCGGCGCCCAGAGCCTCATCTTAAGGCTCATTGGGCCGCGAATGTGTTGGCGGCGGCTGTTTTGGCAAGGCTGTCTGCCTGCCAGATGCATTGCCCCCTCTCCGCCCCAATCCTCCAAAGTTGCTGTGAATAATAAGAGAGGATGTTGAACGCAGCGTGATTTGGGAAACGACGAGATAAAAAAAAATTCGACGGTTTGTTTTGAAAATAGCTAGATATTCTCGACGTCAGCGGAAGGAACTGTAGGTCGAATGGAGACCGGTTCACTAGCGAATGAGGACGTTATATCTGGTAAGAAGACCTGCATGCAAAACTCATCGAAGTTCCTTGATCGGATGCCCTTGATCGTGTATTTTGACCTACATCATGCCTTTAATCGAGCGGCGCTAACAGCAGTCTCAGTATTAGGGGCGAAATATGGCAGGATAAACCTGAAGCGCTGCCCATAATGTAGCAAGAATATATTGTTGTTCGAATCGGCGTCGAGCTCAGGGCTGGAACTTGACCAGCAGCCGTGCGGGCAATCCTCTGTCCTGGAAATCCTGGGTGGGGCACAGACTCAGATCGATGTACCCTCTCAGCCTGATAAGTGGTCCAAGAAGAAGGCCCGACAGAAGGATAGAGGGCAAAGTCAGGAAAACAGGAAACAACTCCGGGAGCGAAGAGAGCAACAAGTGGAGCACAGGAAGCAACTTACATGGAACAAGACCCAAGAAGAACTTGACGATCGACCAAACATAATAGAGGGCACGGCGATAAAGTATTTCGATGTCGATTATCTCATAGACAACACCTTCCGTGGAGGGACTGATCGTCACGGCTTGCAGAAAAGGAGCGTATTGCTTCCCATATACATCGGGAGGGAGCGAGTTGCAGCGGTTCCCGACACTGGCTCCGATGGCAACGCGATATCGGCTGACCTTGCGCATACGCTTGGCCTCTCTGTCAGGCCGTTCCCAACCGTTTCGGGATCGTCGTTCCAGCTCGCCAACGGCACGTGTGTTTTCAGCAGCGGCGTTATCTCAACGGAATGTTCCTTTGCAAAGGATTATAACAAGGCGCCCATCCCCGTGGATTTCAGTGTGTTTCCAACCCTCGAAGCCCCAATGGTACTCGGAAAGGCCTTCCTTCAGGCCACAGAGACCCTGATCAAATCCGGAGCGGTTAGATTGCCATTTTGTTGCCCAGTCAGCCAACCCACCCCGAGCGCTTCATCTCAACCGCCCTCAGCAACGGCTCCGCTGTTACCTGAATGCCCATCTGGTGTACGCCAACGCCGACACAGGCGCCGAAATGAACCTTGTCTCGCCGCAGTTCGCAGCTATGAGAGGCTTCCAAATTGAGAAACCCGAAGCCGGGCGAGAACAAGTCATTCTCGCAGATGGCAGTGCGGTTCCAATCTCCGGCCAATTCCGCGCTCGATTCAACCCGTTCCAGCGACTCTTGCCTTCCAACCCTGCCCGACCAACCCTACGCTCTCACGAGAAGTGGTTTTACATCCTGGATGGCCTGACGATGGACGTCCTCCTCTGCGACGATCTTCTCTTTGAAATATCTGCCTTTGCGGAGCATCATCAGTCAGGACTCCTTTGTCGATCTTGGCCACTTGGGGATTCATTCGGATCTGAACCTTGTCGCCTGGCTCTCGCGGCGTGGGAAGCGCTTACTCGGTAAGCAGGCCGACACAACTTCAGCCTCTAAACAACAACAACAACAACGGAAACTCCTGGTCTGACGCCGGGCGATATCTCCACAAAGGCTGAAATTGCTTTTGCTTGGATGAGGACGACGCCGCTGAGCAGTATCGACGACAACAAGCAGATCGGGGAATCGCCCGTCTTTCGGAACCAGAGAAGTCGCGAATGACGAGAATGGAGGAGCAGCGGCGAAAGGCGTACGAAGAGAACCGCGCGAAGAGTGTGCAGCAGCATAGTTCTAGTATTTCAGCAATGGCTTCGCCACAAAGTTGAGTTGTTTGAGTTGGTGCAACTTCGATTTGGCAGTAACTGCATAGCCATTTAGCACATTCCGTACTGGCAATGGAGCTCTTGATGACAATGTGGCTGTGTTCTTCTTATCATAATGGAGATCTCTCAGCATTAAGCTCCCGAAAGATTGGCTGAGACAGTTGGAAGGCAGTTGGTCCAGAGTATGTGTCCCATTGGGAGAAAATGGCTTCCAAGTGCAGGCAAAAATGCCTAGTTTGATGAAACTGGAATGACATAGCTGTTGGAGGTGGCCTTCTGAAACATGTCTCCCACTGGCCTGATTGTACTTCTGTGATTGTTGTGAAGTCAATCTATACCCATGGAAAATTTCATTGCTTCATTGTGAATGATGGGACTTGCCTACAACTTGTGCTTTGCTCATGACAGAAGCTGTTGTACCTAAGCACATGTTTTCCCCATGCTATTCACCAATATAAATATTCTGCCTTCTCACTTCAGGCATTTTTTTTTTTTTTTTTTTGGTTTCGATCATTTCCATTCTTTATTGGTTTTGATACCTTGACATTTATCAAGTACTGAGTACTTGGTATAGATTCCAGAATCACGTCGCTATGTCCCTGCAGGGAGGCCAAATATTTCCTCAAGAAATACTCAACAAAATCGTTACTTTCGCCAGTAGAGATGACCTCTGCTCGCTCCGTCTTGTCTCTCGTGCAATAAACTTGACGGCTACACGACTTCTATATCAACGCATCACAACTAGCGTCCTGCAGTGGGATCTTGAATATACCCATGCCCTTGCTCAATCAGAGCATGGCTTCAGGGTGAAAGAATTGGTTTGGTTGGATAGGGAAATTTGGCCCAACGCGTTACTGAGTCGCGACGAGTTGCTGAAAGTGGTCAAACAGGACTCACCCACCCCTAAGGGCTTCAATGATGCTTGGAAGGAGGAATACACTGAATGTCTTCGGCAGCAGGGTGAACGTTATACTCGCTTTGAGGAATTGTGCAACGAACTATTGAAATTTCCCAACGTTTCCCACCTTATCATCGACAATCAATGCGACAAGTATACCTTTACGATACCTAAATCCGGCAAACAAACCAAGCCCTGCTCCTGGCTCCTCCCTCGACATAGACTGCCACGCGGCGAGGGGTGCCTTGCCTGGTATGACGTTCTTACATCTTTCGCAAAGTCCCATAATCTTCGCGACTTGACGATAAGAATAGCGCACCGGGCCTACCCAGAATTACACTATTGTTCGTCCGCTCTGAAGCTTCTCTCTGACAGCCTGCTGCGTCTGAGCATTGATCACTGCTATCTGAAATCCGACATTGGCCTCGGCATCGGCCTCGCAGACTACTATTTGGACAAGATTGATAAGGCGAGACGGCTTGAGAAGCTACACTTGAAATTCCACCCCCACATACTGCGCCATGGATGTGTCTTTGCGCCTCCCATCGAATTCCAATCTTTCTCGCGGCCAGGAGGGCGTCCGTGGTTGAACATGACTCTTGCTTCTTTCCCGAAGTTGCGCGAGATGACCCTTGAAGGAGTCGAGATTAAGCGTGATGGGTTTCTACGTTTCTTCCGAAACCATCCGCTCCTGGACACCGTATACTTTCGGAACGTGTTCTTCGCGTTCCCGCTCTGCGAAATCTTCTGTGAGATGCGTGAATCGAAATTAGTGCCGGCCGTGGCGTCGTTTATCACTTGTCAAGACATGTCTAGACGCTGGAATGTACCTCTCCCAAAGCTACTTACGGACGAGGCTATTACGGAATACCTCGTATATTGGAAGATAGAGGCGCGATTGGATCTTCACACTTGGGATGAGCAGCTGGAAAGGATCCGAAAGAAGTATGTTAATAGGCCGCCAGGGGACATTTTTCCCTGGATGGAGTGGATTATCTAGTGTGGTGTCATCCCATCTGACGCCGAAATGGAGATGGCTTCTGGGAACCAACCATCAAAGGCTGCTATTTCAAACAGACTGGAATTGTTCTCCAGCTTGTTGATGGTCCTTTGCTCTGGACAGTATTCTCCTTGTGAAATCATCAGCAAGGCATTGTCTTGCAACTTCCTGTCTTTTCTATAGTTCCTGGTACGCGACTTTTGATGTGGCCATGTTAGATCCCTTGCTATTCAAAACATTAAGTTCAATCTAGACAAGGGAGATGTCCATGTTTTGTCGTCTTTTTTTCTGTGCTGACTCTCCATGCTTTATGAAATTATGAAGTTGTGCTGGTAATAGTAACAGATTTGTCTTTGCTAGAGGAACCTCATATGCATGGTTTTATCTGAATTTTTGCTCTTTTCTATTAGTTACCCGCTTGACTTTCCTAAAAGAACTGATGTCTCTTGCTCCAAGAACTCAAGAATGTTCTCGAGGAACTGCGCAAATGGACTTGTGTGTATGGAAAGAACTGCTGATCGGCCTTTGTATGGTTAGAGGAGAGTGGTTGTTTGATATTTCAGGCATATTCCCTTTGTTTCTAAAACCGCTAACTAGCTAACAACAGAGCTTGGAAGAAAAAGTTATAACACCTTCAACCTACATGGTGGAATAAATGGGAGAAGAACTCACCACATTCCCCTCCCTAGATAAAAGCTCAGGAGATATTAGGATTAAGGGACCCTACATTCTCCAATCCCTCCCTCCTTTAATCTTGCTTTTGGACGCCGTGAGCTGCTACCATTCCTCCTGGCCATCATCCCTTAACGAACAAAGTACAAGTACAACCGAGATTCAACTCCGGATTCTGTTTCTTGAAACACCTTTGTTTTCGCTCCTCGTTTTTCATATTTTTTCTTTTTCTTTTGATTCAGTTAATCTGGGTATCTTTAGAGTAGTTTCGGCTTTATAGGGTCTTGTTTCCGACGAAGTTGGACCAGCTTCGGACCTCAGAGGGGATCCCTTCCTTGCGGGGAAGTTTCTCATTCATGCATTGAGCGAAGAGGATGGCAGTCTGCATTTGTTTGTTAGTGTTAAAGTCTTAAGAAGAGGAGAAGCGAAGTCCAACAAAGAAGGGGTTGCCATACCTTTGGCTCCATGAAAAGCGGCACTCCGAAATCAACGGCATTTCGTCTCATCACGTAATCCTCATCGAGAAGAGTCTTGCCACGAGTCTGGGCGATGTTGAACACACCGCGGATATCATACTTCTCAAACACCTCGCGTAGAGCACGCTTATCTTCCTTGGGGAACTCGATGACTTGGATATTGACATCTGACTTGGTGGATGACTCGAGGAATTCCTTGACCTTCGGGCTGGCTGCGAACAGTTTGTATCCGAGCGGCTGCACGAAATCGACGATGCGCGGGAGCTCAGTCATTTTCTCGGTGTCACCGCCGAAGAGAAGACCTTCGCCTGGCTCCGGCATGCGGAAGTTCATGGTCGATTGAAGGGATGCCCAGTAGGCTTCGACGAGATCCTTGCCAAAGCAGGCGATTTCACCGGTACTGGACATTTCGACGCCAAGATAAGGGTCAGCGCCCGCGAGACGGGTCCAGCTGAATTGGGGAACCTTTGTGGCAATGTAGTCACGCTTCACCGCCATGAGATCCGTGGATTCGGGGACGTCTCTCCCGACGAGAGCCTTGGTGGCGACGTCGATGAAGTTGGTACCAAGGACCTTGCTGACGAAGGGGAAGGATCGAGAAGCACGGAGATTGCACTCGATGACCTTAAGCTGGGGTTCGCCGCCCTCGGGGTTATCGGCTTTGATGATTTGCATGTTGAACGGACCAGTGATGCTCCAGGCCTTGGCGACCTTTTCGGCAATTTCCTTGACTCGCGCCATGATTGAATCGTCGAGACCAACTGGGGGGAGAACCAATGTGGCGTCGCCGGAGTGGACACCTGCGGCTTCGACGTGTTCACTGACAGCGTGAACGATGAGCTTGCCTCCAGATGCAACAGCGTCGACGTCAATTTCTTGGGCTCCCTCAATAAACTTGGTGATCACAACAGGGTGGTCAGGGGAGACAGCACTGGCTGCGGTCAGCTTCTCCTTGAGTTCGTCTTGAGAACGGATAACGCTCATCGCAGCTCCAGAGAGGACGTAACTGGGCCGAACCAACACGGGATAGCCCACGGATTCAGCAAATGCTTCAGCTTCAGAGACAGAGTTCAACTCCTTCCATGCAGGCTGGTCAACACCGATGCTGTCCAGGATCTGAGAGAACTTGTGACGATCCTCAGCCTTGTCAATGTCCTTCGGATCGGTGCCGAGAACTTTGGCACCTCCGGTCTCTTGAAGGCGAAGAGCAATGTTCTGCGGCAACTGACCACCGACAGAAACGACGACGCCGCTTGCGCTCTCGAGCTCATAGATATCCATGACACGCTCGTAGCTCAATTCTTCAAAGTACAATTTATCTGCGGTATCGAAGTCTGTTGAGTAAGTCTCAGGATTGTAGTTGATCATCACGGTCTTCTTGCCCATAGCTTTCAGAGAAAGCGTGGCATTGACCGCACACCAGTCGAATTCCACGGAGCTACCAATTCTGTAAACACCGCTTCCCAGGATAATCGTGCCATGGTCATCAAAAGTAACGTCGTGAGAAGAAGCATTATACGTGGTGTAGAGATAGTTGGTATCAGCGGGGAATTCGGCCGCAAGGGTATCGATCTTCTTAACCCATGGGTGGATGCCAAAGCTCTTTCGGCGAGTTCGGACCTCATCTTCAGTAGATCCAACGCACAGGGCAATTTGCTTGTCAGAGAAGCCCATCTTCTTGGCTTTCAACATCATTTCCTTCTTAATACCGAACAGGCTTCCGATCTCTTTCAAGGCATTGTTCATGTCGACG
The DNA here is from genome assembly GCA_039700045.1 of Malbranchea zuffiana. Lineage (NCBI taxonomy): Eukaryota > Fungi > Ascomycota > Eurotiomycetes > Onygenales > Malbrancheaceae > Malbranchea > Malbranchea zuffiana. Next base: position 243,134 of record JARUPO010000026.1, on the reverse strand, counting down.
ATATTCTGAAGTTTGTACAAGAACCACTTGTCAATCTTTGTCAATTCGTGGACTTTGTCGACTGAGTAGTTTTCATGAAGCATAGCTTGTCCAACAGCAAGCCATCGTCGATCGGTAGGGTTTTGGAGGGTTTCATCCAAATTCTCAAACTTGTCGCCCTGGAATCCAATGAATCTGGGGTCAACCTGGCGAATGGCCTTCTGGAAAGATTCTTCAAAGGTACGACCAATGGCCATGACCTCACCAACAGATTTCATGGCACTGCCGATATCCCGCTTCACATGTTGGAACTTGCTTAAATCCCACCGGGGAATCTTTGTGACAATATAATCCAAGCTGGGTTCGAAGTTGGCGGTAGTCGTCTTTGTAACGGCATTAGGGAGTTCTGGAAGTGTGTGTCCAAGACCAATCTTAGCTGCGGTGTACGCGAGCGGGTAACCTGTAGCCTTGGAAGCCAAAGCAGACGAGCGGGAAAGACGAGCGTTTACTTCAATAACTCGATAGTCCAGGCCATCTGGCTGGAGAGCATACTGAACGTTGCATTCTCCAACAACGCCAAGGTGACGGACAATCTTGATAGCAGCAGTCCGGAGCATATGGTACTCCTCGTCAGACAGAGTTTGACTTGGTGCAACCACGATACTGTCTCCAGTGTGAATACCCAAGGGATCGAAGTTCTCCATATTGCAGACAGTAATGCAGTTATTGCTGGCATCACGAACAACCTCATATTCCACTTCCTTCCAGCCCTTCAAAGACTTCTCAACGAGAATCTGAGGAGCAAGAGTCAATGACCGGGAGGACAAATTCTTCAGTTCTTCGGCGTTGGAAGCGAAACCGGATCCAAGACCACCGAGCGCATAAGCAGAGCGCACGATAATGGGATATCCGATCTTTTCAGCAGCGTCCAAAGCCTCATCGACAGTGCCAACGGCAATAGACTCGGCAATCGGAATGTTGATCTCGTTAAGCGCTTTGGCAAACAGGTCTCGATCTTCACTGGTCTCAAGAGTCTTGATGCTTGTTCCGAGCACTTTGACGTTGTATCGATCGAAGATACCCATTCGATTCATCTGAACACCTAGATTGAGCGCAGTTTGACCACCGAAGCTCAAGAAGATGCCATCCGGCTGTTCTCGTTCAATAACGTGTGTGACGTACTCGGGCGTAACAGGTAGGTAATAAACCTCATCGGCCAATTTGTGATCTGTCTGAATGGTAGCAATGTTGGGGTTAATCAACACGGACTTCACTCCAGCTTCTTTCAGAGCCTTGAGTGCTTGTGAGCCTAAGTAATATAACGAATTAGCAATTCTCCCTTCATAGAGCATAATCAACGCCAAAACGAGGCCTTCTCAATTTTTCAGCATAATTGAGGCTTCTCAACGAGCAATAACCTACCAGAGTAATCGAATTCACCAGCCTGTCCAATAGCCAATCCTCCACTCCCAATAACAAGCACCTTTTTAACATCCACAAGCTGTCCCGCCCCGTGCACCGCTCCACTCGCAAGGTATGCCTTCGCATCTGGAGCTCCCTGGCCCGCCGTCGCGGCAGCCAAGTTGCGGAGCGAGCTGGAGAATGATCGCGTGGCCCGCCATGACGCGAGCTTGGGTAATTGTGACCGGGCTTGTATCGACTTTGCGGAGAACTGTGTAGAGAAGGCTCGCAGCGACGAAGGTGAGGAGCATTCAATTGAGGAGAGACATCGTTGGCGCAGGAGTTGGGGGGCCGCCCGTTGCCCGCAGCGGGCGGTGAGAGCCATTGAGCGCTGCGCCTGGCGCAGAAAAGGAGAGGAAAAGGGCAGACGGTGGGTTGAGGATGTAGGAAATAAGGTCTCGGCGTCTAGAGAGCAATTGAGTGTCGTTCTGCGTCGATTGGGGTGGTCAATCGAAAGGTGAATTTCGGATGAAGTTTTTTGGCTTTTTTGTTGAGTTGGACCCGAACTTTTTGTAGTTCTGGGGTTGGTGCTTAACTAACTTAGCGTGTGAGTCACGCCGCCCCTATCTGCAGCATCAGGACGATACCAAAGAGGTCTTGGCCGTCACCAGAGAGATTTAGGACTAATATTCAGGGTTTTGATGTAGTTATGCAATTGGAGGTGGTATTGTCTGTGTAACTACGGATCTTGCTGGCTTTCCCTCCTCAATGGTGGGCGGAATCGCTCAGAAGGAGAACAGAGCGAGAAGTTGCTTGATGGTGATGGCTTCAAGTTTTTCTGCGTTTGATACTGGCAAGCAGATTGAGAGCAGATTATCCATTTCCAATGAGGCCCACCTTGCCATTCAGTCCAGTCCAGGGACTATGTGCTTGCTCCTCCGTTCTATCCAGCGTTCCCCTTCTCCTCCCAGTCCTCGCCGGCATCGACCAGATATCAAATCCTGGATTCCTTCCTCTGCCTCCCTCAGCAACAGCCTCGTCGTAGTTCTGGTTCATCGTACTGTAGAGCTCTTTCATGGTTGTCTCGGCCTGGCTGGCCATCTGCTCCCCGACAATCAGATGGCGGTCAACGTAATCGCTCGTATCATCTTGCGCCCTTTCAGACGCGAATGCCCAGGCTTCTGCATGTGCTTTAAGTTCCTGGCGAGGATTTTGAGATGCAAATGAAGCGGATAGTGAGCGGCGATGAGTCGAACTGGCACTGCGAGCGAACGACTGTCTAACGGGAATCGGGTATCTTGGAAGAAGATGGCTTTCATCTTGTAGGCGTTGAAGCGTTTTGCAGGCGTTCCATTCCTCTTTGTTCAAAAGGGCAGTCGTGTATGCCTTGCTGATGGCAATAGACTGGCGGGCTTTCTCTGCCGGTAATATGATTTCCTGAAGATAAGGATATATCGTTGCAAGATCCAAGGGCTTTTCGTCTTCTGGCTGTCCTTGCGGCTGGGTTTTGGCTTCCGATTTAGTGTGGACTGGTTTGTCCGATGCTTCGAAAGGTAATGGTGGCGACATGGCAGCTAAAGTGTCCAGCACCTTTTGTCGAGCTGCAAGGTATACGCGATACTCTTCTCTGATCTGTTCCTTGAGCATCTCATCCTTATTTGACCTAGCCCGGTCTTCAATAGCTGCTTCGAGCTCTTCGCGAACGCCAGGATTTCCAACCTCGGATGCTGCAATTTTCTCTTCCGCCCATTGCACCAGCACATCACGGGTACGCTGAAGTGCTTTCAACCTGAGTCGAGGATCAAGATCATCCAGTCCCTTCTTTGGATCAATCGATAGTACCTCCTTTAGTTCCTCAACACGCCTCATGCGAGACTCCGCCTGATGCTTCATAACAACGACTTCTCGCTGCAAGCGTTGCAACGAATCCTCGAATCGAGCTTTGGCGCTTTCTGCATCATGTTTCAACTCTTCATCAAGCTCCTCACCCGGTATCGTAATCTTGCCCTTTTCCTTCTCAATCATATCAAGAATATCCGGCCTAGTAGCTCCAATAGCTTTCAATTTATCCAAGTGTTCTCGACACACCTGAGCCTTGCTGAGCATCTTCTTGCTCTTCAACAGCGATAGATATGCCCGTAGTTCGCGCCCATCGCCGCTCGGCTTCTGGCGATTCTCCTGCTGCCTCAACTCCTCCGTAAGACTAGAAGCTTCCCTTCTCAGCTCATCTCGTCTCTTCCTGGCCGCGACATGCTTCTGTAGAGCTCTGAGGTATCTGGCTAAAGGACCGTCGCCCAGGTCTGGTGGAATGCCCTTCACGCCCACAACCTGATCCAGCGTGCATCGAGAGATATGGGCCCCAGGCGCATCGTCAGAGAATACTACTTGGGAATTCGCACGCTCAATCAAATCTTGCTTGGCCTTTTCAATATCTTCTGGTTTCTGCGCATCTAGCTCCTCGACTCCCGACAAGTCGGCTGGTTCCCCCACCTGCCGCGGCATTCCAGTGAATCAAGAAAAGCTAGAAGTATGTATTCGCTTTCTCTCGGTAGAAGTGAACGGGTAGGTAATATAAATTGTGCTAGGTCTTTGGTTGCTGCAGACTGGGGTTCTGTCATAGCTGTTCCTTGAAGCAGCTGTCGTTGGAGGTCGAAATCGTCACGTCGTTAAGCGCCACGCAGTCAAGCCTATGAACACAGCCGCATAAAGATCGAGATAGTTGGCTTTTAAAGAAATCAGGCCGCCAGAACTTGAATTCTAGTATATTGATTCGTTACGATTATTTGCATAGGATGCTACGGGGTTCGATTAACTATTCATCCCCGCCCTTTAGTAAACAACCCTGGAACTCTTCCAACTTCCCTTAGAAAAGGGGTTCGACAGGGGAAATGCTCGAAGTGCTCCCCATATAAAATTAAACGGAAGAGGGCTCAAAGAGCGCTCGTTCATTTCACTCTACATTAGGTTAAAGTCTCGTAAACTACCGCTCCCTCCAGATACGACCGGGCGACCTTTGGCTGAATATCTAGTCCCGCTAACTGCCAGGGAGGATATTGCCGTTTCTGACAGGGAGGCATAGAAACTGCAGTCTCAATTCCGGCTGAAAAGGCGCCAACCTCCTATTCAATCGCGGTGGTCCTCTATACGTATGCTTCGGGTCCAGGATGCAAATCCTTTCACCAGCATGGAATAAGGAACATGCAAGCAATATTGCCCAAGAGAGCTTTGCCAGCATTCATCCAGTGCTCATGTACCACCAACGCTCAGCGCATCCGCCCATTGTCACAGGTTTAGATGATGAACATCACCGCAGCAACTCTCATCCACGCCGAGACATTTGTGCAAAGACACAGGTCTGTGAAGAAATTCCCTGACCTCACATTCTTGTTCCATCTCCAAACAATGCACGGCAACAACAACGGTCTTCACAGTCAGCCTTTGTCCAGAAACCCACAAAGCAAGGCTTGTATATAGCTGTTCTTTCTCTTTGTTTCCCTGTCTCTGCTTCTTTCACCTCCAAGAATGCCTACATTCTCGAGTGCGCTCAAGGTCAAATTGAACGTCTTGAAGTGGCCCAAGCAAGACGTGCCAGGAGGGAAGGCAACGGAGCCAGCGTCGAACCGTGCCTCAGGCAGTGCATCAGATAGCATCGCAAACAGTTCCGCGCCCTTTCAACACGGACAACCTTTAGCAAATATCGCGGAACATGTCGAAGCAGACTGTGAAAGCGCGTCAAGGTCGGATCCTCGGACTCCTCCCGCGAAGCAACGCATAGAGTCCGCAAGCAGCGATAACACGCCAGAAACCAAGCCTAACACCAATGGTACGGCACATGAAGCTAATCTCCCAGTTATCCTCTGCTATTGCTAACAGATTAAAAGAAATTGACGAAACCGAGCTAGATGGATTAAAGACACCCATCCCACAATCTCCAGGAACGACTGTGCATGACAGCGAAAGCATAGAAGACGGAGAAGCAACGCCAACGCCAAAACCGCGAAAGGCGCAACTTGAACGCGAAGCGCTCCCACCTCAACAGCCAGGAGGAAGAGGACCACCCGTTCCATTCACGGGTCAATCCAAGGACGCCGCACCATTAAGCAAGATTCACTTCTCCTGCTACCACTTGCACAAGACCTTGCACCGGTGCAGAAATTTCGAACACGCAGTCCCCTGCATGACGTGTCTGAAGATAGATCAACATCGACGCTGGCGCTGCGTCTTCTGCAACTTGCGCATCTGTGATGGCTGTTTTCGCAAGCTTCGGAGGTGCAAGAACCGTTCGCTGGAGGAGCTCATGGAGGGCCTGGCTAAGACGCTTGAAGCGAGTCCTTAGCTATAGCATTGCAATGCTGTATGAGAGATTTGCATTGTTTGTATTTGCGGCGTGCTATGTATGTGATTCGGGATGGCGATTCAATAGGCTCAGGTGTGAAGAGCTGGTGAGAGGGTCGGTTTCACAGAATAGGGATGGTTAATGTACAGAGGTGCCGTGTGGAGGATATAATCTAACCTGGCTGAAGCTCCTATCTGTTGCTGGCTGTCTCTATTTCTCGTAGTTCTCCTGAAGTTGAGTCACGTTGCTTTTGCGTTTCGAAGATCATATTCTGGCTCCGGCTGCGGAGAAATATTTATCCATGTTTGCGCTCTCCTTTTCTCTTGAGAGAATTATTGACAGACTCGAGAAGAACAAAGAGTGAATACAATGGCCTGAAACATACGAGTATTCCTCTTGGGTTCCTGACGGATCCAGTGCTCTAACTTTATCGTGCGAAAATAGCATGTGTGATTGGCCTTTTTCTTTCAAGAAACCCACTGTTGTCTACCGCAGGCAGAGAACCAAGTGTATTTAAGCCGTGCGACACTTCCTCGAGAGTCCGGCGGATGCCTCTGCGGGCAAAATATGTGCCTCCAGCCTGAGATTTACCAATTGGACGGAGCTATTCTTCTAGGTCTGAGCGAAACCAGGAGAACGCGGGCTATGCCGTAAACACAGCTCGAAGCATCGTCCGCGCCGATTCCGTGTTTCGCTGGCTTACTTTCCCTTCAGTTTTCGGGCACTATGTCGTTTACGGATTTGCCAAATGAGATTCTCGAAGAAATCATTGTACATGCCTTGGGCGAGGGATTTGAGAGCCTGGCAGTGACGTGCAAGCACCTCTACGAACTCTGTACTCGATATATCAAACACTACAACGAACTACGCTGGCATTTCCAGAAGTTTGAATATGGCAAGACTGATCGAGTGGTCAAAAGCGACCTTCATCTATTAGCCGCGCGATTTCCCAACACTGAATGTTCAGCGTACGATTTAATTGCACGTATCGCCGTCGAGCCGGTTATAGCCAATTATATTCGAGAGGCAGACTTCCGGTTTGATGGTATGTTCACGGAGCGACTTGACCGCGACTTTGCAACGAAGCCTGGTCGTGACGACGCTGTGGCCAGGCTGCTAGCTGATTCTTCCTACCTGAAGGAAGCAGAGCTCGACTGGAAGGAATACTCTGCCGCGATTGATGAGGACCTCGAGGCAGCTCGCTACTCACAACATGCCGCGGCTTTTGTTTTGACACTCCTACCGTATGTGAAAGTGCTTACTCTCCCAAGGCGGTGGGAACCCGTACCAGCAACCGACAAGCTTCTCGATGTCGTCATCCGCAGAGCCAGGCAGGAGCATCCCCATTACCAGAGACCTAGTAGTCTGGCGCGAGTCGCTATACTGAACAGCCCAGGATGGACAAGAAGAAGAAGCACAGTCAACCCGGCGTTCGATCCACAACGGGCCATTCCTTTCTTCGCCCTGCCCCAAGTCCGGTCCTACTGGGGCACTGAATGCGAACGTACAAGTGACGGCCACAGGAGCATTATGCCCAGGTACCTATCCGGTAGCTTCAGAGCGCTTCAAGCGATTCATCTTGTGTGTTCTTCTCTCGATGACTTGGCTATCACAAATCTACTCAGATATACGCCCTGCCTCGAGACATTCACATATTCGCATGTTACAAGCACGGTTACGGATCCTGGCCCGCGGGACTGGGATATCTGCCGGTTCGTAATGGCGAGAGAGCACGAGGTCGGGAGTCACCTCGTGCAGCTTTCTATCACCATTCCCAATTTAAATGGCTCGATCACTCCTGGCAGAGTATCAATGCGCGGCTTTTCCCGGCTGCAAAGGCTCGAGATGTCCCTCGCAATCGCAACGTGCAACGTCAATGCTGGCGTGTCAACCGAGGATGACTTGGAGGCCCCTGAGTCGTTTCTCAATGACCTTGTACCTGCCTCGGTAACTCATCTTTCCTTGATCGCAGACGAGAAAAACGACCATACGAAGGCTATAAATGTGATGTTTCGAGACTTTGCTGCTAGAAAGGAATCTCAGCTGCCCATCCTTGAGGAAATCCACTTGGCCTGCGATTGGGACGAGTACAAGCTTTACGAGAAGGAGTTTTCCAAGCTGGCTGGGGAGGCGAAGGAAGCAGGAGTGGCCTTCGCTCATAGCGGAGTGGCATACGAATCAGCGTGGAACGACAAGTGGTGAAGGCCAAAATTCAATAACCCACAAAGTACGGAGTATACTAGTTATTGTTCTCTAGACCCCAGCGTATTGCCGAAAGCTTGACAAGCCTCGGATATAAGCACGTTGGACTCAAATGCCATTCCTATGGAAACCTCGGTGCGCATCTAGCATCCAACTGGACAAGTATTACTGCCCTAGTCTTTAGCCATTGCCGCTTTCAGATTATTGAACCCATTTCCTGTATTCATTCAAAGGGCAGACAGCCATTCCCATCCCAGGCCCAATCAGTGCCGCGTAACTTCTACCTTAAACGTCCGGCTGGCCGACTCCAATATTTTACTTTTCAAACAGTGATGGGGACTGAAGGAGAAGCAGCATTGGCTCTCGAAACTGCAAGCCACTAAAGCTCGAGATGGACATCATAGAGCTATCAGAACGAAGTGGCGGCTAGTGAGAAGACCCTGGAGATGAAGTGACTAATGAGCTGTTATTTTAAACAGCAGAGCTTCCGAACACTGATAGTGAAATTCCACTCCTTGAAGCTGTCATCATGGACTGCTGGCAGACGATAAAGAGCTGGGGTGGAGGGATAAGGTATGGAATATCAGAGAATGTTGATATAGAAGATACTCGGGTGGTGATATGTCACGAAAGGGGCTCTTCAAACCACCCCAGGTTCACCATTCGCCTCTCTGCCTGAACACCACCGTCACTGTGACAATGCATAACGTGCCCTGCAACAGGCGATCATTGGCACAGTCTCGAATCTTTGAAATATCTTCAAGGATCTCGTTGAAGATTGATATCCAAGCCTGTAATCATCTACGGAAGAGGGTGCTTAACTTCCCGCCATGTCCAAGAGGTCCTCCGGTGGTGGAGCAGGCGGCCCGCGGGTAAGTCTAGGGATCTCTAACCCTTGATCTCTGAGTGTTCATGGTGTGATTTCTAATGCTATATCCGCTACGGAGTAGTCCGCTACCGCACGGTACGTCTCATCTAGACAGGCAGACGTGCTCGCCATAGGGAGCTGTCCCCCAATTCCCTCGAAGCTAACAACGATGGGCCGAAGTAGTCACGGGCAGACAAGTGATCATCACCCGGAACCCAGCAGATACAGTGTCGCGAAAGAAGGCTGGGGTAGCCGTTCGAACTTTCAGCATTCGTACGGTTTAGGTATGGATCCGGATGGGATCGAGGAAGGAAATGCAATTCTCGATGAGTTCATGAGGCATGACGAGGAGCAGAGGGAGGGATATCCGAATGTTGAAGGGGATGAGGACTCGGAACAAGATTCAGATGGAAGCCAGGAAGACGGGTACGGTAACCAGTATGAGAGCAGCAGTCAAGCTAGCAGCAGTGATTCGGAGGAACATGTTTATCAAAGTGAGGGCAGCGGCGATGGATCATCCGACGATGAAGATGGATGTGACGATTCTGATTTTTACGACGATGATGATGAGTATGGCGACGGGGATTCCGATGGCGAAGATGGCGGATACGACGACTGAGCAATTGATACTGCCATTACGCCGATGTGAGGAGTATCGGCACCTGAGTTTAGACCTTCCTCTATTGTTAGCATGGAAAGGTATCTCAGCGCAAGGAAAAGGCATGTGTACTTACCAACATGTATCATACCCTCCACATACATATATTAGTTATGTAGGTTTAGATCTGATCCATTAAGCCGGCGAATTCCGGGTAGTCGAACGGGAATATTTACACTTTCCAAGAATGAAGGCGAATGAGAATTATTTGAATATGGACTCTCAGTCGTGGTCCTCTTCTGTCAAACCCGGGCATCCCTCCATGTCGTCTGTCTCGTAGCCATACTTGCACCAAAAACAATACCGGTGCTTCTCTCGCAAGTAAACGACCAAGCGATTCAGCCGCTCTCCAGGACTTAGAGCATTGAATTCCTCGAGCTCGGGGTCTTCTTCAAGATCACATTCGACTTCGAGGATTTCCCCTTCGGCGTTCCTGCCCAGAGCCAACTTTTCATCCGGATCAAGTTTTTCGTCGGCGTACGTGGGGAGATTATGAATGTTTTTGGAAAAGGCATTGTGGTCGTGTGAAGCAAGTGATTCGTAGCGTCGACGCTGCGCTTGGAGATTCATGTGCTTTTCCTCGCGGGCACGGACTAAGCCACGGTAAAGGATGTTTATATGTGACGTGGGTTTTGTGTTGACCTTCCTATTGCTGAGCTCTTCTGGCTTCTCTTCCTCGTTAGAGGAAGTTGCTCCATTCTCTTGCTCCTCCGCCTCCAAATCCAGCCTCTCCGCGACCTTTTGGGCAGCATGGAATTGAGCCTCCTGTCTCCGTTCCTCTCTTTCAAGCCTTACTCGCTCTCTATAATCAACCTGCTCTGTCTTGACTTTCTTCGTTTCTTCCTCCATTTCTTCACGGAACTTTCTCTTCTTCTCACTGTCCATGCCAATACCGCCCCGGCCTTCTTTCATGGATATGCCCAAGGGTTCTGTAATGCGCCGGTTCCACTCGTCGACGCCCGAGGCGTGTTCAGTCGATGTATCCTTCCCGAGCGCGGAGCCAGGTTTAAAGCCAAGCTTCGCCATCATTTGGAAACCCTTGCTTGACGGATCGAATGTGCTCGTTGCTAGAGCGGCTTCGCGGCGGGCAGCCTCCTCGGCTTCTCGTTCAGCTTTCGATGGAACACGCGCCTTGCGTTCGGACTACAAGAGGGGGAAGCGTTAGTCCGACTAGCTCATATGTTCTATAAAGCGCAGAAATGTTACCATTGAGTCGCAGGGCATGCAGACCAGGTGGAACGTGTTCAGCTTACCTCTCGTTGCTTTCGAAGCCTTTTCTGGGTGAGGGTCTCGCCGCCGGCCTTGGATGGTTCAATAATCGCCATCGACATGTAATCCTCTTCTTCTTCGTCTTCCTCCTCCTTTTCTCCATCCTTGCTTTCCACGGGTTCCCCGAAGCTGGCCTCCAAGATCTGGCGTAGCTTCGCACTCATCGTCAAAATGATGCTTTTGGTAGTCGCGTTAGGACACTCCAGTTATTTCCAAATAACGTCAAAAATAAATCCGTGCAATAGATAATAGCTGAACTAATTGAGGAACAAACTATCTACATCACTGCGGCGGAAGCTTTTTCTTGAATGACGTTCCGGAGGCCAAGCAATCGGAACCCGGAGCCATGTTGTTCCGCACACCAAATTTAAAGTTTCCAAACCTCGGTCGACCAGATCTGCGGGTGGCAGAACCTTATCTGGACTCTCCATGGCTGCGTATCCATCACCACAATAATAATGACTTCTGTGCTCCCAACTCATCCTGGCCTTCTTCCATTTTGGCTTTTGGTTGAAAGTTATGATACCTTTACCTCCACTCCACCGTAATACCCCTACTCATGCCCGGCCATAGACATCTGCCCTTTCCGTATGGAATACAATAGGAGGCGGCTATCGCGGCAGATCTCATATGCTCTGTGCCTATGAGGGCCGTTCCGCGCCCTCCCAAATCACAAACTTTGCTGCTCGCCTATCCGGCAATCTGACGCTACACTCATGCGCCATCTGTATCTGTGCCACGTACAGAGTTGATGTTCCGGAGGTGTATTTTCTTGCGTGGTGTACGTATGCGCTTGCGCTGGTACACTTTGTGAGCGAGTGGTTGATTTATGGGACGATGAGGCCGGGGAAGGGAATCGTGACGATGCTGACAATTTCAACTGTTGGTACTGTATGGATGGGGGTGGAGAGAAGCTTCTATTTGAGTGCTAGCCATCGACCTTGAGATTCCGTGGGGCTGAACCGTATGGCATTGGAAGGCTTGAGTGCCTGGTACATACATAGTATGCAAAAGATTCTTCAGATTTGTAGATGCAATCCGCCTAGACCTCTCCTCATATCGCAAAACAAAGGACAAGATATGTCTAGCCTTCGCCCATTGCGACGAGACGACCTACAGGGCGATATGGACCATTCTCACTCATTCCTTGAGACGAAGACGTTTGGCCGTGGAGAACGGACGATGAAGACCAGATGGGACAGTTCTCGCTCATTCCTATTGCATTTATCCTGCGAGAGGGCCAGGAGTAACCGACCACGATACCACTTCATATCATACGACTGTAGGAACTACCGCCAAGCGAAGGGGAGATCGGGAACAACGCGCGTTCGCAAGTTTCCGAGATTCGAAAGGTTCAATATAAAGATTGATGGACTATCTCCGCCGGGGCGTTGGCTGGGGACGGGAGAGTTGATGTCGATTAAAGCCTTTTCTTGTCCCGGACAGTCGGCTCGAAGGCAGTGTTTATAGAGTCGAACCCTACCATTTTTTCGTATCCTTGAATACCGGTCTCTTCACAAGTGCTTCCCAAATCTGGTACGCGGCGAAGCAAGAATACTAGACCTGTTTTATCAACAGGACTGCAGAAACATAGAAAAGATTTGGTCCGTGGTTTTGCCCCTAAGCGCATGTCGGTCAAGCTCAGGTGTAGGCATATTCAATATTGAATGGGTATCGATGGCGCCACAAAGGCAGCTCGTATCAATTATTAAGAGAAGGGCCAGAGCCGCCATTGCGTCCGCTGTTGTTCGCTACCGCGATTCTCTGGCTCAGCTGCCGTTGCCGTATCCTGGTATCCCCGCTCCAATGGTTCATCGGACGGCTCCAAATAGTCTTCGTACTCTTCGCTGCTTCTTACTGGCTCAATAATATTATCACGTCCCAGGGGCCTTCCACCTTCACTGAACACCATCGCCTCCCTGCGCCGTCGACGCAGCGCCTGTTCTTCTGCACTCGCTTCCTGTCGACGTCTTTCCAGCCAAGGAAGCGCCCCCGCTGTATCGGTTCCATCCACCATCCAGGCATCGCTATCGCTTCCGTCATCGTCAGAGTCATGATAGGTCTGATTTTCGTTATTGAAATCCGCATAATTGCTGAAATCATACATGTCAGATGTGTTCTCTTCTAGCATGCTGCCCATCAGCCCATAGCGACGTAGCTGCCTAGCCCCGTAGTGGTGGCATGCTAGTGTGGTCACGATCCTACTCATCACCGGATCGTCTCCAGAAAATGTTTTCATTAAATTGACAATTTTGCTTCGTGCCGATTCATCGTGCAACGTGCATGGAAAGGGGTATTTCGCTAGCCATCGGTGTATAACTCCGGCTTCTAAGGCTGCGGGTATATTCTCGGGGAGAAGAGTACTGAGGGTGCTCAGGGCTTTATTCTCACCCGGCGGTCTTGTTCTAGGGAGAATCGGGGATTCAGTTGTGCGGTTATTATCGTCTCTGTGTTCGTTTAGGTAATGGCACAGGCAGTCGACGAGGGCTATAAATGTGGCTGTGTCTTTTAATCGGCTGGAGGCTGCTGAGCGCGTCACTAGGAGAAAGAGATTAGCTCGATGTCCACGTTCCAGTATAGGAATATGGTTACGATGACTTACATGCTCTACTTGACACTAAGAAGTTAAGGGCGTTCGCCGCTTTGCGTCTTCGGGCTGGATCCTCACCAGCCAGATCTTGTAACAGTAAGTCTCGTGTGGTGCCTTTCGTTGCTCTTTCAGATACAATCCTCAAGGAACTAGTATCAAAACATTGTTAGCACTAACCCCAAGGCCATAAATCGAAGGAGTAGGACTGACGCCGCGCGGAGATCAAAATTCGAGCATTCGGAGAGTCGTTGGAGGGTCTCTAGTTTCAGAGCTTCCCAACAATCAGCTGATTGCACCGTGAACCAAAAGAGAACCTAATCGTACCATCTTCTGTTGCCTCGCCTATTATTTGATCCTCATTCTCTGCCTTCTTTACCTCAGCGAGCTGACGAACACGACGAAGGTCTGCTGCAATTCCTCTAAAAGCAAAGAAAAGCGAAGCGCCTGCGGTTACCATTAGCTGGTTACAATCAACACTAACTGAGTAATTATACCTAGTAGCACCCAAAGTAGACGGTCACTCGATTGTGACGCCATGATATCGAGCTACATATTGTCGCACTGTCGAAATCGGCGTTGCATGAAGCGTTTCCACGGCCCATCGAGTTGGCGGTGGTCGTCGAGGTGGCCCAAGCTTCCGTGAGGGATGCGGCAGAAAACGGACCAGAAGGCGGTGAACATCATTTTACGTCGATCCATGAATATTTCTGAAAAATATCCCTCCAGACGGTGACTTGCCCACAGCTCGAGATCAACAGCTCGACGCAATTGTCGCTGCGAAATCGCCATGGCGCCCTCCCAGCTCAAACAGCTGAAAGCTTCTTTGCGCGAAAAGGGCATCGTCGGACCCCAGCAATCGAAGAAACAGAAGCAGAAAAATGCAAAGTCCGGTGCTGCGGCGTCGAATAGAATACAGCGCAATGCTGCTCTACAGCAGATTCGAGAGCAGTTTAACCCGTTCGAAGTTAGAGCACCAGCGAGACCTGCCAAATTCGATGTTGCGACCAGAGATAAGCAAGGTCCGTCCAAACATCGGCCGGGTGTCACAAGAGGACTGGGTGAAATCAGGGTAAGTAGGAATGTGCTTTTCTAGCAGTGTTTATTGGTGTGCATTTTCTAATTATTTGATGTAGAGAAGAGAGACCCTGCTTAAGGAGCTGCACGGCCGAAATAAAATCGGAGGCCTTCTTGATCGACGTTTCGGCGAGAATGACCCCAGTATGACGCCCGAGCAAAGGGCAGCCGAGAGATACGCACGAGAAAGCCAGAGGAAACTGAAGAAAGATTCCATGTTCAACCTCGAAGACGATGAAGACGACGAACTCCTACTTACGCACGGTGGGCGGGCGCTTTCATTCGACGGAGACAAGGAGAAGGACGATTTCCAAGAGGCGGACCTTGCCGACTCGGGCGCGGATAGTGACTCGGGTGAGGGCAGGAAACGCAAGCGCCTGATTGAGGAAGATGACATGGAAGGGTTGGCGGAAGACTCGGAGGAAGAAGCTGAAGAAGGCCAGCCGGAGCGCAAAAAGTCGAAGCATGAAGTCATGAAAGAGCTCATCGCCAAATCCAAGTTCCACAAGTACGAGCGACAAAAGGCAAAGGAGGACGACGATGATCTACGTGCGGCCCTTGATAAAGGCTTGCCGGATCTTTTTGGGATGATGAAAGCTACGAAACGTCCGGAACCTAAGACGTCGGAGCCGGAGCCGGCGCCAATTGCTGAGCCTACGATGAACCCTGATCGTGCTGCGCTTCTCAACGGAAAAGAGAGATCTGTTGCCGACCGAGAGTACGATGCTAGATTGAAACAGATGGCTTTCGATAAACGCTCCCAGCCCGTCGACCGCACGAAAACGGATGAAGAAAGAGCCGAAGAGGAAGCAGAGAGATTACGTCAACTTGAGTTAGAACGTCTGAAACGAATGCAAGGAGAAGATGATGACGAAGAAGAAGACGAGGAGTTGGGGGAAGAGGATGGTTCGGAAGTGGAGGCAGACGATGCAAAGGCGTTTGGGCTGCACCAACTGACTACGCGGCCGGATATGGATGTTGAAGATGAAGATGACTTTATCATCGAAGACGACTTGGTGGAAACGGGCTCTATGGCGGACCTTTCTTTAAGCGGCAGCGAGAGTGAGAGTGAAGATGAAGACGAACAAGACGAAGTCAACGAAGCGGAGGATGACGAGTTCATTGGCGGATTAACCCTTCCTCCTGGTGCTGATAGCAAGGCGCCTGTTGAGAAACCTACCGGAACGGACGCTAAATTGGCGTACACTTACCCGTGCCCGAAGGATCATCAACAATTCCTCGAGATTATATCGGACGTCAATATCGAAGATCTCCCGACTGTCGTTCAAAGAATTCGTGCTTTACATCATCCTCGGCTAGGCAGCGATAACAAAGCAAAGACCGGTCGGTTTTCAAGGATTCTAGTGGAATACTGCGCGTTCCTTGCAAATCAGCCAAGTCACCCTCCCTTTTCTATCCTTGAAAGTCTCCTGCGCCATGTGCACTCCCTGGCAAAGTCCCATCCGCAAGATGTCGCTTTTGCGTTCAGGGCTATCCTCCGCGATATATCCGAGGAGCGACCGCTAAAGCTACTTCCTGGTGATCTGATTATATTGACGGGCATCGCGACTATTTTCCCGACATCCGACCACTTCCATACAGTCGTTACGCCGGCTATGCTGACCATGGGGCGATTCCTCGGCCAGAGCAACATCCAGTCTCTCGGCGATGTCGCAAGCGGAGCCTACGTGACGAGTTTGTTCCTTCAATACCAGTCATTATCCAAGCGATACGTACCAGAATTCGTGAACTACATTCTAAACGCACTGTGCTTTCTGGCTCCCGCTGCACCGAAGTCCACTCTGGGAAACTTCCCTCCACGTGCCCCGGCAGTGTCAATGCGTCTCGAAGCTGGCTCCACAACTGTCAGGAAACCCCGGTTCTGGGACGTGCTCTCCGATGCTTCCCTGGCAAGGGATGAGGCCGAATCCCTGAAGCTCTGTCTGATCGGCACATTTACTTCTCTTCTCGATTCGGCAGCAGAGCTCTGGGCAGGCAAATCGGCTTTCATTGAGATCTTTGAGCCCGTTGAAGCGATCCTCGGACATTTACGTCGATCTTGCAAGAAGAAAATTCCGACGACGCTGGCGGATCAACTCCAGCAAAGTCTAGACAATGTTCAACGACATCTCGAGGAAGCCAAGAAGAATCGAAGCTTTTTAGCTCTTCACAATCACCGACCGCTTCCGATCAAGATGGCGATACCGAAATTCGAGGACACTTTCAATCCCGATAAACATTACGACCCCGATCGCGAACGCGCTGAGCTCAACAGGCTCAAGGCCGAGCATAAGCGCGAGCGTAAAGGCGCCATGCGCGAGCTCCGAAAGGACGCCAACTTTATTGCACGGGAGGCGCTGCGTGAGAAACGCGAGAAGGATGCCGAGTATGAACGGAAGTATCGGCGGCTTGTTGCAGAGATTCAGACCGAGGAAGGACGGGAGGCTAAAGCTTACGAGCGGGAGAAGAAGGATAGACAGGGAAAGCGTTAGATTATTTTTTGGAATATTTTTTACAGTTTTACTGTTCTTTGGTTTGGGTGCGGGTCCGCACCTTATCTTTTCGCTCTGTATCCCACAAATGGCCTGGGACACCGGACCAAATATGCACAGAATACCACGATCTTGCTTCCAGAACAACCAGACAAGCCGTGTGCGGAGACAATCTGTCATTCCATCGCTGGGTTTCCCGGTCCGAGTGTCATTTCGACCCTCTTGGTTAAACCTCTTTCAGCAGGTAACATCCAACTTACCCCTGGTCGTGAGATGCCGGCCGGCGCTTGGCGTGCGAACGAGCAACGACTGGTGGAATATCACAGATCCATATCCCTGAACACTGTTCCTTCAGGTATGGGGGAAAGGCGGGGAATTGCAGCGGAGAAAGCTGGAGTCTGGAGATTACGAGGGGATCGGAAATTGAGGGGGAAGATGGGTTTATCAGCAAGCAGTCGGGGATTGCGGCACAGCTATAAAGATCGGCCGTGATCCCAGCAAGCATTCATCTCGTTCGACAGTTTCTTTTCTTTTCTTTCAAGAGAATTGGTGAGCTTCGCCAATCTTGAAGGAAACGAAATTATGAAGCTTCTCAATTCAGGCTCCCTCGCGGGGGTCCTGACCACGGCGCTCCTCGTCCAGCCCACGCTCGCGGCACCAAAAGTTATCCGTCGCGACGAGCCTGCAGTGACCGGTTACAAAGATGAAGACCCGTTTGCCATCATCGATCCCCAGAACTGGGTGAACCCCGATAACATGACCTGGGCCGACTTCAAAGCCCCTCCCGGCACCAATTGGGCGGACCCCTCGCGAAAGGGCTCGGAGCGAAACTTCAACATCGCCCTTGTCGCCGTCGATTATCCGGATATGCCCTTCATCATCACCCAGAAGGCCAAGTCGACTATCTTCGGCAACCCGCAGCCCGCTGCCGCTGAGTACAAGCGTGAAGATGTCCCGGCGTTCTACCGTGATTTCTTGAACAAGCCTAACAAGCACAATCGCGGACACACGCTCCATGAGTACTGGATGGAGGACTCGAATGGTCGCTTTGGTGTTGATCTTACTGGATTTGGACCCTACAAATTGCCTTCCAAGGCCTATCAATACGGTGTGGGTAAGGATATGAACCCTGGAGAGTGCCCTGCTGGGGATGTGTGTGATATCGATCTCCGCAAAGACGCATTGGGCGCCTGGCGCAAGGAGATCGGCGATGAAAAGGCCGACTCCTACGAGCTTGTTTTCATTCTCTCCGCTGGCCAGGACGAATCTTCCACATGGCAGGAATTCGGCGAAATGAAATTCCAATCGAAGGAAGATGTCCCCGAGGAGTTCGGCCCTCCCGGTAACGGCACCAACTATGCAAAGACCCGCTACGTCGACTGGACTTCGTGGGCGGCTGCTTCTACCATCTGGCCTAATGCCGGTGGTGGGTCGTCCACCCAGGGTGAGAGCTCTGGAATGGGTGTGTATGCCCACGAGCTTAGCCACTTACTCGATATCGGCGATAACTACAACAACCCCTACGGCAAGCCCCCTCGCCGCTCATTCACTGGTCCCTGGTCGATGATGTCTCGCGGTTCTTTCAACGGCCCCGGAGGCCCGCACACTCGCTGGCAGGTTCCTCCCCAGCAAGGCGCCGCCATGGGATCGCTCCACACTCTGCGTGACAAAGTCCAGCTCAAGCTGATCAGCAACGACAGCTTCATCCGCGTCTCTCGCGAGGCTTTGCCCAAATCCGGTCTTGTTTCTGCCCGCGTGACGGCTCGTTCCGTCGCCCCTGGAAAGGGAGAAATCATGGGCGTCCGTGTCTCCATGGATACTGACAGGTCCCCCGCCTGCGACCCTACCAAGGACCCTAATTGCGACGGTGGCGGCTACAACTGGTACGACATCGAGGTCATTGACCGCATGGGTGCCGACTCCTTCACTCCCGACTCCGGTGTCATGCTCAGCAAGTCCCGCGACGTCGACCGCGGCCCATTCCAGTGGACCATTGACGCTAACCCTCAAGACATCAACACCGTCGATTTCTACCGCCCTGACGGCACCGCCTCCATGATCAGCATTGGAGACTACCGCCAGCTCGCCGATGCCCTCTTCCACGCCGGTACCCGCTCCGGCAGCGAGTACGAGTACGTCGACAAGGCCAACAAGCTCCACTTCTACATCCTCAACGCCCACCGCGACAAGAAGGGCGTCCTCTCCTACACCACCGCCGTCCGATCCACCGATCAGAAGCAGGACCCCCACAGGCACAAGGTCTCTCTTGCTGGCGGCCGTGTGACCGGTAGCCGCAAGAACAGCCCCACCAAGAAGGGCATCACCTGCTCCTTCAAGCTCAAGAACACCGGCAAATACTCAGCGAAGGCCGCCGAAGCCGGACACCACCAGGATGTGTCCAAGTACCTCAAGACCGATGTCTACCGCCTCAAGGCTGAGGTCAGCGGCCGTGGATGGAAGGTCGATCTCCCCAATGCCCTTGCCGCTGCTGCATATGGAGAGTCGACGACTGTCAATGTCGCTGTCGCTGCTGATTCCAAGGCTGCTTTCATCGCTAAGGTCAAGCTTACTGCTACATCCGAGTCTGACCCGTCTGTCAAGGCCACCGCCAATTGCGTGGTGAACAAGGTTTTCAACTTGTAACTAGTTAGAGAACAGCACGCAGTATTGTAATAAATTTAGCATATGTTCTAACGAGCTGTTTCCTTTTCTTTATCTCTTTTCTGTCTCGGACTGTAGCTAGCATATAATAATCAGGAACCTCATCTCAATCACGTGACAAATAAATTTGCCAAAACTCTAAATTGACTAATCTAATCAGATAAGATCAAAGTTTCATGACTTCATCGCCAGCAATTCTGTTCACCTCAATTGACAGGCAGCCGCTTTTCACCATGCTACATGTTTGGAATCTTGAATCGCCACTATCAAAGGAGAACCGTGTGATCCGCCGACGACACCGGCTTGCGATTTCCTGCAAAAGATGTCGACGGCTGAAGATTAAATGTGACCGACAGAACCCCTGTGGGCAGTGCCGACGGAATAACCATGTTGACGAATGTCAATATGCATCGAGTACGGGAGCGGACACGAAGGTGGAACAAGAAAAGCTTGGGCCTAAGACCTCATGCCCTAGAAAAGTGGGAAAGTTCCTAGAGACCGTGTTTGATGCGAGAGATACCTTCTCGTCCGCGTCCTCCTCCTCCTCGTCTTCGGCATCGACATCTCGAACTCCTCAAGAAAAGGACAGAAGATCTCCGGATTTGTCCTTGTCGATCGAGCAGCTGGCTCTGGAGGCTGGAGGCGAGAAATGCTTCCCCGTTCCAGATGATGAAGTATTTCGATACCCTGATAAGTATCGGGTATGGCTATCGAAGTATCGTGGTGAGACGCATTGGGCTGCATACGTGAAAGAGGTGAGTAACAAGTCAATCCGCTCCTTGAACAGTGCTGAGTTTTGTTTCAAGTTTTTCTCGCTGGCAACACATGTGGAGAAACCGCCGGATAAGTTGGCAATGCCTCCGCGAAAGAGTATTACAGAAGATGAAGACGGGATCGAGATGCCGACTGTTGATCAACTTGACAGTAGTCCGAAAGAATACATTCTGTCTTTAACATCTGACAGAGAAACTGGTGATGCTTATGTCGAAAACTATTTCCGCACTGCTGAAAGAATATACCGCCTTCTGCACATCCCGTCGTTTAGGCGGGAAGTAGCCGCTTTCTGGAAGAGCCGGCAGAGACCGCGGTGGGACTGGCTGGCACAGTTCCTCCTGATACTTGGAATCGGCTTCTTGACTTCACCCAGCGCAGACACGAAACAAGCTAAACGCTTCTTCCGGGCTGCTGAAGTATGCCTGCTCCAGATATCCTTTATTCAGACCCCGACAATGCATACGATTAAATCTCTTTGCATGATGGTGATTTCTAAACTAGTCAGCGCGATGTCATGCTATGAATATGATGCCTGTGGTCCGCTGCTGGGCATTGTTATCCGGCATGCTTTCTCCCTTGGCCTTCATCGTGATCCTCTCGAGACACCGGATATCTCGTCAGGTTTTGAAGCAGATATGAGGAGGAGGATATGGACTACAATTGTCTACTTGGAGCTTCAACAGTCCATCACATGCGGTATGCCGCCGCTACTTAAATACCACGACTTCAGCACTTTACCGCCGCTGAATCTGAATGATGACGACCTCGGTCCAGTGAATGCGGGTGTGGAACCGAGAGTAGGGGACGGCTATACCGATTCCTCATTTCAAATCCTCCTAGCAAGCTCCTTTGAACCGGCGTTTGAAATCGTGACCGCGGCGAATTCCGTCTCCGGAAGCGTCCGCCCTGAACGAGTCGTCGAGTTGGACCGGAAGATGCGAGAACTCTTGGCGGAAGTATCCTCCCTCCGAGCTAAATCCATATCTCCTAACGATATAGAAAGCGACAGACCGAGTTGGTCATCACGCCAACTATCAATGCTGGAAATATCCTTCCGTCGCATCCTCCTAATCCTCCACCAACAATACGCCCGCCACCCGCAAGCAAGCATCTGTCATCCAACTTCCTACTGGTCTGCTCTCGAATGCTCTCTCGCAATCCTCGTGCACCAGCGCCAGATCTACGAAGAGTCTGGCTCCGACGACTGGGAATCACGCAACTGGTTCGCCGAGCTGTTCAAGAACGATTTCTTCCTCGCCACAATGATGGTCGGCATCCAGCTGTGCCGCAGGGATAACGATGCTCTTGACCTCTCGGATCCGGGCAGTACATATGCGGACGCGGCGCGATCGGGCATGTCTTCGCCTCGCCTGACAATTCTGGAGACGTTGAAGTGGTGTGCGGAGATTTGGGAGCGGAAGCTCGCCACTTCGTTTTGTCAGTCGAGGGTGCATGAGGTGATTGGGGGGATTATAACGTCTGTTGAATCAAGGCTTGAGAAGGGTTCTTCTACATCTGGATCTTTGGTTGGTGAGGCGCTTGATTCGAATCTGGTTAATGTTAGTTCTTAGGGTTTCTTTTCTCTTTTCAACATCATGTACGTATATCCACTCTTTGCGTTTGCGACTCAACTCTCCTCGGGGCTGTATAAGTATTGGATGGCTGTATGTCTTTAGCGGGGGTTATAATATTTGTTCTTATAGATATTCTCAGAGATATCTTGTTATCTTATCAAGGAGTTCCAAGTGTAAAAGGGACAAAGCCAAACATAGCTGTATTCTATAAATACATCCATCACATTAGAAGGGTATCCAAACGTCTATTCATAAGCGCATATATAACAACAAAAGCAAAAATACATCCCAAAAAACCATGCAAAGCGCCGGCGCTAACGAATTACTCTTTCACTGCTTGATCTCAACCCCAATCCCCCTTAGATACTCGCATTTGGACAAAAACTTCTTCCCCACCGGCTCCATCCTCGTCTCATTCGTCCGTATAAACAGATGTCGGAACCCATCGGCTTGCGGATCGGAATTCGACACATTCCACGTTTTCCACTCGGGACTATCCTTTAACCGATGCGTATTCGGGTCGAGGGTGCGAATGAAGCTGGTCCAGTAGGCTTGGATGAGCGGGATGGTCGGTGCGTTGGTGGTGTAGTATGATTTCGGGGGCTTGTTGCGGACGTATCGAGGACCCCAGATGCAGACTAGTTCCGCGGTATGCGGTGTTCCGAGTCCGGAAGCCATGTAGCCCGGGTCTGAGACGGCGTAGCGATAGCTCCAAACTTGTCCTGGTTTGTTGAATTTGGTAAAACTCTCCACGATACCGATCTTTGGACAGTTGTATCGCATCGCGCCGTATGCGGTGCTGAGTTGCTCCCAGTAGGCGCCCTTTCGTTTGTATTTGTGGCGTGTTCGGGGGAAGAGGGAGTTTATTTTGCGTAGATGTTTTGCGGCGAGCGCGGGGAATTGGTTGTGGAGAAAGCGGTTAGATTGTTCAAGGGAGTCTGTACGGCTGGGGGCGAAGATTCCGCCTTCATCTTGGTCGTCGCCGAATATGATGGGTACTTTGAGGAATTTGCCTTCATTGAGGAGGCGGTAGGTGTAGTCTGGGACGAGATCGTTGTCGATTACCGGGGAGTACATGTAGAGAGGCGGGCCTGTTGCGCCTGGCAGCGGGATTTTGCCGCTGAATTTCTGTAAGTCCTCGAGTTTTAACCCGCGGAGGCAGTTTAGTGAGTTCTCAGAGTCGGCGCAGCCGGTCCGGTTCACTAGATTGTCGTACATCGGTTGGCTTTCCGACACGGTTAACATGGTTGCAAAGGACGGCGAGCCGGAGATGACGCCGTGGAATAGTTCTTCGTCGCGATACTCTTTCTTGGCACCGTAGGCAGTAAGCATGAGAGTGGTCGATGCACCACCCGCACTATGACCTCCGATTACAATATGATCGGGATCTCCCCCAAACTAACCTATAGTTAGCCAAGGCTCATTAGGAAATGGGAGCGGTCTTACATTGTGGATATGCTTCTTGACCCATCGAAGTGCCTTGAGTTGATCTTTCAAGCCATTATTGAGGCTACCACCCTTTTGTACCTCCTTGCCCGTAAGAAAGCCATAGAGCCCGACACGATAGTTGAAGGTGACTACAATCATTTGCAGACCCGATGCCTTGACCAGCCCGGTGCCGTCGAGATCGACATTTGCATTGACATTGAAACCACCGCCTTGAATGAAGAAATAGACGGGCAGCTTGGACTTTCGTGTTGCATTTGTTGGTCCATAGACATCGAGGAAGAGGCAGTCTTCCGAAGCACCCTTCCCGATACGCCGGCCACTGGCGATGCAATGAGGCCCGGTCTACATACCGTTAGCCAACAATGCATTGAATGCATGACAGGGCAACACCTACCTTGTTCGCGGTTATAGTACCCTTCTGCTTTGGGGGATCTTGCGGTGCTTCAAATCGCAAAGATCCCACTGGCGGAGCGGCATACCGAAGTCCAAGCCAGCTCGTAACATCGTGCTTTCCGTCTACACCTTGATATTTGGCATATCCAAGATCAACCAAGCTAATAGCGGAATCCCCCTGATGGCGCAAAAGAGTCGCGGTTGTAGCAGCAATAATCGTAGCCGGCAACAGCAGAAGAACAAGGCCTATGATAATCATTTTCTTTGTCACCTTTGGAAACCTCCGCTCTGGATTTGGAGTGGAAGGCTTCTCGGGTGACGAATGATGTGACGAGGAGGGAGGAGAAGGGGCCGGCGCAGAGGCCATATATTCTGTCCTCTCCTCCGCTGCATCGTGAGCCTGGGACTGTGGAGTGACTGTAATTTTATTCCGCCGAGCAAAATCGAATAATGAGAGTATTGGCATCGGGTCATACGAGAGCGGGGACCTCTTCAGCACCGTTTCATACTAGGAGCGAAAGAGGAAATAGGTCCTGAAAATAACACTCAAGTTTGGCAGCTTGTGGGTTTTGGACAGGAAGCTCTTCTTGGGAGAAGACAAAAACTACTAGAAATAATAACGCATTGCCAACAGGAAGAATCTGGTGTCAAGTTTGGCGATTGCCAGGCAACGAAGAGGAAAAATCGAGCAACAAAGGCTGCGCCTCCCAGGGCGACGCTATGTTGGGCTGGAACGGCAATATGATTCCGCACGGGCCACATGCGAGTCCCTGGTGAATCATACGCAAAGCATCGTCCTCGGTGGCTCCCATGCCTGACTCCCTGAGGAGACAGTCAAAAAGCCAAGTCGAAAAACACAAATAATTCTGTCGTCCAGTCGGACTTCGTATCTTTTTTCAGTTGATAGTCAGGAACGAAGTGCTTGGCGGCATGCTCGTCCTTTTTTCGCGGCTCGTGAAACGCGGGCAGGGGAAGCCCTCCAACGCGATTCACTCGTCCATTTTGCTTTTCTCAAGCTTTTTTCCATGTCACCAGCGCAGATCCTTGTTGGTGAAATGGCCGGGCCAATCGTCGAAGCCTTGTAAGCCTCAAACTCACACGGAGAGTCCGGATCAGCAGCGTGGCGCACGAAACCAACAGCCCAGGAGCTCAGAGGGAATAATGGCGCCTTGTCATCTCATGAACCCTGGAGTCATGAATATAGCACCTGCAACACCCCATCTCCCATCACTCCCCGAGTCTCCAACTCCCCGAGTGCAGTTGATGTTGATGTTGGGAAGACGAGGCTCGGAATGAGGTGCTAATTAGGTTTAGCTAAGCTTCTAAATTTAAATTTCATTTTTTTAGTCAGCGCTAACCATCTTTAGTCTAGCACCCTCGTTCCCGCTCTCGCAAGTCAGAATTTTGGCGCTGACTGCCTGGGCATCCATCCCACGTTGGCTCCTGATACGAGGCCAGTCTGGGGAATCAATGACAGCGCACACAGGCGCCATGTGGTTAAGTCTGGCTGACAGAAAAAGACGAGCCAAGACGGGGGAAGGTTGAGATTTGTCAATCATCCGAGACCAGGATCTCTTTCAAGCTTTCATCGAGTACATCGTCAGGAAGTGCTCAAAAGGCTTCTCTCTTTGCCTCTGAATTGTTGCACGATCATTCTCAACGTCCTTCTTCACTCATTCCCGTGTCCACAACCATACAAATCCACATTCAAAGTTCGGAAACTGCCTCGTGGGAATCTTGGACCCCGGGTGACTTTGACCACTGCAGGAAAATATATTGATTCGATGGAGACAAGGTACTTATTAGTTCTGCTGCAGCTGCAGAACTGAAACGGATGTTTCGCGTGGGGGTTGGGACTGAACATGCTGATTTGGACTTTTCTCGGACACGCAGAAAAACGGCGGCTTCATTCCCGAAAATGGACACCTCTCCGGGCCTCATCACGTCTTTGAATCTTCAATCGCAGTTGAATAAAGGAGCTATAAATATATTGTCTGGTAGAGAAAACTAGGCAGTTCTCGCTGTAACGACCAAGGGTATCAAACACAACGGGTTCGTGACGGCGGAGGGATAAGAAACCAACAAGCCAAAGAAGCTGTAACAGATACATCAAGAAAAGGCGAGCAACGGGTAAGTCTAGGTACATCACACATCCATCGGAAGATTCGGACAGAAAAATAAAACATTCCACTCCATTCCCGCCTGCAGGCAAACAAAAGAAGAGTAAGCCAATGACATAAACAAAGGAGAATGAGCCGGGACATAATTCATACTCCCCTATGTATCCTGAGACTCCTGGCTCGCAGGATCAGATGTTTGCATGACCTGGATATCCTGGAGAACCTCGTTGAAGGTGTCCCTGACAGAGATGGCAACAGCATGCCTATTCCATTCCCCGCGTTTCGTCCAAACAGAATCCATCAGGCTGGCGTTAATCTGCTCGAGCTGTTCCACAGAGAGCCCACTTGTCTTGGTGGTGATTTCGGAATGTAGCTGATTGGTGTAGTCGCGGTTGATGACGAGTTCCGGAGCCTGGGCCTTGCTTGGGGAATTGGGAGTATGCGGTCGATGCGCGGTTGCATCGAAAGCCGGCACAGCAGGTTGCGGCTGTTGCGAGTATCGTAGCTGGGCTTGGCTGGGGTTGACCAGGCTGGCTTGCGATTGAGAGTACTGTACAATACCGGTAAGGAGTGGCGTGTGATGCTGAGATGATCCCCAGGAGCTTTCGCCCTGTTGCGTGTCTGGTAGGTGTTCGTCTCCAGATACACGATCAGGATAGAGCATAAGATCTGGTCCTTCGTGCCTCACAGAATACCCTATGGAGCTTTGAGTATGGAGATGCATCTCCGTCGGGCCAGAATTCTTCTTATCGGATGTCGTTTGTGTTGTGGATGCATCGTTGGTGTAATCATTTGGTTGCGATCCCGGAGCCATCGGTGTCACCGTGCCCTTTTGGGACAAGCTAGAAATTCCGGACTGGTGCCGTAGTTGCTGCGATGGCGCTGTATATGAATGTGGAGGCCTCGGTTGGGCGGACTGGCCAAAGGAGCTAGCACCAGAGGTGTCTTCCGAGTTTGACATTTGAACGTCGCCATCGCCGGTGGTGCCTGTTGTGTTAAAAAGTGAGGTGGATCCATTGCTGGTTGGATGTGCGTGAGAAGGATCATTGACCCCATGAGGTCCGATCCCGTTTGTGAGAGAGGTGCGGTTGGAGTTTTGATTTGGCGTGACGGGTGGCATAGGAAATTTCGGATGGGGATTCGGAAACTGCTCGCCGAGGACGACAGGTCCGGACGACTGGTTAGAGGACTCCGCGCCGTGCGCCATGTTAGTTATTGGCGGTGGTGCCATGACTCCGTCGGGATTATCCGCTCGTTTGGCTTTGTCGAGTCGCGACTTTGCCCGTTCAAGCTCTCGCTGATACACGTTCTCACATTCTGTAACGAAAGCAGGCTCCAGCTGTTCAATGTAGCCAATATCAACTTCCACATTGGACAGAAGTTCATTGGCTTTCAATAAACGTTCTTGTTCTTCAAGGGCCTTTGCATCCTTGGCCAGGCATTTGATATCTGTTAAAAAATCCTTTGGCCGCTTATAGTAACCGTTTGAGAGGCGCTTTTCAATCGTGACAATGTCCAGGTTGTAGTAAAATTTGCCGGAAACCACCTCTCGGAGGCCCGGCACACCATGCTTGTCAACGTCTCGTTCGAACGGCCTAAAAGTAGTACGCTGTTCCAAGGGAAGATCGGATGTAACAACGTTAGGGTCCTCGTCATCAAAGAGATACCGGATTTGGGCTTCGTCGATAGGACCGGTGCGGAACCGTTTGTACTTTTTAATCTGGTCCATGATGGGTTGGATCTTAATCTTCAGCATATTGAGCGTTTGTCGGTCCTTTTTCTTCTGTGCTTTAAGCTCCTCTTTCGTTGGCGGGCGTGGAGGCGGTGCGGGTGCCTTTTCTAGGACTTGAAGTTTTCGTCTTTTTCGGTTATGGGGGTCGGGGAAGTCAGACGGTGCAGTGTTGATGAAGTTCACCACAGTCTGGAAAAATTCATGGC
Source organism: Malbranchea zuffiana (assembly GCA_039700045.1). Taxonomy (NCBI): domain Eukaryota; kingdom Fungi; phylum Ascomycota; class Eurotiomycetes; order Onygenales; family Malbrancheaceae; genus Malbranchea; species Malbranchea zuffiana. Next base: position 215,356 of record JARUPO010000026.1, on the reverse strand, counting down.
GCCAGGCATCTTTGGGAGCCAGTAAGTCGTACCGACTTTTCTGCGAGAACCCAAAGAGATCCTTTAGCAGTTCTTCACTAGCAGCGCTCGTGGTTCCGGCATCGTGCTCCATGACTCCGAGAAGAAGAACCGGATCCGTGGGGGGTAAAGAGCGAAGCAGCCCTAGAAATGTCGACACAACAGTCTGCCCTACTGTCTCATACCATGTTTCAATATTGGGTATGTAGATGACGCTTGGTTTATGCCGTTTAACTTCTGCAAATAGCTGCACAATCGCAGCTTCAGATGATCTGCCGGAATCGCTTAGAAGCGTCGGAAGATCAAAAGATTGAACATGTAGGCCCTCGAAATGATTGAGCAATGCGGCTGCAATGTACTGCTGACCCATCCCCGGACGTCCACGGATAAGGAGCCTCGGCCTGAAAACACGAGTCCTGTCAAATGCTTCTTGCATCCGCTCGTGTCGGAATGCTGCTTCGTCGTCGGGTTGTTCAAACTCGGCTTCTTCCAGGGCGCTCAGCTTGCGCTTTCGCGGCAGTATCTGAGCAAGGACGTCTCTGATTTCTTTCAACGGATGTTGTAATAGGGGCTCGATAGTGGTAGGGAGAGGAGAAGCGCCAGATGCTGTGGACCTTTCCGACGAGGGTACAATTTTCTTGATAGATATCATGAAATCTTTGGGCGAAACGTGGATATTTTTGGGATCGATCAAGAGCTTTTCGTTTGACCGGTAAATCTGCGGGTATATTCTCTGAACAGCATTCAGAGCCGCTTCCGTGCAAAGAGCTCTTAAATCGGCGCCTCCATAGCCTTTCGTCAGCTTTGCAAGTTCAGCCCTCGTTTCATCTGATAATGGGGGATCCCAGTTCCTCGTGTGAATATCTATGATTGCTCGACGGGCTTCAATATTAGGTAGCGGAAAGTAAAATTCCCGGTCAAATCGACCCGGTCGCCGAAGAGCCGGATCGACGGAATCAGGTCTATTGGTTGCACCGATCACAATCACCTGCCCGCGTCCGTCCATTCCATCCATAAGTGCAAGCAGCGTCGACACAATCGACGAGTGGATTTGATCTTGCTTGCTGGATCTCACAGGGGCCAGGCCTATAAAAATTAGTACCGCTCAAACACGAGGAAGAATAGGGAATAGGTGATAGCTTACCATCAATTTCATCGAAGAAGATAATGCTAGGCTGGTTCTTACGGGCCTCTTCAAACAGCAGACGGAGCTGTTTCTCTGCTTCACCGACCCATTTGCTCAACGCATCTGCTCCCTTTCTCATATAAAATGTCACCTTCCTCCCCTCAGTGCTTACACTGTTAGCTAGTGCCCGAGCTAAAAGTGTTTTACCCGTTCCTGGTGGGCCATGAAACAATACTCCACGGGGTGGAACGATGCGTAAACGGTGGAAAACTTCTGGGTAGAGTAAGGGAAGCGACACCATCTCCTTGAGTTGGTCGATATGTCCTGATAGCCCGCCAACATTGTCGAAATTGACGGTTGGGTCAACCCCCAGTGGATCGGCGTCAGCCAGAGCCTGCCTACTCTTGATCCTTCCAAGGTTTGCTTGTAATTGATCATTAGAATGGGCTTGTGCCGGTATACCGACATTGGTACCATTGGTAAGTGCTGCTGTTCCCGAAACGCCTCCAGGTTTGGACCGTTGAACGGCCTCATCCTCACTACTATCACTGTCGGCGCCTCCAGGAGCACCAGGACCCTGTGGCCCGCCAAACAGAGGAGGGGGACCACCTCCGCCGCCAAACGGGCCATAGGTCGAGAAGAGACTTCTTTGCCAGCCGCCTCCGCCCCCTCCACCACGGCCTTTCCGTGAAGGAGACTCATGAACCTCATTTTCCGCTTCCTCCAGTGACAACGTCAGCTCGGGTCTGATAATCCTGTAATCGACAGACTTTCTATTGCGTCGGGGTTTGTCTTCAAATAATATTTCTTGCGGCTGTCTCCGACGGGGTCGAGCATGTTTTAGCTCTGCTAGTTCTTCCGCCAATTCGTCTGCTTCCGACTCGGCGCGTGTCTGCGAATATCCAGATCGTGCTCGAAGCCGTGACCGACGCCCATTACTATCTTCATCAGCATCACCAGTATTCTGACTTTGCCCGCGTCCCGACGCCTGGGATGGATGCGAAACCGAAATGTCGTCGTCATCGTCGTTCGCCTCGTCTTCGTCCGGTTCGAAATCGCTGCCATCCTCCTGCATTCGCCGCGAGGCTCTTCCCGCGGCCTTGCGCGTTGAGCGTCTGGTGGGGCGCGGCTGCTCTATCTCCGGTTCCGCTTCGAAGGAATTTTGTTTCCTCGCCGATCGAGTTCTTGTACCAGATCGTGGGCCTTCGTCCTCGTCTTCTTCTTCCTCTTCCTGTTGCTGGGACTCCGGAATAAATCCTTCTTCCGCCTTTCCGCTATTCTCTTCGTCTTTTGTTTCTTGGGCTGCATCCGCAGCTTCTTTTGCTACGGCCGCTGGCACCTCGTCCTCAAATGGGCCTTGCGGGTCACTCTCAAGAACAACCTGTGAGCCCTCCACTTGGTCTCCTTGAGTAGCTTTAGAATCACCTTCCTCTTCTTCGGCAATAGCCTCCGTAAACCGACCCTGAGCGGATTTGGCGGCCTTTGGCGTTCTCGTTGTAGCTTCTGGACTGCGGGTTCCTCGACGGACCATTTCCACGTGGCGTCCGGAGCCAGATAGAGCAACGATATCCTCGGATGCTTCACGAGTATGGCGAGTACTCCTCCTTGTCCCGAGACGCTGTGCGTATTTGCTATCCGACTCCTTAACGCTGGCGCTTCTGCTCCGACCTCTCCGCGTAGCTCTCGTTGGCCGTCCGGTTTGTGACTCTGGAAGAGGAAGCTTCAGTATGAGCCTTTGGGGAGGACCATCTTTCTGTTCTTGCTCTTCTTCGTTTTCGACTTCGTCTTCGTCTTCGTCGCTCGAGATATGGAGATGAGCATGCTTTGCGGCAGCGCGCTTCGGTCGGCCCCCCAGATTCAGCTCCACGTTTAGTTCGTCCTCTTCCTCTTCAATCTCCTCTATAAATGAATCGTTGCTAGAGAAGTCCGAAAGGTCATCATCAGAGTCATCTCTTCTCTTACGTTTTTTCGATGGGGGCTTCTTTGACTTCGACTTTGAGGACTTGGTGGTTTTCCGGGATCGCGTCTTCGACGGCTCGTCGTAGTCGTAATCGTCCGAATCCGATTTATTCGCAACTTCTTCCACGGTACGGTGAGCGGTACGCGCCATATCGTAGAACGTCCCTGGAATCCGCTGTACAATCCCTCCTAACTCATCCTCTCAGTTGCTCATCGAGAATTCAGTAGCAGGCAGAGGCTCCCAGAAGCACGGAGGTCCTGTATCAAACTACACCAAATTAGGCTTAGCGCATACTCCTTCGGTACTGGCAATACGCCCAAAGTTACCGATTCTTACCACATGAACTTCGGTCTATCTGGCATCACCTTCAACAATCTTCCTGTGCTCGTGTTCGCATTCGACAGTCGAACAAAGGAGTCTCGTCTCTCGTGGGTTGCTAGATGGCATGCTGATACATTTTCCAATTTCCCATTCCGCGACAAGGTCCTTGTCGCAGACGTCCGGGCGTTAGGCCATTCAATCTACTTCCTCACCTACTCTCCTCCAGAACTAGTCTGCTGGCGTCCTTCACTCCGATCCGCGATTAATCCCCTCTAAATCTTTCATAATGGTGGACTGGCTCAGTCTCGCCATCCCATTTGCCTATCTAGGTGTTTTGATTGGGTCTCTTGCAACATTTTCCTCCCTTTACCGCAAGAGAAAAGCCGGTAACTACGTCCCCCTCCTGTCTTGATATGTCTCGCGCATTTGCTGCGGGACCATTTGGAATCGGGATCAAACCTGGTGCTAATAACGCGAATTTACTTAGCTAAATCCGCTTCTCTTAAATCATGGTTTCCGCCGCATATTCAAAGAGATATATTCCTCTCGCTCCAGCATATGGAACCCTCCGTTGACGCGAAGGGCAAGAAGATCGCTGTTCCTGAGACCGTATTGAAAGCAGCTTTACTTCGCCGTGCTGCAGAGGATATCAGACGGCTGTTAGAATTGCGAAATCGCAAAGGCGCATTAGGCGGTCTTTTACAAAAGGGCAGCGTGGGTGATGATCTGTGGCAGCAGTTTTTGCGTGCGGAGTCGGAGATGGAGGACGAGTTTAAGGACGTTATTGCAGAGGTAAGCGTTAACTCAATTAATGCACTTGCTACCGGCGAAGTTTGTATGCTGATCCAATCTGTATATTTAGGCCAACAAACTATCTGCAGGCTGGGGCCAAACAATATTCCAATCCGCAAACGAAATGGCATTAAATACCGCGTTCCGTACACGGATAGAAGAAGTACAATCTACACTTCCCCAAGAAAAAGAATGGTGGGAGCGCAAAAGGGCTAGCATGCAGGAGGAGCTGATGCGGGAACTGGACGCGGAGCAAAAACCAACAGCGAAGAAACCGACCGGCTCAGGTACAACACCCACTGCGACGGCAGGAACCGCAGATAAGACTGGAAGCGATGACGACGCGGTATTGGTTGAGGCCGGAGGGCCTGCGGTTACAGGAGGCGGTGGAGGTGGAAAGAAGAAGAAGAAGGGGAAGAAATAGACCGTGTTTTGTTATGGCTCTTTTTACCTTCCTTTCTCACCCTAAACCTTGTACCTTCAACTGGGTTGACTCCTGACATGTAGCGGAAATAAATCTTCAACTATGAAACTCATTCTCTTCTCACTACTACTCATTACAGTTTGTTGAAGATTTGAATTGTATTTGCCGCAGAAACATTCGGTGGTATTAATGTACATATTTTCCTCATATCCCAGAACGCCTCTCCACCCAAAACGCAAAGATGTATATGTTGTACAGTGATGAGTCAGATCAAAGGGGCCCAGATACCCAAACATGATCCTCGATCAATCCTTACCCAATGATGCCTTTGGTTATTGCTCAAGCTCAACCGTCTCACCGAGATCCAAATCAGCAGCGCCCATTTCTTCCGCTGCATTCTGAATCCTCTTCTCAACTTTCTCCGTATCACCATCCTTCATCTTCTGCACAACCACCCTTAACATATCACACAACACATTCAATTCGAACATGCCCTTCCCCTCCTCATCCAACTCATCTATATTATTACCCTCCCGCGCCAGAAGCACAATTCTCCTGTCACGAAGTATCTGTAGTAGTCTGCTGATGTTGTCGAAGTTTTCCTTTGCGCGAGGAGTTGCGGAGATGCGGCGGCGGCGGGGTTTGGGCCCTAAGCCTGGGAGAACTGGAACAGGCGTGAGTCTTACAACAAGGAACGTGAGAATGCGGGATGTATCGACGTCGGGAGAGAAGCCGAAGAGCTGTTTCATGGAACGAAGCGCAACCAGGGTAGCTTCTGGGTCGAGGGATAGGCAGAGGCAACGGACGATTTGGTCGTAGAGATCTTTGGAGAAATCATCCTTTGCGGCCTTTTGTTGACGGGGAGAGAGGTTTGTGAACCACGACATCATTTCATAGTAGAGGACACGAACAGGAGGGAAGCGGTGGTCGTAGTGCTGGCGGGTGCGGTCGTATTGGATCTTTGCGCAGTCCCAGAGGCAGGCAAATGTCTCTAGGTCCGGTTTGACTGTCGTGGTCATCTCTTTGTATTTGGACCAAACGTCAAGAACGCTGTGCTGGCGGAGTTCGGCGTAAAGAAGGTGGTTCATAAAGAAGGAATTCGGTTTTATACGCGCTTGCTCGAGGCATTCTACCAAGTGATTCACAACGTTTGGTTGGTCTCGCCGGGTATAGTATAGTAAAAGTATTGAGAAAGTCTCGATACTTGCGGCCGGAACCGTTCGTCGAACAAACTCAGGGATAGGGAGTCCACTTCCAGCGGCGTGGACTGAAGGCGTGTTTGGGTTGCCTCGCCATGCCTGGTCAATTCGTTCCTGAATCATTGCCCATCCTAGCTTCTCAGCCTTCTCTTTCGCAGACTTGCTGCCCTGACGCAGCCACCCGGCTAGGATGCCATTGAGATGTTTCGCATCAGGCTTCACACCGCGTTCATACATCAGCTCCACAACCGATGCAGCAGCGTCAATTTCCCCCATCCCTATCAGTTTTTTCATCCAACTGGCATAGAAAAACTTGTTCTGAAACCTGCGGGGTAATATTGTGAGAGCAGCCAGGGAAATTTTGTTCACATCAGATTCGTTGATGCTTGATGCATGTAGCTTGTCAACAAGGCCAAGGGAGGCCTTGTATAGAGCAGTTGATTCTGACCGCGAAGATTGCCCTGTAAGCATCATATCCTTGAACACAGCAAGTGCCAGTTCTACCTGGCCGGCCTTGAGAAGTCCCACGCTAATCGAGTCGTAGTCTTCCATCGTAATAGTATCTCCTAGCATTGTTTTCAGTTGGAGGTAGAGCGCCCAAGCGCACCCTTTGTCCTTCTCGGTAGATGATCGAGCCCAGCACCCAATGACAGGGATCAATATGCGAGGATCCTGGCTTTTGTCTCCGGCAAGCAATGTATTTGCAATATCTTGGGCGCGTTTTGGCTGCCCTACCGCTACATATAACTGGACACCCAATCGTAAGAACTCGGTCACCTCCTCAGGACTTAAGCTTTCCAAAGTCGGCGCTCGGTCTTCCCAAAGAGCAGCAGCTTCGGTGGCTTTATCGTGCCGACTCAGAAGATCGACATAATGTAACCACTGAGATATGCTCAGCTCCCGGCCACTTGACAAGATATCCTGTGCCAATTTCTCCCAATGACAGACGCGGCTCTCGGAAGCTGATCGAGGGATTTGAGACTGCCATAGCAAGGAGAGGCCCTCTTCAGGGATGATTTCGAGAAAGAATGGAAGTAATTCTTTACAACGCCGATAGGACCTCCAAGCATCCTGCCTTTGCGCAATACTCGGGTTGCGTTGTAAAACCTTCAATGTCTTGTTGAAGCGCAAAACGTAGGCTTGATGCGTGTCCGGCACCTTCAGCTCGACCTCGAATGGTAGCTTCGGCGGAGGCGGTGGCTCTTTAATCTTTTCGGAAGGGTCCCATAAGATTCTTTGCTCTTCAGCCACCTTGTCCAAGTCCCCTTGCATTAACTGCTCAAGCTCAGCATCAAATCGTGCCTCTTCTTCGGCCTCTGCAGCTGCCTCCGCTTCCTCTTCCTCTTTATGTTCCTCCTGGTATTTCCTTAGTGCTTCCAGCGCTTTCTTCCTATCTTCCTCGGGCAGGCTCCTCATAAACTCGCTATTCGGCCCGAACGGCCCCTCCTTCATTTCCTCAAGCTCTTGTTCCAATTGCGCGATCTTGGCCCTGAGAGCCTGCTCATCGGCACGCTCATCGGCTTCCACATCTATCTCTTTCCGGTCGTTGCTGCGAAGCGACGTTTGTTCGAAGTACCGAACTGTGACATCCTGATTTCGGTCCTTCGAGGGTGGTTTGGCCGGGGACGAAAAAGCCCGGAGGATCGGTGGCAGCGCACGGGGGGCATGGTTGCAGGTTCTATAGATGCCATGCTTATGCCACCGAGCTCCCTGTAAACTCAGTCGGCGCATGAATGTGGCGGAGAAGTGTTAACTCATCGACAGAGTTGCGTCTGGGACGGACCTTGAAGCTGAGATGATTTCTTAGAGGTATCATTGAATACCGGTCAATACGTATCGGACTGGCTTTGTAGAAGCTTATGTAAGCATTCGTACGGTTCCTGCGTACCGACGCGTTTTAGATACACGTTCGCACCTCACATCAACGGCAGACGGGAGGATTCGAATAATTAGAGAACAAAATACTTTAATTAATGATTTCACTCGTTGGCCTTAACATCCTAGACTATGCCTACAGGGAAGGCTCGCCGGGAAAGCCGCGAAGGCCTCACGAGCCTCGATCATCAGGTAGTGTAATGGTGTGGACATGTTTAAAAGAACTGATCTAACAATTGTATCAGGGGTCGTATATTTATAAGCCCTCAAGGAAGCCGGATCAGGGGGGCCAGCCGCGGTTGAAAAAACGCAAGTTAGAGCACGTACCTAAAGCTCAGGGTCATGAAGATATCCCATTCGTTCCCTTGTTGGGCGGAAGGGAAAACCAATCGTCCGTAGAGGAACGATATGAAGTCTTTCAGAACTTTTGGTCAGAGCAAAATGAAGCAATGCAGGTACGTACACACCATTTATTTACGTGTGGATGGGGCATGTAACAATAAGGACAGAAAATCCTCGAGAAAGTCGACTCCAAGGTGTTAGGGGATCTCACTACGTTCATCAAACAGGCCTCTTCCGCAATGTGAGAAGCCAGAATCCGCGTTATTTCTCCGCTTACCCTTATTTCTAGCTGCGGCGACCGCATTCCGTGTGGGATGATTACTTTGGGGTCCAATATCTCCTCCATTTCTGGAATATTTCAGAAACTCCAGACACAACTAAACGCCGACGAAGTTGCCCGGACTATTGTGCTTGAATCTGGGGACTCTGCAAATCTTAAGACGCTGTTAAAAACGCTCATCCGTACGGCTGTGGCTTGTACGGATGGCTTTGATGGCCAAGGGGACTCAAGCCAATCCCACTTGGTATATTCCTCTCGAACCCTATCCGATTTTTGGATTTTGCTGACTTAACTGAAGGGACCTAAGCTTCTTCCGTATGATTTGGAGTTGCTACATAAATTTGTTCAAGATAATCCGAGCCAAAAGATAGTTATTGCCTTTAAGGATAGCGAAGCCTTTGATAACGGAGTCATGGGCGACATGATTTCTCTGTTATGGTAAGAGAAACCCCATTCTGCGAAGCATCTACTTATCTATAGGTATAGGTCATGGCTTGATCGCATCCCTTTTGTCATTCTTTTTGGCGTGGCAACTTCTATCGATCTCTTTGAGGACCGTCTTCCTAGGGCCACGGTGAATATGCTGCAAGGCCAATTCTTTGACGTTCAAGATTCCGGAGATCCAATTGTCCAGATATACTGTACTCTGCAAGGTTCCGCAAACAGGACCACGTGGTTAGGGCATGGTGTCAGTAGTCTGCTCCTCGAACGCCCGAGCGATCATTTCCAGAGTCCGGAAAAATTCAGTAGCTGCCTTAAGGTATGTCCGTGTGTGCATAGCTATAAACTGTAATACAGCTAACGATAACAGTACAACTACATGACGCACTTTTTTGCAAACCCCTTAACTGTTCTTCTTTCACGAGACCGAGTAGAACGACATCACGAATTGTATGAGGCAGCCCGGAACCTCACTTCGTTCCGCAAGTGAGCAACTATCTGCCTGGACTCCAAAGCTCTCTTAGATATGATGCTCACAATGTGTAGATTTGTCGAAACTCGACTACAAAACGGACAGTCAGAATATGTTCGGAAGTTACTCGAAGATGACACATTCTTGGATAGCGAGGTCACAGCCCATATCGAACTCGGCCAGGCCAGGATGCAAGGGATATTCGAATGTATTGGTTGGATGTCCGAAGTTCTGGCGTACCTGGCAACACCGAAACCCCCAAAGCAATCCGATCTTGCCATACTGGCTCTGCGAGGGGAGCTGACCGAATCCAAGATTGTTAGCGAGATGATGTCCGCAATTAAAAAGCTATCATCGGACTCACTCATCTGGTTCTTCGCCATTGATCAAGGGAGCATTGGCGCATTTGACGAGTTCTCCCGTGAATTCGACGCTATTCTTGAGCATAAACAAGGCACAGAGCCGCTCCGGACGAAATACGATGATTACCATCTCAAACATAAAACGACAGTTGTGGGACAAAGGCTGAAACTATCTCGAGCCAAAGCCAAGCTGTCAAAGCAGGATACCGAATACACGGCATTTGTTGACCGTTTACATGAAAGTATCCAGGATTATCTAGAGACCCATCTCATCAAACCCACCGATCTCTTCATGCATGAAGCATTTTTATACGACTTCAAAACGCCGATCAAGGATACCTTCGCACCGAGGCCGAGGTTCACGACAGAGCGTGCCCTGTCCAACCCGTCCGACTATCTGGCAACTAGCCACGACACCGTTCTTGAAAGTCTATCCGCCTCCCAACCTGCGACTGCACTTGTTTATCAACTCTACCTCGAGTCGGGTGCTATCGTCAATATCTACGACATATGGAAGGCCTTTTCCACCATTGTTGCGAGTGAAGAAGGGGAGGAGTTCGACGAAAGGCTGGCCCTTGCCACATTTTACCGTGCGGTGTCTGAATTGAAGATGATGGGAATGCTGAAACCTAGTCGGAAGAAGATGGATCATTTGGCGAAGTTGACTTGGTGTGGTCTCTGATTTGCACCCCTGATTGAAACACAGTATATACTCTGCATTCTAGTCTATATCTATCTAAATGATTACATTATTGAAACCATCGCCTGCGCTATTCATCCCATTCCCACCATCTATACATCTGTAGGGCAAGTCGCCGTCGCTGCTTGCGACTCGCTTAGTCATCCGATTCTTCTCCGTTATCAGATCTGCATTCTGGAACCAAGCCGATAATCTTTTCGTGATCATTGCATGCCAGGTCATGTAACTAAATGCCAAAATTGGACCTGAATTGTATAAACATGTTCCCTTTCAGATCTTCCCGGGTCTCCCATTCATTCCTCCGTCGTCCGTTTACCCCTACCCGATCCACAATCTCCGTCAGAGCCAAGAGCAGCAGTAGCACACCACAAGTAAGTCAGCCTCTGAGAGAAAGATGTAATAGGAGGTCTTCCATCCATAGACATGCGGGATATCCAGTCAAGAAGATGTGCGGCGCCCATACTGAACCTTGTTTAGCAACCCACGCCCTCTCCGCGGCAGGCTACACTCTCGGATTTCAAACGTCCTCTTGCAAAAGTCTTCCTGGGTGCATTCCTCACGTACCAGATTTTATATATGACATGGATGGGATTGGAGGTAGGGGAGTATAAGGCCGAAAAAGATAGTATGTTTTCTTTCCGTTGCCGCACCTTGTATTCATTCGTGATCAACTGACTAGAAGGAACAGAGGAGCTATCAGAATTGGAGAGTAAAGCACGGGAGTTAGCCGCGAAGAAATCCTGAGCTACGCCTTCTCTAACTTTTGGAGATATGGTGAGGTACGACAATGTTCTTCCTTATTCCAGATAAGGCAAGGTTAACTTGATTGTTCAGATATTGGACTATGTACGATACCCCAGAGTCTGGAAAGTTTGAACTGTGAAGACGTGGTACCGATTTGTGTTTGTAAATTGTATAAGTACGGTGGGACGGGCGTTTGAGGGTTTTGCGCGTGAGGGTTACGAGATGCGTGATATGGGCAGCATCTCGAGGAAAGAAGAGTAGGAAGAGCGACTAAAAAGCATCCAAGGCCCGGCAAGGCCGTTCAGAAAATATCTAATATCTTTTATATCCCCCCCAACACTTAAGAAAGCGAGTCTCAGAGAAAGTCCAACCCGCCACCAAGAATCTCTAGATCGCCACGAATACTGCTTATATCTGCCCCAACCCGACTGGCCATCTCAGCCTTTCGCTGGGTACTTAGATCAAGCCATCTTAATAGGAGATTGCCGTCAACCATGCCACGTCCACCGATACCATCGCTCTCAACAGCACGGTAGGCTCTGGGATTCAAACCGCACGAATGCTCCAGAGTAGTTATTAGCTGCGATTGTAAGGCCCAAAGCCGACGATAGGCGTCCTCAGTCATCGGCGTGACGATTCCAATTGAACCAGATTGAGATGTCACAAGAACTTGGTACTTTGTGGGAACGTTTTCGACATCCATGGCGTCCCCATTTGCTTGTTCAGAGCCGGATTGGAGCTTTTGAGGTAAGAGAGTTAAGGTGGATGTAAAGTGTCCTGTATGGAAACTGCTGCGGTGGAGCAACTTGTCACCCTTTGATGAGCCGGGATCTGCTCGCAATTAGTGAAAACGTGAAGAGAGATACGTGATGAAAAAGGTGCTTAGTTACCTTCTGGGTCGTACTCAAAAACGTGGAGGTTGCAATCATCGTCTGCCACCAAAATGTACAACCTCTTGCCATCTGGTAGAAAATCTGCCGCTAGCACCTGAACGTACTCGGTGTCCTTGCCGAAGAGGGTCAATTTATACGGTTCCTCCTGTATGAACCAGTTAGCATGACATCTTCTTGCAGACGAATATCAGCTTGCCACTTACGGAATATCCAGTGAACCATAGTCCCTTTATAGCATCGCCCATGATGCAGAGTCCGGTTCCCTTAAGTTCCTTGAGAACACCGAGGTAGCATTGCATATCCATGAATGCGACAGGAAGCAAGCTACCATCTTCCTTGAGGCCACGGACCAGACATTTCTGGCCTTGTGCAGCTATTAAGAAGCCTTGGCCACCGATACCGGAAATAGCGGTTACTGCACCTTTTACCTCCTCTTTGGTCACAAGTTTCAGTCTCCGATTCGTTTCGGGGTGTTCGGGTTCGGGGACTACTTCGATGACTTCGAAGATATAAATCGAGCCACGTGGAGCAATATCTTCTCCTCGTACAACTGCGGTTCCAACGACGATGAGATCTTTCCTTTCATGGGTGATTTCGGAGACTTCCATATTGATAGTCTTGATGCACATGACACGTTCAGCAGCACCCAATTCATGGCTATTTTAGGTTAGATAAGGGCCAATTTCGTCTGTATCATGCATACATACCTATCGATAATGGACCATGTCCGCGGGCTGAGAAGCCTCACAGTTCCTCTATCAATTTGAGGCAAAAAAGTTATAACTAGGTTATTTCGTTAGATACCACTCGCGTTATGCGGGAGAATCAACTGACCTTCATTGCGCCATTCTGTGTGAACTTCGTCATCCTCCGGGAGTTTGAAGCCCGTCTTGTGGCTAGTCCCTAGGACGTAAGTCTCGGAGGAGGATGAGTACTCAACAAAGTCCACTTGTTCTCCAAGGGCAACCTTGCGTGTGGTCCATGAATTTTCAAACTTAGTATTTCCGGGAAGTCGGCACATGCGCACAATATTCTACAGTTCCATCCGTCAGCTTTCGTCCTAATAATGGTCACAGCACTCACATCAGTATCAACGTATGCAAATCCTTTTTCGCAGGCCGGAATGTGAAAGCTGCTGAGGCTATGGACGGATTTGCCTCTCAACTTGAAAACGCTAGGGGAACTCGTTGACGACTTCAGTATAAACGAAGGAGACACCCCTGGCATGAAAACCGCTTTATACCCGCAAACATCACTCAAAGCGCGTAGCTTGCTTGAGCACTGGTTCCGGGCATCTAAGAATTCTTGGTTGTGGTCGAAATGTGATTTATGTAAGGCATGGTTGGAAGTCTTCAAAAATCGCAATTCCGGTTTGTCTTGCCCAGACTGCCAATGGAACGGCTGATAAATGGTCAAATCATTGTTGCTCGTTCGTACCTTATAGAGATGTCAGCTAAAAGCGCTAAAGATCCTCGAGGGCGCTCATACTATCAAATGCGGGTGCCGACTGAGAGAGTCGCCAAGATCAGCAACTAGTATTTCTGACAGGGTGTCACGGTAGGTTTGCCGCCTCGGAGGCGGTTCGCATGATAGGATTGTCGGTAAGAACTGCACGCCTTCCAACGTGCATAAAGGCTCCGAAAGGTTCGGAAGAGAGAATATCTCGGATCATGTCAGTTTGGTTGCAATCGATGGGAACAACATAACTTACAAATACAGTATTGTCGGTGCGTAGAAGAAATAACAGAACATTGTCTAACGCTGTTCTGTCGGTAGCCTTACCAGGAATGAGAGCCTGGTATTTATCCTGATAAAGGCAACCCGAGAGCCATTTGTTGGAACTGATGGTTTCGTCTATATCGACTTCGTCCAGATCGCCACTTTTATCCGCCTGTAAAAGTAGGAGGGATTGGTCATCTCGTATGATCAGGAGATACGGCTCAGCAAAACTAGCGTGGATCACAGTTCTCTCTTCGCTTGTATCTTCGTCCCAGACAGGGTAGATTTGTGCCAGCCCAAGATCTTAAGAAGAGTTAGCTATAGTAGCAGAATGGAAAGCAAAATATAAGACATCACGAATTAACGTAGCTGTAGCCTTACCAGTGTCGTAGCTTCGCACCTCTGACTTGAGGACTTGCACCACTCGAGTGCCCCCTGCCAAGGACCCAATATCGATAGTGGCATCGTCATTAGGATTAAACTCCGGCGCCTTCATTTCATCTATGCCCTTGTTACCAACAGTGTAAACTACGGATCTGGCTTTGCCCTCGCCAGTGGATTTTGACAAGACCAGATACCGATCATGAATGCGAGGCTGTGGTGTGACTTGTGCATCTGCGGGATTGGCATCTCCAACTTGAACAGACCAGACTCCGTCTACGCCATCCATCTTGAGGGAATCGATAATATAAGGATCGATTTCTCGCCTTAGAACAGTAAGACCCCCGGCTCGGCCGTATCCCTGAGTAGCAACTAGCTCTAAATCGGGGGAAATACCGCTAGAATCTTTCTTTTTGGTCTTCTCACTCGACCCTGGCGGTTTTCCAAGAGTGATATCCTTCATCGGCCCGAGATTCCAGAGCCGGTCGTGCGGGCGAAAAACGAAATCATCCACGCCGGAGCCATTCGGCAACGTTGAGTGTTGGGATCGGGTCGTTGGGTTAATGGGAGTCGAGTATAGGTCGTCTTCATATATATCGTCCTCGTCTTCATCAGATTGATCGACCACATTGTCATCGGTTGACTCCGGTTTGATCTTCTTCGTAGCCTGGGACGGTCTCGACCATCCTAGTAGAATGGAGTCCCCTTCCTCGCTCCCAAAAAAGAGCTTCCCTCGTCCCAAATTAGAAGAGCAGGATGGCCTCGCCCTTATAACTGAAGCCCCGGATTGCTCAGACACCAAATGCACCGATATTCCAGACACAGATCTGCCATCCACTTTCAATCTTAGGATTGCCAATCTCCCATCTGCCAATACTAGGGCCATCTCCCCGCTATCTGTCCCCAGCTGCTCAACGACGCATCCTTCAAGACGTAACTCCAGGTCAGATTGATCGGCCATTGAGAATGCTGACGCCTGTCGGGAAAATTCGTTCACGCCAACGGCATTCGTCTTGCCCGCTTGATCGACATGGACGAGTTCATTCGATCCCACCAGCAAAACGCCTCCAATAGGAGGTGGCAGCGGAACAGTTTTCCAAAGATCGCTTGGGAGCCGGGGAACTGTGATCAGTGTTGTAGACGCTCGGTGTTGGAGATCCAAAGTAAAAACGGCGTAAGACACTACGTCCTTTCGTTCATGTAGTAAGGACGAAGATGTGGCAATGGGCGAATATAATATGCCAAAGGTAGGCTCTCGATACTCGTATAGGAATGCCATTGTGATAGGTCGAACAAGTGCGGGATCCAATGCAGTTAAGGGGAGCACAAAGGATGACCCGTAAGGCGTTTTAAACGTTGTAGATGCATCACCAGCCTGATCTTTCATGACCTCGTCTGGCTTCTCTTCATCAAGGTCACCATCATAATCTTCCATCACGAGGTCGTCTCCCGTTTGATGAAAGGGCAGGATAGCTAGGCTCTGAATGCCAAAGTTCAGAATTGCACACCGGCTGCTAGGGTCCACTGCCAATAGGCTTGGACACAGCCGAAGGTCGGGCGCCCAGGGATTCTGATGCACATCCTCCCTCTCGTAATAATGGATTGAAACCGTTGATATCGTGTACTTTTCAGGGTCCCATTCTATGAGACTCAGTTTTGCATTTCGTGATGCAACAAGTAAAGCTTCTCCGCCACTCTTCGAATCCAGAATCTTTACCCGGCCCAGACCAGTCACGATTCCTGGAAGGGTATACTCGGCCACCAAGACGAGTTTGGTATACTGTTGTCTTTCAATCCGACCCTTCTCGTCCGTCTGGGGGGGTGGTGCTCCATATGCAACGTTTACAGACGAGTAGACTTGAAGAACTGAAGTTTTGGCGACGATCAAGTTGTTGGATGTCGCTGAGAGAAAAGGCAGAGATACAGCGTGCGTGACGCCCGAAGGCGGGAGGAGTTCTGTATAGCATTGCATTTTGGCGATTAAGATCAGGTTGGATCTATGTCCGCAATCCAACCCATTAAGTAGGCACTAACATCGTATTCTTTCAAATCCAAACTTTAACAATATCGCGTCTGGAATCCGTTCATGCGCTCTTCTTCAATCGACATGACATTGATAGGTAAGGTTGGGATGGCCCAAAAGCTCTGAAAGGACGCTAGCCGCCTAATTAGGCATAGTGTGGAAGCTTGTAGTTGGATTAGTAAGCCGTCTATTCTGCAGCCTCCGGCAATGACGACAACATCGACAGCAGGATTCATACCACAACATTTACGGATATTATCAAACCTGAATATCTCGAATTCGCTGAGGGCATTTATTATGTTCAGCTCCGAATGCTACTGTGCCTACCTTAACATGCTTTGAAGGATCTATCATTGCGTCCTCACTGCATCACCTGCCCAAGCCACGACCATGGCGCTCCTCCAATCCAGCCTTATTTGGACAGTATACGCGGTCGTGGTTGCGGTTCTAATTGTCGTGTCCTCTATATTTGTTTACGTTTACCAGACACCTCGGGAACGTTCAGCATCTGTCACAACCGTATGCATATTTACGCTGTCGGCACTTTTAGCAACAGCTCTCCTACTGCCGGTAGACGTTGCGCTGGTCTCCTCTACTACCTCTTCCAAGGATGGACGAAGAAAAAATTGGGCAACTCAAGATGAAGTCGATAAAATTACGTACTCTTTGACGGTGGTTTACTACTTCCTATATTCCCTCGATGCAGTCCTCTGCCTCTTGGTGGTGCCATTTACCTACTTCTGGTACGAGGAATATGACGAAGTAGCTCAGGAAGAAGGATGGCAAACTTGGGGGAAACGATTTTGGGGTGCCTTCCGGTATACCCTGGTGTTTATCTCTATTACCGTGGTCTTGTTCCTCGTCGGCTATTTCCTGCCCGTTGCGAGGAACAGAAAGGGTGCCCATTTCGACTTGGACTACTTTAAGAAATTGCTCACTGAAAACCGTATGTTAAAATCTTTCCCTGCTATGAGCCTGTTACTGATATTCATATTAGATGGCGAACGCTCTCTGGCATTTGCCCTTGGTTTGCTGCTGGTCATCGGCATCTTCGCCTATGTATTTTACTCGTCGGCTGGGCTTGCCTTTTTCCCCGTGTCTTTTATCAAATCAGCACCGTCGATTTCCAGTCCGGAACTCAGTGCTACTATTGATTCTCGGCTTGAAGAGAACAATGAGCGCCAGCGTCAGCTCGAGGGCCGTTGTGGTGGCAACCCAGATGTCTTGTCATCCAAAGATCGCCGAGAACTTGACTCTCTAGTTCGTGAAGAGCGAACTTTGAGGCGCCGCCAGCGACTAGCAGAAGCAGCACGAGGAAAGAACAAAGGCCGAATCGTGAGAATCTGGTACAAGCTCTGTGCTATCTTCCGACCAATCAAACTTCTGGGCGGCTTACTCCTTGTCCTGATATCAATCCTGATTTGGGTGTCTATGTTGCTAACGAGCATCGACAAAGCAAAAAACTCTATTTGCAAACGGAATTGCGGCTACATTCTGGGGAATATCAACATTTTCAATCCTATCAACTGGATACTGGTGCAATCAGCGAAGGTTTTCCCGGTTGACTACGTTTTGTTCATAATCCTATTCCTTCATTTCTTCGGCAGCTCCGTCGCAGGGATTGCCGCCATCGGAATTCGATTCCTCTGGGTTCGAATCTTCACTATCCGAAAGGGCCATACGTCGCCACAAGCTCTACTTCTCGCCACTGTACTCCTCACAGTCATCACGCTAGCCCTCAACTACTCGATTTCGATGATTGTTGTCCCACAATACGCTACCTATGGACCTCAGACGTTTTGCGATTATCCTACCGGGCATACATCTCTCACGTTCGACTGCTCTAAACACAAAGAATATCTAAAGCCCTGCTCAGAACTGGCGGATAAGCCATCCGCAGCAGCCGTGTGTACCCCTAGCGTTGCTAGCACATTCTTGAATCGTATCACACTGAATTACCCTTTCTTCGGCATCGTCAATTTCTGGGCACAGTTTGTCTTCCTTGGTAAGTCGAAGCACGCATCCCGACGCCGTCGCTTATACTAATGATGTTGTAGCATTCTCCCTCGTGGTCTTCATAACCACAATCGTCCGCACCCCTAAGCTGGACGAACAGCAAATCGACGAAGACGCCGAGGAAGCTGAGGAGGAGGGCCTATTAGCCGCCACAGGAAGGCGATTCGGTGCAACCTGGCAAGATATCACTGGAAGAGCGGGTAACCATGCTGACAGACATTCTGGATCCGCCGGCAGACGCATGCGAGATGATGAAGAGTGAGATCAGACTACCGTATGAGTAAGCCGAGTTGATTATTATGTGTTTCGTCTGTATTATGATAGGTTTGTTTTCATTGGCATATCTTTCTTGATTTGGAATTTGGGTACCCTGTTTATTGATGGGGCATGGGGTAGCAGGCAAAATTTCAATGACTTGAGCATAGGCGTTAATGTACATGAGCCTAGGAAATGATATTATGTATTTAAAAAGTGATTTATCCAGACAGGCGCAATGTTGAATCTCCCCTTACACTCTGCCCCCTTCCTTCCCAAACTCCACCGCCCGATGTCTCTTCATATCCAGATCACCCTCCTCCAAATGCGCCTCTTTCCAACAACGGAGGCAATACAGCAACCCATCCTCACAACCAAGACACTTGAGACTTGCATCATAGCTACATATGCAGCACCACGTCGGACGGTCCGGAGCCGGGCTCGTGAAGATGTTCCCCCCGTTGCGGACGGATGTGGCAGCTTTGGGGAGAAAAGATGGGGCAGAGGGGAGGTCTGGGAGCGACATATCTTTTGTGGGTGGATGTTGGGAAGCTGGAGGTAGTGGGCGGAGAGCTGTAGGAGTGTCGGGGAGCTTGAAGGGAGTAGAAACGGCCTTGTCGGATATGACCTGCTCAGGCTCTGGCAGGGGTTCTATGGTGGCGGAGAGCTGTTGTTGATCTTCTGGTCGCCAGGTGGTGGGATACGCGTTCGCCGCTGTTGGTTGAGAAATCTCTCTGGAATCAGGACTCAGAGTGCGTAGTTCTTCGAGAACTTTTTGCACGTATTCGTTGGCTTTTTCTTGCTCGGTTTCCCGGTCACTAAGACTGTCTTGGTCCGCTTTCTCTGATTTCGGTTTACCATCACTCCTGGCTGCTTTCTGTTCGTCCGACTGAGTAAGATGGGCGGCTGACTTTACGAAATGTCTGGCATCCTTCACAAGGTCTTTCACATCACATTCATCCTCTTGGTTTAAATCATCATGTAGCTCAAACTTTTCTCTCGCCCCTAAACTGGCGAGCAACTCTTCAATATCCTCTTCCCCTGGCTCACTCTCCAATGCAGTTGAGTGTGATTCTGTTTCCCTAGCACGCGAAGAGACGGATGTGCTCAGACCCATGAATCTAGCTCCCAGATCCAACCTATGAGGCTCATCCAGTTCCTCTTCTGCGTCGGGGCCATCGTCGTAGATTACTCTAAAATCGAGTTAGCGGGGAATAACAGTAGGTGGATTTTAGAGGACCAACTTCTTGTGTGATAAGTCGACGGTGGAGGGTTTCAGGGCATTCAAACGCGCCAGGAGATCATCATCAGCATTAGATGGCTTTCCGTCCATAACGTCTACATGCTAGTATATAATGTATAGAGCTGGTCGGTTATTGTTATAAAATCATGCGTTCGGCTTTCAAGGTTGAGGTTCGGCGTGTGGTCGTGCGGATGACGTAAGGCCTGTAGGTGCAAACATTCGTCGCTATAAAATTGAACTTGGAGCTTCCAATGAAGAACGCAATTAATCGTCCTTCAAAAGGGCGAGTGCGCTTTCAAAGGCCCTAACAACATTGGAATCTGTATCAAGGTTAGCATCGATCAGCAAGCAGTTCGCAGGTCCGACCGTACAGTGCTTCTTCTTCTCTTCCAAGCTTTCTTCTGAATTTTGGACATAATCCATTCGAGTTTTGAACCTATAGCTTCATCAACAAGAAGATCCTCGTGAGTTTCTTGTGGTATATCCAAACCTTTTGAATGCTCGTTCTTCGTCACAGAAAACAGTTGTTTGGGACCAGGAAATAAACACCTAGCAAAGTCAACCAAGCTGTTAGGATCTAGCAAATAGCTCCGTCCGGGCACGCACTTCAAGTAAATCAGCAGTTTCTTTCTGTAACCCTCTTTCAGCTTCAGATTGCTCGTCCATGGCGTTTGCAAACCGCTCTTGCAGCTCTTCCCAGCTGCAATTCCGCAGGGAGTTGGCTAGGATATCCCATCTGTCTGTGTCGACATTAGGTGTCGGCTTGGGAGTCTGTGCCTTCCGGCCTGTTGAGTTTGGCGTGCCAGTCCCCGTGTTAGCCTCCATGCTGTAGCGACTGCTGGTCTGTGAGTGCGAGCTGCAGTAATTGTTGCACTGGTACGGCCCAACTTTTAGCTCCAGAGAGAGGAGACAGTTGCAGAAGCCACGGCTACCTGCTTTCGAGTCCCTTTGAGCTTAATTCTGTATTAGTAGTCGATTGCAATCAATCTTAATGCTGTCGTCCAAATATCAACACAAACAAACAGTTGCTAAGCAAACCCATCCAACTGGTCAAACAAAGCAAACATGGCGGACGGCAGTCAGGTGACATCATCCATTCGCTGACTGCCTTCGCAGACCTGACGACCAGTCATGAGGACATTGACGGAGTCTCTTCAGAAGAAATTCGGTCTTTGGTTCTTTTATGGCCTTTCCAAGCGCAGCCTGTTCACGACTATGCTATCAGACTGACTTCAAGCCATGAAGACTGTCGAACAAATACCCTGCGGTTGCCGCCATCCATCTTACGTCCATCTTTCGAATCCATAGGATATGGGGAGGAGCGCAGCTGGCGTCTTAGGAACTGTTGTCACTAACCATCTTACGTCCTACCTGCTATGACCTGCCACGTATGCTCACGGCAGCCCAACGCACGGCTAACATTCTACTGCCCGACGTGTGCCCGGAACCAGCTCTATCCTCTCCGTTTGGACCATGCAAGAGCACTCCTCGAGAAAGAATATACTGGTCGCGAAATTGAGGGGGTGATCAAGAAAGACCCAAGCAAGCGCGGGGCCGAAGGCCCTGAACCTATCGACCAAGAGCAGAATGGCCCTACTCGCTTGACTTTGCACGAGATCCGCACCCGCAAATCCCAGTCCGCAATCAGAACCCAGTCTATGCACGTCCGTATTGCTACGTTGAGACGAGAAATTGAAGAAGGGAAAGCGGAGATTGCGAAACGTCGAGCGGCACTCGCTAAGCGGCGGTCTGATGCCGAATCAGCTAATTACCAGTTGTCAGATCGACGGACAGCAGCGGTGAATACCGTGAAGAACAGGATCAAGGATACGGAAAATCTCTGGAATAATGTCCATAATAAAACTGCTGAAGCCCGGATATACCTTTGCCGGGCTGTCGCCAACCTTTATGGTCTACGTCAAAAAAGTAGACGAAGGCAAGGGGAGCTCATAAGTACCTATCTAATCGGGGGAGCTAATATCATTGATCCCAGAG
Source organism: Malbranchea zuffiana (assembly GCA_039700045.1). NCBI lineage: Eukaryota > Fungi > Ascomycota > Eurotiomycetes > Onygenales > Malbrancheaceae > Malbranchea > Malbranchea zuffiana. The sequence goes on along the minus strand of JARUPO010000026.1, from coordinate 193,775 downwards.
ATATGAATAGTAAGTTTAATTCTATCAACATGTCTCTGGTCTTATGTTAACCCGGAATTAGGTGCTAACCCTGCTCACATCACCACTTCGTTGTCGCACGTATCTCATCTACTCGTTCTCGTTTCGCACTACCTCGCCCTTCGTTTACCGGCAGAGGTAACTTTGCCCCATAGAGGATATCCCTTGCCAACTATATTTCCTCCGGCCTCGTCTTATGCAGGAAGGAAAGTCACTTTTCCCGGCCTCTCCCCCTCAAGTTCGTCCTTTACTAGCCCTTCCGCGTCGAGGATGGCAGACTCGAGGCCACCCCCGCGGCCCCGCCCACTTTTCCTTGACCGGAATCTCCCAAAACTCGCAAAAGAGGACCCGGCTGGCTACGCTCTTTTCGTCGAAGGAGTAGCTCTCCTAGCCTGGAATATTTCTTGGGTTTGCCGGTCACAAGGTCTGCACATTGGAATAGATTCATGGGAGGAAGTGTGTGAGATTGGCAGAAACCTATGGCAGCTTCTCGTCGCACCCCCAGCTTTCACCAAAGCTTTAGCCGGGCGGGACATTCAAGCCAAGGCCCATGGTGGCAAAGAATCCCCGAGAGGTACTCTACAGCGCACCCGATCCTTTCCGATTCTAGGACAATACTCCCATGGGACAACACACTCCTTTCTTGCCAATGCAGAGGGGCTGGAATTTATGAAGATGTGGAAACTACCCTCGCCAGTCAAGGTCGCTGATAAGTTGAAGTACACACTTTTAGGCGAAATGGCAACGGCGGAATGGGAGCTTCTGGAAGAGGACGAATGGGATGATGAAGGTGCCCTGCAACCGCAGAACGGCGACAATGTCGAATCCGAAGCACATGTGATGATCGACCCCATGCAGACCGGCGAGGATAGGTCTGCTGACGACGATACAAGAAGAACGATGGCAACTCGAACTGAATATGAAAACGGGACAGAGTGGTCAGCGGCGAAGAAGGAGCAATCTGAAGCCAGTGAACGGCCCAAAGGCACGAGGGGATGGACCAAAATCAAGAGTCGGTGATCGACGATACCGTTATACCTGTGGTCCCCAGCTCACGGGGGAATGGTCCCGCCAATGGATCTTGGATATTGGGCTGGGCTAATAATGGACATTGCCCATTAACCATGCTGGGCGGGGTATCCATGAAAGCAGGCAGATCGAGATATTAGCTACGGGTGTCTGCTTGCCCCGCCAAAACTCCATCCATTCCAGAGATTCTCTGCTCTTCATTGCTTTCATCCCACAGGAACCACTGAAAGGGATCTCCGTTTGCCCCTCTGAGAAGAGGACGGGTCGGTTTTGACGTTGATGCCGGGTGGGTTCGGACTGATGGCATACTTATAATAGCTGCGAACCCGCGAGCTCCTTCAGGTTGAGGCCCGGCCTGTTTGAATAGGAGGCAGAAAGTTTGAAGGATGATTCCATCCTGGTCCGCAAGAGTGACGGAGCACTGGAGCAGTAGACTTACAAGACAGTCAATAGATTTCTTCCATAGGCAAAATGTCATTCATAAACTCAAAAATCATATCCAGAAAGCCAGTGTTTTTTTTGTCCGGAGTAGTCGACAAGTTGCCCATCCCTTTCCTCTCAAAAATCCTCCATAAATGGGAGAGTTTTCAGGTCCATTTCATTGGGGTGTCGTGTCCACTCTCCAGACAATCATCAATGACTGAAACCCAAGGCTTGCATATACCTCCGCCCGCCAGGCTACTCCGAGAAGTCAACCTTGCGAGAAACGGGGCAACCTACCTGTCTTGGAGATACCCAACCAACGGAGGAGGTTATGCGATATTTTTCAAATTCAAGGCGCCTCATAATTTTCTTTCCCTCCCATCTCAACAGAGTAGCAAAGGTGAGTTTTTTGCTCGATGTGCTGTGCTAGCGATGCTGCCATGTCATCGTCATCAAGGCGTTTCCATTTGACCTTGTTTCAAGTTGGCGACTGAACAGCCACATCGTAGCGCTTTGCTGTTTCAGGACTAGCTTTATAGATTCGATTTCTCATGTCTGCCTGCTCTTTGGGTTGACTGGAGCCATCAGAGCCATGGAAGCGCTTTCGCCGTCGTCAGGCACAAACTGCTCCTGTCCACCCATTCCACTCAAGGTTTGCTTTAAGCTCTGCTTGCCCCTGGATTGCTGACCCCCTTTGATCAAACAAGAGAACTCAGCCAAATGACAGCAGCACGAGGCAGAGAGATCAACAACGGCTATTGAATTCAATCGCCTTAGCTGACTCTGGGCAACAAACACTGTCAGACAGGCAGAAGGACGACCGTCTGGGGGTGGGGAGACTTCGAGCAGAACGTTACGAGACGAGAGGGCGGTAATACCAACTGCTTGCGGCCAGGGGCAATTGTCCGGCATGGGAAGTTGGTGTTTCATCTCCCGGCCTGCACCAATCACTGCACTCGATGCCCCTGTTGTGTTCCTGCGTCTGGCTGCTTTAAGCTCGTATTGGGCCTGAAAGGTTACGGGCATGGAGGAATTTTCCGCGCAGGGGAGATCATAATATTACGCGGTATGTATCGAAACAGGTAAGGGTCCCTGGCTGGGCGGGCGCTTGGACTGCAGACAGTGGGGCGATGGGGAGTGCCCAGGGTGTAAATTTGGTATCGCGCCCAGCCATACCGTCCCCATACACCGCCCGTTGGCCAGGGGAATTACGACCATTCCGGTTCTGGGCCAGTGGCCTCCCTCTCCTCCTCCTTTTCACGTCAGCCTCTTCCTCTCTCTGACATCTCCGGCTTCATCTTCTTCCTTTTCTTGTCTTCTCTCTCATCTCTTGTGTTGCTGTGGAAGTGATCCTGCTGCTGTCATTCTCTTAAGGCTGTTATTCAAGCCTGTCCATTCATTCACTGGTGATTCATTGTTGTTGGCCAGTTTTGTCACTCATTCACTGCGATCCCTTTCACAGCAACTGCAGCTGTGAATACAATCCTGTCCTAGCTGTAAGTCATCTCCATCCAGCCTCTGGCCAGTACTTCTGTCGTTCTCGTCGTCGCCAGTCTGTGCTGTTGATTGTTTACTCTGATCTACTCTTTACTGACGCCACCATCCAACAGTGAACCTGATCCTGCATCTTCATCATGCACGTCCCCTTCGCCATTGGAGCAGTGCTCGCTGCATCCATCTCGACCGTCTCTGCCCAAGCATGCGCTGAAGGCACCGCCCGTCAGATCAAGGGCAACTGGTATTGCTCTGCCGTCGACTCCATCGCCTACACCAACTTCGGCTCCTCTGGTACCTACAACCAAGTCACCAAGATCGAAGGCGGCAAATGTACTTCTCAGCCCAAGGAGTACAAGGGTCCTCTTGCGCCTTTGAACGAGGAGGTACGATTCGAACAATTTCTTCCCTTGCGCTCTATTTCTCGTTGCGCGACAGAAGGGAACTTTGGAACTGACTGAAGGCTATTCTAGGTTTCATGGCATTTCCGTGGTCCTCTCCGCCTCAAGAAGTTCGCCTACTATACCCCTGGCTCCATCAAGGGCAAGCGTGAGGCCAAGCCCAGCTTCCAGGAACGTCGTCATGGCCATCTCCACCAGCACCGTCGCGCTGAGGAGAAGCGCGCTGTCGGTGATATTGTCACCGCAACTATCGATGGCAAAGTCGTCACTTGGGCTAACGAATGGAACGGTGGCGCTACCCCGACCCCGGCACCCGGTGCTGGCACTCCCGCTGGCAAGGTCCTCAACAAGGCCAAGAAGGAGGGCACCAAGTCTTCTTCTGGCCGTAAGCCCGCTCCTTCTGTGAACGCTGGTCTCGGAAAATGGGGTCGCCAGGCCTTCTATGATGCCGAGAAGGGCGAGGCTGATGGTCTTACCTTCCTTAACCACCACGGTGGTGAAGGATCCGGTGTCTTTGACTAGTATGTTTCTCTAACAAAATATATAATGGGCGTTTTCTGACAAACGATGCAGTGAGCTTGGCAACTCTCTCTCCTATGCCTCTACCGATGGTTGCAAGGGATCCAGCTCTCCCACTGTGTTGAAAGATGAGATGATTCCCGACAACAAGGAGGTTATCATCATGAGCGACAAAGAATGCAAGGGCGATTCTTGCGGCGCTGTTCGTCCCGGCACCGTTGCCTACCGTAAGTTTCTGATCTAATTTTTCTGGAACTATGTGGCTGATTCTTGATTATAGACGGCTTCGGTGGTGAGGACAAGCTCTTCCTTTTGGAACTCTCCATGCCCCTCACTGGAAAGACTGGCTGGAACGAAGATATGCCCGCTGCCTGGATCTTGAACGCCCAGATCCCCCGTACCCTCCAGTACGGCAAGGCTGAATGCTCCTGCTGGAAGACTGGCTGCGGTGAGCTTGACGTCCTCGAGATTCTCGACTCTGGAAACCTTTTTGCCAAGTCCACTCTTCACGGAAACATCGCCGGAGGTGACAGCAACTACTTCAAGCGTCCTACCGATAAGCCCATCAAGGTCGCCGTCATCTTCAACAGCCTTACCAGCTCTGCTCACATCAAGATCCTCCCCAACGACTTTGAGTTCGAAAAGACTCTCAGCTCCGGCGATGTCTCCAAGATCTGCCTCAGCGCCGCTGTCAGCTCCATCTTCAACTTGGGATCGTAAGTTCCCTCACTTCGTCGGGCATAGGTCGATCGTCGCATATCCAACGATGGTGTAAATGGCTTTGGGACACTTTATCTCCCGCACTTGGATCCAATCCATCATATCTTACATTTTGTTTAACACGGTGGATCCACTGGATGGGTGCGCTCGTCGTCTGTGTCATGATAACCATCTCTCTATCCTCGGAAACTTCTCTTCAATGTGACTTATCTTCCTCGTATATGAAGTCCTACACGGCCGTTGAATATTTGCCAACGATCAAGATCATTCCCATAGGCTATACCTTTCATCCCCCGTTCATATCCCTGCGTTTCTGGCTTTTTTCTTTTCTTTTCTTGCGTGTACTTTTACTTCAAGGGATAAGCTATTTCTGGACGGCGCGTAGATTTTTGGGGACTTTTTTTCAAATCAAGATTCATGACTACAATTGCAGATTGTTTCCTTCCTGTACTTGACTGTCTGTTTCTTGGCCCGTGTCCTTCGTATGTATGTCCTTTGCTTGCGCCTCGTAAGTTACCATGGTACATTTCCTGGCTTCGCTTGCAGTAGGCTATTTATCCACTGGCCAGAGAGCTCACTTCATATCTTATGAGAGGTGAACTCTCTGCTTTTCCACTCATGAGATATTACTATCCTCATAAATGATATTAAACCTCATCTGCTTCTGAAGGATTTCTTTCATGCAACAATTATCCAAAATTCACCCCTTCACATCACTGGTGAAACTGGCCTCGAGCACAACATCACGATGTTACTCGTTGGTACCAGCGTATAACTAACTAACAGAGCCATCAGAGCTCTTCGCTTAGATGAATTCATTACGGCAATGCACACGACGCGTTTCCGCCTGCAGCATATCTCAGAGAACCGTCTATGGCGCTTGGACGTCCGTGGCTTTTCGAAGACGACGAAATAGAATTACTAGGCCTATGTCTTCATTGTCAAGGCCGACACCTCTATTACCGCGCTCCTTTCCGACTTCCGGGTTCGAGGTGATCGATCCTTCGGAACCCATTGAAGAGGAAAGCCTACCTGGGTACAATGCTGAGATATATTACCCAGTACATATTGGGCAAGTTCTCAACAATAGATATCAAGTGGTAGGAAAATTAGGGTATGGTGTCACATCTACCGTATGGCTTGGTCGTGATTTATGGTATGTACTTATAGCTGCTGCTGTGTTTGCAGTGCGGAAGAGATGCTGCTGACAAGCTTTTGGCAGGGGGCCTGCCAGTTATGTTGCGCTCAAAATTTATGTCACTGGATACACTAGAGGCAATGAGCTCGCGATATATGAACGGATCAACGCTGTACCTGCGGAGGTAGGCCATGTCGGCCGTAAAGCGATTCGCAAGCTGCTCTCTTCATTTGAGGTGCAAGGGCCCCGGGGGAAGCATGTCTGCATCGTCCATGGGGCTTTAGGGATGACCATGGAACGTATTATGGATTACTTACCCAACAAATCGTTCAGGCTAGAACAGATAAAGATGTTTATCCGCGAGCGGCTTCTTGGAATAGACTTTCTCCATGTGGAAGCTGGCATAATACCTTCAATCGACTTCTGATCGTGAAGATACCCCCTAACAGCCGTATGACGGAAAAAGATATCCAGCTCAAAGATTTGCTTTTACCGGTGTCAAATCCACTCTTTTACAAGGAATATGAGGAGGGCGAATGTGATGAACCCGCACATCGTAAAATCCTCAAGGACCGAACGATTTACGTGACGCGCTATTTGTCACAGAATCTGCAGGGTCTGCTACGAATCTGCGATTTTGGCGCAGCGAAACTCGCCGAAGCTGGGCAAGAGTTCGATGAAGATATTATGCCTGATGTATACAGAGCTCCGAAAGTTGTCATGCGAATGAAGTGGAATAACAAAGTTGACATCTGGAGCGTTGCAATGGTGGTAGGGCAACCATGCTTTATTTAGTAGGGTAGGAGACCGTAGTAACCGGTTTATATTAGGCATGGGATCTTGTTGCGCCGCGGACTCTGTTCCATCGGCAGAACCCCGAAACCAACGAACCCGATGATCGATATCTTGTTGCGGAGATGGCGGCGGTATTGGGACCACCGCCACCCGAGTTTACGCGCCAGAGTAAGGCGTGTAGCATGTTCTGGGACGAGAATGGTATTGAGCTTGTTCCTTTACTCTAGGTTATATAGTACTGACGCACTGTTTCGTCCCAGGCGAATGGACAGACTTTGTCCCCATGCCTGACATCACCCTCGAGAAACTCGCCATGGAAATTGAGGGCGAAGACAAAGATGGGTTCCTGCGTTTCCTTCGCAGGATCTTGCGCTGGCTCCCCGAGGAGCGGCCAACAACCGAGGAACTGTTTTTCGATCCCTGGTTGCTCGACGGGCTTAATCTTACGGAAGAGCAGCTGAAGGACCTTCGAGAGCACAAGTAGGAACCAAGGCAGGACAAATCCCGGCTTCGTTAAACTTTTACCTCTGGTGATCAGACCTATATGATGAATGGATATACTTTGCGTTTGCCCTGCACTCTTAGCGAGCTTTGCTTTCAGGATATTAAAACACTGAACATGTATCAAGTTGTTTGATTCTTTGCAATAGAATTGAAACGGACCGCGTTCTGCGTCCCGTGGCTCTTGTCTCTATATCAGCAGCACCGCCATCGCCAGCACATGTCCCACGAGACTGGGACGCTGCTGTATCAGTACACTGTACGAAGCTAAGCGAGCAGCGTCGAGGTGGGCGGGTGGAGTTCATCTCCCTCCAGACCTCTAGTAAGTTCAAGTTCCTATGATCAGATACATACTGAGTTTAGTGATGAGAATCCGGGGCTTCTCACCTAGATTCAGCTCACCATGTGAAGACTCAGAGGTCAGCGAGCCCACGGCCTTCTGGGTGAGAGCGACAACGGCGGCCTCAATGGGACTGAATTCATAGTATATCGCTCTTAGCTTCATGCAACGATTATCTTAAACTGCTGTATGTTCTCCACACTAGCAAGGCACTGCATGCATGGCTTGGACGGGAGAATGAGGACTGGCTGATGTCTCTGCGCGCTGGTGGCAGCAGCAGCAAGTCTAGCCTGCCAGTTCCCGCTCGCTCGGAAAATACCAGTGGATAATGGAGTGTCCAGGAACTCATCCCAGCAATCCAAAGAGACCAACGTCCCATTGTATTTTTCCTGGACTCCTTGAGCATCTTGTCCGCCTTCTTCTTCGCCATGGTTGCACGGGTCTGCGATTTTCAGCTTTTTGTTGGAGATCATCGCCAGCACATCAAGGTCACCGACGTGTTTCCCGCCGTCATTCACTGATATCAGCGACTCGAGTAGAATTGCCTCGGTATCACGCAGGCTACGACTGCCCACGTCAATCGGCAATGCAAAACCAGTAAATGAAAGATGGAGCGAGGTGCCACTGAACATATTTTCAAACTTGCCATCAAAGGTGGAATGGTTGACGAGATGCCAATTGCGAGGGTCGGACTGTCGCAGTATTGGCCAAGCTGGTGGGTACAAGAAGGCCATTTCAGGCCTTCCGAGGCTGCCCAGCACCCTACGAACCTGGTATTGCGAACCACATTCGAATGGGTCAGAAAGTAGGGCCTGGCTCACATAGATCGAATCCCCGACAGAGAAGGCCATTACCCGATGCAGAGACGCTGGGGGAATGTCAAACTCGCCGGAATCGAACTTGGCGATGCATGAGAAAGATATTTCTAGGATCTGGCTAATCTCATTGGGATCCAGTTTATCGCCTGGGGTCCAAAGCGGCCTTCGGAGGCAACTTGCAACAAATCCTAACCGCCAAAAATCCGAATTCAAGACTGAACAACTCACCGTTGCTCCGGCCAGGCCACGGTAAACTGAATTTGAAAATACGAAGCCATACATGGAGGAACGAAATTCCTCAGTCTCAGCAAGCCATTGGCACAAGTGATATCCGAGCTGGGAAGCATCCAAATCCGGTGACTGGAGTATTATTTCCACTTGATCGAGGGTCGGATTTAGCGGATCTGGCCTGTGATAGGGCGGTTTGTACCCTGGACACTCCATGAAAAGCGCGAATCCGTCGCGGTCTCCAAGTATAAATTCGTACAGTACGCTCTGTCCGTCATATGTCAGAGAAACCGCCTCAAGACGATCAAGATCGGCCTCGACAAAACGAAATTCCCTCATCGGCTACTGCAACGCTGGATTTCATTCTCCGATTATAGCATCCGGGGCATTCATCCGAGATATCACAGCACGCCGAAGATCCAGTTTCCGTCATACAGTCCATCGGCCATTCAGCTTCCCCGTCTTCAGCACGTAGGTTCGATGTCAGCGTTACCTCATCAAGTTCCGAGTCCTCCAAGAACGCTGAGTGAAGCTCTCTCCGGCCTAAAACTAGCCGGCAGGGCCTTCGCTCCAGAGTCGGCAAACCGTCTCGTGTCCTTTTTAGTGGGTTAGGTGGTGGTTCGCATGTGGCGTAGGCAAGTTCTTCTCCCGCGGAACAATCAGTTGACTGCAGTTTGTACTGGATAACTATTCGTGCATTCTCCCTCGTTAGACCACTCGCCAGTTCACGGAAGGCGCTAATTTTGGCTTCCGTGCTCGTAAGCATCGCTAACAACGTGTCGAAATCGAATAGGCCAAACACTTGCTTCGGCGGTTTCCCGAAATGGGTTGACTGGGATCGCCGCATACCTAGGGCCAGCAACTTCTCCATATGCTGCCGTTCAATACCACTGGCATTCAAGTATGCTTCGGCAGCTTTGCCGATTATTGCCAGCCAGGACTGGGATTCGCAGGGATGGGTTTCCAAGTAAGCGCCTGCCAGCTTACCCATCCCTGCTAGCCAGCGATCGATCGAAGAAGCTGTATCCTCAACGCGCTTGTACACAGTGTAAACCAAGCGGCAGAGCTGCGTGATGTTCTTTGACGCGTCTGTCCACGACGCGATGACGATTCCAAGGACGACAAGATGAAACTGTTCCATAGTCACTCTCCCAGTATCGGACGCTAGTTTGCTTTCGGCAGGGACTGCACTCGAGTAGTATTGCAGTCTTGATAGCGGCAAGGACCAAAACACGCCCTCTCTGCCACCCATCCCATGTACTGAAACTGTTATGATCGCACCTTTCATCAAAGGGTCGTTCTGTCGCACCGTCTTGCAATCATTGGCCAAGACTTCCATGTCCGGGTATAGGTGCCACGAACAAAGGGCAACGAGGACTGCGCCGTCCTGCACTCGTTGTGGGATTGTCTGAGCCAAACGATCCACCGTGGTCATGGCGGATATCCAGGCTTTCAGCACGCTCGTATATGTGTCCGCGATTGAGTTGACTGGCATCCGTAAATTGTCAACAATCAGAGTCAGCTGCGTTTGCTTCAATCGATTGGCCGCGTCAGCCGTCTGCAACCAAGAGCGTGCGCTCGCATCCCAGGCAGCCAAATCCTGCCGCGAGAAGTGCTGTCTGGATGCACTTAGCGCTGGAATATACGCCGCGTTGGCTGCTTCGAATTGCTCGACAATCTCTTGCTTGCGCCGCTCAACAATTTCAACCCAAATTGAGATGGCCTCCGGGCTTTTCCACATGCGCGCAAGAATGCACGCCAGAAAATGGACAGCCAAGGCACCTCTTCCAGACGTCGCGGCTGCCCAGATGCTGGTTCCGTCCGGGCCTGCTCGGTCGCTGAACAGACCAATATTGGGGTGGTGGTTGTCGCTCCCTTGAAGTTTCGAGGCTATCTCAGAGGCACGGATGCCATATACTCTGATCAAATTTGGGACTTGAGGCACGAGAGGCTCAAAGAGGGCACCGAGCCGTCTGGCAAGGACGTGAGGAAGGCCTTCTTCAGCTTCGTTGCTTCGGAAGGGAGTAAGGGCGTCCCGAACGCCCAGATACTCCATTGGCGGCTGGACTTTCACCAGCGAGAAGTCGAAGTTGAGTGCCGCTGCGGCTAGGGTGAATTCATTTGTGTAGGCGAATGCGGAGGGTTGCACCCTCCCGATAGACGCCATAGCTAGGATGTGTCAAGTTGTATGGCGGTAATTTGGTCTCCCAAAGTGAGAAGCAACTGGGATGCTTTTCGTTTAAAGCGCTCAGCATCTTATCCAGCTCTTCGTTCTAGGGGCAAGCCAGACGCCGTTGGCCAGCCTTGCGGAAGGCTGAGGCGCTGAGCCACGGGAAAATACAAAGTGCTCGCAGCGCTTGAGACAGCAAGGCGACGGGATCGCAGGGTGTCAACAAGCCTCCCGAGGCAGAATATCCAGACGTTGAAAATGTGACCAGCGCCTGAAGCCTGTCGAGGACTTTGTGGACGATAATTCGCCCACGTCGGCAGCCTCCCAGTGAAGAGCGCCATGATTTGGACATCCGTGAATGCATGCCAATGTAACATTCAGATCCATGCAGAAAGAGGGTCTGGGCCGCATGCACGCCCATAACTCGTTCTTGTGGAATGCTTCAAATAAACGGCCCATGCTGGACAGAGATCCATCAACAAACCATGGCCCTGAAGTCAACTCGAGCCCTCACGTTCCGCTTTCGGCCTTTTCCGCTAAGTTAGCTTAAACAATCCGCCAACGGAGGTTTTTCTCGACAAAAATTCACTATACCAAGGACTAGTTAGCGCGTTTCTTCTTTGCTTCGCTGAGAGTCCCTAGGTACTAGTAGTCCCTTCACTTGACCTCATGAGGGATCCAGACAGCTCGACATAGTTACTCCATACCTTCAACGCCTACCTACATTTCTTCGCCCATGAGATAGAGATCACTAGTATTCTTGCCATGCTCACCTGCTTCTGCTGTCCACTTCCTGCCCGAGCTTTCTTCGTGGAAACATCCTTCCATCGAACTCTCCTCCGACACTGAGCAGGTGCTACAGGACTGAGAGATCCTGAGCCGCGGCAGTTAGTTACTACTGCCACCAGTCAGCAACTGTACGACAACATCCGAACCTGCTGGAGAAATAAAGGGTGGAACAAATAGGAGCTCATGATTGCCTTTTGACGCAGTGGATTCCACTCATATAAAGTCGCCTATGGAGCCAAGACTTTTAACCTCCAGCAAAATCTTATTATTATCCAAGCCGCCAACATAAAAACATGCATCTCAAAAGAGAATTCAGACACTATTCTCATCATACAATTTGGCAGGCTGACTTCATTAATCCTGCCGCCTATATGAAGAAGTCCCATGACTTGATTGATCGCACATTGGGCAACACCTCCATGATTTGGATGTGTCAATTTTGGAAGAAAGACGATGATAAAAAGGCAGACAGCTTTAGTAGCTCAATGCTGCGAAGTGGAATATCTCATAAACGCGGCATACAAGAAAAAAATGAAGTTAGTTGGCTGACCGCGAGTTCGAAAAACGAGCCACAAGTCAACCGATAAGTTATTTCACGAGGTCCAAAATCCATTTATACTATCAACCCGCAATATAATGTCTCGACTGACCGGCAGTCCGCAGCTGTACCCGAAGACCAGCTCCGACAGCAGTATTTTAGCCAGAATTAATCCTTCCCGAATCCGAGCTTTAGATTGACGATCCATCGGAAGGTCTCCCCCCTTCCCACTCCGGCTGAAGCTAGTCAGTTTCTTAAATGCCAACAGTCACGTTGAAGAGGTTATGGAGAGGGCAATGACTCACAGCAGGAAAGTAGCAATCCATCTGGGCAATTGATACAGCCTTGGGGTTGCGTACTGGTGGACCACGGGGCATGGGAATATAGCATTGAGGTCCCCCCCGAGGATCCCATCCACCCACGTTGCAATACGCCGATTTACTTTTATCCCTATTGTCCTTGGAGTTGAACTTGAGATCGCCGAGTTCAAACCGGATATCCCCTTTGATATCCCAGTCAGGAGTTGTGATTAACTTGTCCTCCAGTTTGCTCCCCATCTTCGCAGGAGCGGACACGCCCGCCTGGGTCCGGCCCATATACCCGATCTGATTCGAGGCGCTATCCCACATCTGAACTCTGACGGAAAGATTGTCGTCTCTACCAAGACAACCCCAATATTCCCATATGTGTATATGTATCGTTCCCTTTGCGTACGGTTGCTTCTTTGGAGGCGGCTTTGGAGGCTCAGCTTGCTTCACTCCTAAGACCTTGTCTTTTCGAAGCGCGGAGATCATAGCATTTTTCATGGCGGTATGTCCTCCGATCTTTGGATGGAAGGTGCGCCCCGATGAGTAGGGATTCGAACCGCCGACCATGGCGTTCAGCTGCTCTTGGGTGGCCTTGGTGCCATTGGGGAAAATTCTGTTCTTGATCCATGCATCTTGCCAGCCAGCTAGGCCTCCAAACGAGCCGTAGTCCGGATCCTCGTCGGACGGAGACAGGTTCCAGAACCAAACATCATTGAGAAAGTACTGGTTGCTGAGTGTATGGCCAGGTTCGCAAAAGCGGTGTCCTTCGTAAAGTGGCGAGGGATCAATAAACTTGATGTGGCTATTCTTCATGTCTTTGACGGACCGCGCAATTTTTGAATTGACCTGGCGCACCAATTCATTGATCTTGGACCGCAATGCGTTGGAAAGCCTTGGCTTGCGCAGCATTCCAAATGTCTCCTTGTCACACCAGTTACTGCCGGGAGAAGTATTGAAAAATTCGGCATAGCCAAGGATATAGAGATAGAAGTCGTCTCGTCCTCTGATCGTTGTAGCACTCATGATTTCTTTGAGGGTCAGGTGGTGATCGAAGTAGAATGAGTCTCCACCGGAGGCTTTGTTGCTCAAAATATAGTCCTCCTGATCTTTTATTGTCTGAGTGCATAAGGCATCTGGATCTGGATATTCTTTGCCGTTCAACAAGGCGCCTTGATAAATGCAGGCCCGTGCGATGGTAGAGAAGAGGCAGTTGTTCCCCCCAAGCTCCATGGTCAGTAGATGGGGTTTACCAACACCGTCTATCTGAGGCTCCGTCTCTGCTATTTTATCGTCTCCCTTGGCCGCCGCGACCAGCCTGGCGCCGGAGCAAGCACGGAATTTGAAGTCAATTGGCTTATCCGTCCACGATTTGTCTTCGGCCATTTGGGCTTCCCAGGCATCTTTATTTCTCCAGCAGTTTCGGACGTCGTCGTACAGTTGCTGAGAAGTGACTGCGGCACCAGCAGCCCAGGAATCTCCTATTGAGACCATACGAAACGTATCATCGCGGATGGAGAGACCGGCTGGCTCTGCACGGGAAACTCCGTAACCGATCGAAGAATAGAGCAAAAGAACCGATATGGGCAGTCTTCCCATCATGAAGACAGAGGGCTATTGTGACTAGTTGAAAGCAGCGAAAACCCGTAGGCGGAAGCTGGTGGCTCGAACTCATTATGGCATTGTGATGGATACAACGGCCCTATTTATCCATCTCAAGCCGCCGGCGGAAATGTGCCTGCTGGCATGATGGAAAGGGGATACGCCTGCAATGACAGGCAGGAATCTGGCTGTGCCCTTCCTCATCCACAGCTGTAGTTGAGTCCCTAAGCAACGGGAGCTACCCCGTGGTCCATCGCAATATAGCCGAAACCCATGGCTATCCAACACTCATAGCAGTAACTCCCGCGCGCCGTCGTTCTATTCGTAGTGAGCAGTTGAACTGAAACTAAGTCTTTACGAGTTTCAACGGAACTAACCTTGGGACCCCGGCTCTTCATTATTCTGATCATATGGCGCAATGGTTGGCTTGTTAAGACGCCTGCATGACATCCTAACCGCAGCTAGGTTCATAGATTCCCATACTCCCGACGTCGTGTCTTCTCCGATATGTGAAAGGTGATGACCAGCCTCATGGCGTAAAGCACCAGAGAAAGCAGGACGTCCGAAGAGCGCCAAACAACAGCCCAGCAACTTCAGCACACGATAACATAGTTAAGGGCATGTGGAGGGGTTTCAGGTTCATGTGGAAGCAGCAACTGAGCCCAAGCTGTTTCATATACATTAGTATCCAGTGGCAATGTTGGAGCTGTGATGGTTGGGATATGAAGGAGACCAGGGCCGTTTTTGGGGTTCCGCCATCCGCTGACGTTAGTTAAGTTACCTAGTTAACACCGGGCTGCAAGGGCTCAAGGACCACAGTTTGCCTCCAAAGCCTCAAACAATGTTGATATAAAACCGGTGCCTACAAGAGACAAGCCAACACATGCCAACCCCTGACTCAATGTCAACCAACCAGGGGGGCCAGTTAACTAGTTATAAGTTAACCGACAAGGGCCAACACTTTCGAAGACATCCCCTCTGGAGCTGCTTCCCCGCCCACCACAACATCCTCCAAGTTGACCACTGGCACATTTCTGAAAACTCGAACTGTTCCATGAATCAAAACGCTGCCTATGATGGACGAACAAACTGCCCTTCTCCCATCGAACAAACCGCAAGTATTGCAGAGGCGTCGTCCTAGGAATCGGTGTGGAATTTGCGGTCACGGTTGGAAGTTTTTCGTTGGAATAACTGCTCTCTTCGTGTGCTGGATCCTCCTACTTCGATCACAAAGAGCCCCGGTTCCAGAGAAGATAGATCATGAGTTTGGTGTAGGATTCGAGCTCACCTCTCCCTATGGGTATGAATCAGAAGTTAGTACATTACCCTGGCTGCTGCTAACACGGTCGCCATTAGAACAGCTGCAATCAGCTATCCAAATGGGACAATTGTCAACATAGCCAAAATCAAGGGATCCTCCTCATACCAGAATATGATGCGTCGACTGTCCCTTCCGTCATCGGAACATCTCCAGTAGGCCGTCTTCCAGAGTGTGAGAATTTCCCTTTCGACGCTGACATAGGGGTTGCTTCCAGCGAACCCTACAATTCTCTTGAAGACTCATTTCGCGCCATACCGCGTGACCTAGTCCGCGAAGCTCGCAGGCGCATGGGACTCCCCGCATCCTCGGAGGCTGGCGAGCTCGCACGCCTCATTACCTCGCTGCGCTCTTCGGTTGAACAGCGCCTTGGGCGGAAAATTGCCGGCGCGGTCGCGACAATTCCCAACCTGCCAGCGTTGTATCAGGAAGACCTCAAGGACGCATTTAGATACGCTGGACTTATTTACGTCACAAGCTACCCCTTCTATCGGGATTATTACCACTTTTCTGAACAAAGTGCGGTATATGTTGGGAATGGATTTGGCACATGCTCTGACTACAGAGATTTTGATGCTTGTGATCACGAAAAACGGGATCCTCCTCACCAGCCGCTGTTTGAATACTTGCTCTCGGTGACATATACTCAAGGAATGTTAAGTTCAGCATGGGGAATGGGAGGTATGTGGTTTCGCCCTGCCCACGACGAAGACCCCACCGCGGTCGATTTCAACCTTGGTTGGGACAGCCACCAACGCCAGCAGAATCTAAGCGAGGAGTACTACTGGGCAAAGGTCAGGGATACCATTCTTCTACCAGTGGTGAAAGAAAACCAATATGTACGAAGAAACTTGAGCAAGGTTTTCTTGCACGGGGACCGCGCTTTGGAAGATAAATTCCAGGAGGTTCTCACTGCAGCCATAGGAGAAGTCCTGCATAACAAGTCGGCTATATTTATGCAGGAGCCAGTGTACTCTGCTGCGAGAGGGGCAGCAGAGGCAGCAAAGCAGATCTATTGGAACTGGAATCACACTGGTTCCCACTGAATTTTTGTTTGGAATACGCACTCAGCCTTTCTTTTGATGGTTCAGGTTGAAGAGGGAATACTCCTGTGGCTACAATCTTAGGATATTTGTTTGTTGAATAAGGCAGCAAAGGTTTGTTTGATTTAATTGGTGTAAAACTCGGATGATACCAGCTCTTCGTACAGAAATTTATACTCCCGTTAAGCCAAGGACATCTAGATGTACATGTATGCTCTGTGATAGGATAACACCGAAGATACTCTATTATAGAACTGCTGTTAGTAAGGATGTGCATCCTTTAGTAACTGCTACTCCATACTATCCATTGCATCGTAGGATGGAAGCCTCTATCAAATGCTCCCAGGCTGCTGGTGGAAGCTTCCACTGTTGGGCCAACAATCAGCACAGTGGAGTCGGCGGCAGAAGGACAGCTGGGATTAGGTCCGGCAGGTCCTGGCAAACACGGCAGTAGGACGCAAAAAGAATTTCGTGTAGTTACTATATTCCACCCATAGCTACTCGTACTAGCCGCTGATCCTCTGATGAAAGGCTTCTGGTATTCGAGCTATCACCGCAGCTTGTGTTGCGGTATGACCGCTGCAAGGTACCAAGTTTTTCATCGCGACAATCCGAAGGGCTGCATAATCTAGCTCAAGCGATGCGACCTGAACCTGCATCTCAGAGGTCACGGTGGCTTCGCCATCCTCCTTCGTCAATTCGACTAATAGGCGTCCTATTGGATAGTAAACCGCCCGTTCAGCCTCCGGGTGGGGGCTCCAATACCACACGAATGGGGGACTCATATTCCAGATATTCTCGAGCAGGTCAATCGCATCCTTTTTACGCCCATGCCTAACATATGACTGAGCCAACGCCTTTCCAATGGGTAGTAACAACTCGGGAAAACTTAAATATCGCCGATGAAGCTCCGCCCAGGAATCTTTGAGCAGAGGGAGAACCCAGTCCGGATTCACAATGTCCTGTAACACGAGGAAGACAAGGTCCGCATATAAATTGCCAAATTTGAATCTGCCGGTGATGTAGCGGTATTGTTTCTGAAGGACAGGGAGCAGAATCTGGAGACCATTGTTCCGGAAGACATAGAACAGGTAACGACAAGTATATATTGCGGCGAATAAAGTTTCGATATCTGCTACTTGAGCGAGAATAAGAGCGCAGATCTCAGGCGGAAGGCCGGTAAACGATGGCATGGTGGTTGATGGGTATCTTGGTGATTAGAAATGAAAATGAAACCGAAGCTCAATTTGAAGATTTGCTGTTAATTCAGGAGATGGGTCGACGGCGAGACGAAGAGGCGAAGGCAGTAAACATGGCGACCGTTCTGTAGAAGCAGCAGACTGAAAACCGAAAATAAAATAAATAGGGTGCTATACTACACTCTGCTTTCTTGGATGAGGTCATATTTGGGCTTGAATACTCCTAGGATTCGAAAGTAGCACATCGCGGGGCAGCTAGTAGTTATTGTTTCGCAATCTCGAAACACCCCTGACATGACCGGGAGAAAGATCCTCCGCATTCATCTGAAAGCGAGTTATCCTGGCTTGCAGCATTATTGATGGATGAGAGAAAAAAAGCTGTCCTTTTGCATCGACAACAGGGGAGGAAAGGAAATAATGGGGGTTAGACCCAAGGTTGGAAAGCCTCTGATTACTAGGACCAGAGACAATAGCAAGAAAATGAGCGGAAATCCAGTACTGGAATACTTCATTCTTGAATGTCAGCCATGACCTTTCCGGTTCATAGGATTGGTCGTTCCATCGCCGTCACAGCCGTCAAGGACCAAGCAGTTTGAGGAGGTATTGCGGGGTACTGTCCAAAGGTGTTTCCTCCTAGTATATTCAACTGCATTCTTGATAAAAACGGAGGTTTCGAGCCAGTTAGCACAGAGCGGATCAGCACAGCCACCTCATCAACCGATTTTCATGGACTTGGAAGAGCGCGGACTGTTATTGCTATATTGAGTTGGTGCTCCGGAGCACCCTTCCAAAGAAACCGAGACCTCAACTTACTCAACTGAGCCTATCATAAGGCGGTATGACGCCATTAGACAAAACTTCCATTAAATCTTTTGGGCATTCCAGCCTGTAAGGAGATTTGAGGTTTCCTTAGCATCCGAGTCATGATGCCTGCCAGTGTGTGCAACGTGGGTGCTGAATAAACGGCTCAGGTAATCCACCATCAATGCACACAAAATTCAACATTTCACCTTCAACTTCCAATCTCAGCAGAGTTCAATGAAGCAGCTGAAGGCGTCGGCGCCACTTGACATGGTGTCACGGACTCCACAACTCCGCCAAGACCATGTGGGCGCGCGTTTATAACTAGTTATTAGCGCAGCCGCGCTGGCGATGTTGCTGATTCAGCAATTGGCGCGCAGTTGGACGCGATTTTAGCCCCGTCCAGGCAGGGCGCTGCCAAGAACGCAAAGGTTCGCACCCAAATTATAACTGGCGATTGGTGTCTCCATTTCTATGAATTTCTCCTAATCCATTGCTATTTCTTCTTTTCCTTTTTTTCATATTCTGGTGTTTGATATCGCTTGAATACCTGTTGGATGTTGCCCTTTCTTGGTTGTCAAAACACGGCTGGGGGCACTGGCTGTTCTAGCAAGTTTCGAGTACAAACTTGAATGCTACTCGTAGTTAACAGCCCAAAGTAACAGCCCAATTGCTTTGCAGCTAACTGATAATGACTTTTATCCATCAGACTCCAGTTTGATAGGGGACCAAAGACCTTTTTATCTGAAACAGACCCCTCGAAAACCATCTCAACCGTTCAGATTTCTTCCTCCAGGATTGACTTCCATCAGCCCAACATGTTGATATGCAGCGGAGGTTTTACTCTTCAAGTCCCAACAGAGATTCCTCCCTGGTCGATTATCTCCGGATTTTCAGGGGCACGTGTGGAGCTTTTTAATCGATTTCACACAACTCCTGCAAGTCTCACGCCGGTATCTCTACCCATTTCAACAATGGCACCCAAGATGCATATTCGGCGCAATTTTCGCCAATGGCTAGGATACATATCATCTTTCCTAGGTCCAAGGCCATAGACACTTCTATATAAGAGATGTTTGACCTGTGTGTGCTTTTCAAGTTCTTTCACCAGGCCTTCTCAATAAACAAGAGATACATACTGATTTACAATGAATCCTTTTACCTGTGCCCTAGTACTTGCGTTTTACCTCTTTCGGCTGGCCGTCGCAGAGGAATTCTTCACCTATTACCTCAAGTCTGAAAATAGGAAGAATCAGGCCCTTGTTGGCAAGCTTTCTGATGAGCTTCGACGAATTGCTACCCCTGGAGAGGATAACTATTATCGATCGAGCAGCACCAATTTGGGTACTTTCTTCTGGACAATCAAAACCTCAGATCAACAGGGAAAGGCTTTTTGGCAGTCTCATGAGGATGATGTATGTGAAGCCCTAAAGAACTCCCAGTGGATTTGGCGCCAATTTGGGTGAAGTTGCTCGGCTTTTCTAATCCTACGCTTGAAGAACCTGACATGGTTCGTACGGGCGCTGTCCGACCATCATACGCCCGAAGAGGCCCGTCTATCAATTCAATCCAGTGGGACAAAAATGTTGGAAAAGAGATGCGGGTGGTGTCCCAGCCTCCAGGGGTTTCTCTCGAGGAAATGCCAGAGAATTTTTTATTATGACAACTCATTGGGTGACGGCACTGTAATCTACGTGATTGATACTGGGGCTGATCTTACTCACAATGTAAGACATTCCTAAAGGCTCTTATTTCCATGTATTGACTAGTAGGTTCCAAAGGAGTTTAAGGACGTGAAACTTGAGAAATGGATTTGGGCCGGCCCGTTTCCAGACACAGATGATATGACAGATGGCGTTACCACCGGTAAGGACGCTTCTCATGGAACTCAAATTCTTTCCAAGGCCGTTGGTAAAAAGTATGGTATCGCCCGAAAGGCCAGCATTATCGTGGTCAAATCTATTGGAAAAAAAGGCGAGGAATGGTTTGGACAGGGCATCGACGCTTTTCTTCGGACATACGATGATATTTTGGGTCGCCCCTCTACAGACAAAGTGGTCGTTAACTTTTCTTCAAATTTCAGACCTGGCAATGATATGGAGAACAAAATCATTGAACAATTATCAACTGACATTATGAAGGCTTTTGCAAGTCGCAAGAATGTGGTGGTTGTAACTGGTGCTGGAAATGAGCGTGTGAGTACAAACAGCCATGACTTCCTTCGGGACAATAACTGACTTTTCTAGAACAAGGAAGTTGACAGATATCCAGCACTAAACGGGAGGACAATCCCAGAGCTTGTCGTTGTGGGAGCGGTCAGCCCAGCTGGTTACCTCCGGTTCCAGTTTGCAGATTTTATTAAAGTTTCTGCAGTTGGTGATTTTATGACTGTCCCAGATCCCAGGAAAGGGAAAGATGGCACGGCTGAGAATGGAGGGACATCACTTGGTATGTTCTCCCGATGCAGGTAGCGTCAGGGATGCTGATCTTCAAACTAAATAGCTGCACCTCAAGTTGCGGGTTTGCTCGCGTACTTCATGGAACTGGGCCACACAGCAGAGTCCGCTCGAGAGGAAGTATACAGAAAAGCATACCACGGCCGCCCCTTGGCGACCACCCGCCGGTGCTATGGAATGGAGTGGATTACCGGACGTTGTCGCAGGCGCCATCACGGAAAAAGGAGACATGTTCCTTCCACCTGAAATTGTGGAAACAAGGGTCGCTGCTTACCAGAAACCCGGTGTTCTTGTACAAGATCGACATCCAAATCTTTAATAGCGCAAAAGCCAAAATAGGTTCCCTGACGGACGGCGATGCTAGCAAAGGGGTGGACATCGCGAGTCAACTGCCGCACAAACTTCTCGTTAAAACGAAAAACCCCGCAGGAGATTTGGAGCTCAAGTATGCAAGTCAGACATGGACTCCAAGCGACAAGGACGGCACGCCCCGTTGTAATCTTGGTGGATGGAACGTGTATGACGGAGGTCGCAAGTAGGTCTCCTTCCACCCGGCTCTATATCAGTGCAAACGTTGACCTATTGAACAGTGCTGATCGAGAAATGGACTGTTTCTTTCTCTGTTGATTATGCATTATTCAATTGCAAATATTGCTGTGGTTCTGTATTTCCTGGTGAAGTACCGAGTTTCTATATGTACTCTCTTTGCTCACCCTGAAATGCTTCTGTTCTCTGTTTAACAGATCTTGAATCCCGGATCAAGTTATTAAATTCCAGCCATTATCCTGGTGATTTGGCAGACAAGTTATGATCCTGAAGACAATTGAGACGTTGGAAAAAGTCCCATTGGACTCAGGCCCCTTACTCAATGTACAAGGCCCAACCCCGAACTACAGGGTTACGTACACAAGTATTCAATACTATGCCTGCTGCCCACATTCATTAGCTAAGGAATGGATTTCCAGTAAACCCCGTGTTGCAGGATAGATCTCCCATCTCTCCAGTGGATTACGCTCGAGTTAACTACCACTCCGAGTCCCTAAAACAATCCCTCATTGAAAGGACAGCCAAGGGCATCAAGAACAGAGAAATGGATTCTAGCCATGAACAGCTGGCTCCTACGCAGCCTGAACATTTTCATATTCAGCCACCTGTTTCCCCCAGCCTGATCTCCTCATCCCCCTTCTGCGCCCTCGACGGCGAACCGCCATTCTCCATCACCATCACCTATGAAAGCAAATCTACCCGTCCCATTTGAGCCCTGATTTACCTCGCAACCGATTTCTGCAATGGGGTTCAGATCCGCGACCCAGCACGCAACGATCGACGCATCGGGCCTCAACCAACCTTGATTCTGGATGAATGGTCTGAGGATGTGCTTGAGCGTGAGGACTCTCAACTTGTTCGCTTGGCACCCGGCGAGACGGTTTCGACGTCATTCAAGTTTTGCGCGGAGCCGAAACTGAAGGGTTTAAGGGGCTCGGATATGAGGATGATGGTTTCGGGCAATATGTACTATCTCACGTTGTCGAGAAGAAAGTGGAGGTGGATATATGAGGATGAAGTTGCGGAGGAGAAAAGGGGACAAACGGGTGAGGAATGGAGGGAAATGTTGTGGAAGAGAAAGCCTGCGGTATGGGAAGTGGACTGCAGGGTGGATTTTAGAGCTGAATAGACCATAGTTGAAGCTTGAATTCATTCATAGTTGGAGACTTATGGTTGAAACTTGATAGGGGAGGGGGAGAATGGGCGTTAACTCCATGAAGACTGAGTTCATCCCCATAAGCGGGTACTACACCGTTTAATTAGACCACTTGGAGAAAATGCCGACTTTGAATATGCCAATGCAAGAATCTAGTATTGAACAAGTCTATTCATTGATTGACGACGAGACAACACGCGTGCTGGATCCGGCGCATCTTCATTAAGAGGAAAAAAGGAAATCGACATAGGAAATTAACAGCAAAAAGAGGAAACCCATTTTAAAACCCATAGAAAACTATGCAAAGAAAATACACAAGAAAAATAAGATTCAGCAATCCCGGGGAATTTCATGTCGTGCAACAGGCGTGGGAAATTCGTAATAGAGAAAAAAACAAAATCCTATTCATCGGGCACCGGCTAAGTGCCGTGATTTTATTTTTTTCATTTTGCTTAGGCGTGAAATCGTTCGAGATGGCTTTCGGCTTTTTTCGGCGTATCTTCTTTTTGTCATTTTCGTTCATTTGAAAGAATCCCAATTCTTCGCTTATCGGGTAGCCATAGCCTTCGTTACGAGCCTCTTGAGGGCGAGTTCCTTCTTCTTGAGGTCTTCGGGAGAAGAGTCTTCGATCTCGAGCTGGGCCATGGCGTCGCTGAGGGCGGATTCGACCTTGTCCTTGTTGCCACGCTTGAATTTGAGGGAGAGGGCGGGGTCAGAGATGATCTCCTCGACACGGGAGATGTACGTCTCGAGCTGCTGGCGGGCCTCGAAGCGCTTGGTGAAGGCCTCGTCGCTGGACTTGAACTTGGCAGCGTCCTCAACCATCTGTTCGATTTCGGTGGTAGAGAGCTTGCCGACAGCGTTGCTGATGGTGATATTGGCGCTGCGGCCGGAAGATTTCTCGGTAGCGGTAACCTTGAGGATACCGTTGACGTCGACCTCGAAAACGACTTCGAGAGCGGCATCACCAGCCTTCATAGGAGGGATAGGCGCGAGGGTGAATTCACCGAGAGAGGTGTTATCCTCGCAGTTGGTACGCTCACCCTGGTAAACGGGGAATTGCACTGTCTGTTGGTTATCAACCACAGTTGTGAAGGTCCTATAAACGGTAGAAGTATTAGCTCATGATATCCACGGAATGATTAGGGTGATAGTCCATGTTGGAGCTTGAGCACAGGATCGGCCGAGCCGCTGCGGCTCTGTTCACGTGACCATTTTGCTGACTCATCGCGAATCCACAGCAGTAGCAGGCAGGAGAACAAACGCGGTTGAAGCAGGGCGAGCGATGGAAGAGAGGACACGCGGGAAACGGGGAAAACACTCGCCTTTTTTTAATGGTAGGCACGGTGGTACCGCGCGCTACTACCGGAGCAAAAATGTTGCCCTCCATGGCGACACCAAGGGAGAGAGGAACAACGTCAAGGAGGAGGAGATCGTTGGTGTCGGCAGAGTTGGCCACACCGGAGAGGATACCGGCCTGGACAGCGGCACCATAAGCGACGGCCTCATCGGGGTTGATGCTCTATAGATATGTTAGTGTTACTCATACCAATTGACAGAATGAGTCTCACCTTCTCGAGCTTCTTGCCATCGAAGAAATCGCTGAGCAACTTCTGGATGCGGGGAATACGAGTAGAACCACCAACGAGGACAATCTCGTCAACCTGGGTCTTCTCAATACCAGCATCCTTCAAGACCTGCTGGACAGGCTCAAGGGTGCCAGAGAAGGCCTTGGCGTTGAGGTCTTCGAAACGGGCACGGGTGATCTGAGAGTTGAAATCCTCTCCATCGAAGAGGGAGTCAATTTCGACAGTGGTCTGAGTAGCGTTGGAAAGAGTACGCTTGGCACGCTCGCAAGCAGTTCGCAGTCTTCGGAGAGCACGGGCATCACCGGACAAATCCTTCTTGGTCTTGCGGGTGAATTCTTTCTTGAAGTGATCAAGGAGGTTGGTATCGAAGTCCTGACCACCAAGATGGGTGTCACCAGCGGTGGCCTTGACGGTGAAAACACCGCCCTGGAT
The DNA here is from genome assembly GCA_039700045.1 of Malbranchea zuffiana. Taxonomy (NCBI): domain Eukaryota; kingdom Fungi; phylum Ascomycota; class Eurotiomycetes; order Onygenales; family Malbrancheaceae; genus Malbranchea; species Malbranchea zuffiana. Next base: position 169,407 of record JARUPO010000026.1, on the reverse strand, counting down.
GTTAAGAAGAGACACATCGAAAGTACCACCACCCAAATCGTAGATGAGAACATTGCGCTCCTTCTCGGATCGGCCAGAGCCCAGACCGTAAGCAATGGCGGCAGCAGTAGGCTCGTTGATGATACGGAGAACGTTCAAGCCAGCAATGGCACCGGCGTCCTTGGTGGCTTGACGCTGGTTGTCGTTGAAATAAGCTGGCACGGTGATGACAGCCTTGGAGACCGTCTTGCCGAGCTTGGTCTCAGCAACTTCTTTCATCTGGAAAGTGTGTTAGTTCTGAGCCTCCATGCATAGAGGAATAGCATGGAATAGCATACCTTCATGAGGACCATGGAGGAGATTTCCTGGGGAGAGAAAGTCTTGGTCTCGGTGAGGTATTGGACCTCGACGACGGGGTTTCCACCGACATCGATGACCTTGAAGGGCCAGGACTCGACGTCCTTCTTGACGACGGGGTCATCGAACCTTCGTCCAATAAGACGCTTGATATCGAAGACGGTGTTTTCGGGGTTCATGGCGGCCTGATTCTTTGCGGCCTCACCAATCAAGCGCTCCTCATCGGAGAAAGAGACGAAAGAGGGTGTTGTGAAGTTACCCTGCTCGTTGGCAACTGAAAAAGCCATCAGCGCTTGCACTTGAAATTTTCATCGGAATATTATCACATACTAATTTCGACATTGGCGCCCTCATAGTTGGCAACGCAGGAGTAGGTGGTACCTAGCACGAACAGGTCAGTCTTCTGCATTCGCCTACACTTATATTTCTCATCAATGCACTGGCGACTCACCAAGATCGATGCCGATGGCACCCTCGTAAACTTCAGTAGCCATTTTGAAGATGTGTGAAGAGGAGTTCGAAAACGACTCTAAATCAGAGAACTTTTGGAAATCTAAAAGAGCGCGGTAAGAACACCGAATCGCAGCACTGAATGAACGAGTGCTCGAAGGAAGAAGAGAAAAAAAAGAAGTGGTTGCGGTGGTGATGGAGGGGTGTTGATGGTGCGAAATCCGATGGTGGAGAGGATGATATTTTATATTTCGGCGGCGGTCAGAAACTTTTTTTCCTCGCAAAAAAAGCAGAAAACTCTAAATCGTTACCAGGGTTGCCGAGTATTATACTAGCTGCTTTGGGAAACCTTCTGCTGAGTCAGCAGTACCAGCCTCAGTTCAACTTCAACGCTGCTCGACATTGGCTCGATATTTGGCCACTTTTTCGTCTTTCGCCATCAGTGAAGGCTTTAGACAGTGATCGGTACCTCGGCGGGCATCGGTGGGCTCTCCATATGCATATTGAGGGATCCCACTCAAACCGGTGTGTCTGGGGTCAACCGTGGAGACTTCCCCCCAGCACAAGGACTGGAAGATCTGCTCGTCATTGATGAAGTTTGGCTTTTTGGAAACATTCAGGCCCTGATCAGATGGTTTACGAGCGTGCCTTAGGGGAATAGGTTAGGATTACCGGCAACCAGCCCAACGCTGATGGCACAAGAATAAGGCACCAATGGGAAGCTGCTGTGGGAAGAACTCAAATGAAAGGCGGCAAGAAGATTGATGAGGCGAATGCGGTCAGTTTTGTGCCGCCAGTGTGCTCCGTACGCCAGACCATATTCGAATTTTGGGATCGGAAGATGAAGGCTCCATGCAGAATGAAGCAGTGGAAGTGAGATTGGTGACGAGTCTTCACACGAATCTCCAGGTCTATACCCATGCGTGAGGTGCTATTCCTCGCTCAGAAGCGCTTGCGTTAACAGATCTACGGAGTACTGGTAGCCTGTGTACACGTAGTTATGGTCCTGATTTGAGTTTAAAATGAGGTCTGCAGGATATGAAGAACAATGCACTCAATTTTCTTACTGATATGACAAAAGATCTAACATATGAGGAGTCGTAGGGCAAGGCGGGCCCAGAGGAGCGGAAGGAATTGCTTGGCAGCGGTGATCTCTTGGCATCACGGCGGAATTTGGCCCAGCTCACGAGACAACGACTTGAAGCATTGAGCATACAACTCATTGAGTCAATTCAAAATGTCTCCTCCGCTCCGTATACTTCAAACGCAGGCTCCGCGCAGTCTACTTCGATGGGGTGGCCGTGTCACCTCAGCACGGAGGGGGCTCGATGTCTTGATTCCCCGAACCACAACCCCAGCCATTACCACAAGCATAACAGCTCAATGGACAAGCCAGACCAATTCCCGTCTGTTCTCCACAACATCCGCCCTTTCGAAGAAAAAGAAAGATAAATCAGCTTCCTCCGACTCTTTCCCCCCCTCCTCCTCTGCCAGCGCCTCCACCGAGGACCCCTTCGACTTTTCCGAACTTACCTCCGGAATCAACGCCTCCATCGAGCGGTTGAAGGAAGATATATCCCGACTGCGCAGTGCAGGCGGCCGATTTAACCCCGAGATCATCGAGAGTGTCAAAGTCGAGCTGAAGAGCAAGGCCAGTAATGCGAAAACAAAGGGCAAGGAGACGGTGCGATTGGGGGAATTGGCACAGGTTATTCCGAAGGGTGGTCGGATGCTGACGATTCTCGTGGGTGAAGAAGATGTATATATGCCCTTTACTACTTCACTTGTCCTTGTGCTAACGAATAACAGTTTATCAAACCTATTACATCCGCGCTCCTCGCCTCCTCGACCTCCGCCATATCCTTCAATCCACAGCCAGACTCCCACAACCCGCTCCAGCTTAATCTCCCCATCCCCCCACCGACGCGAGAATCGCGTGATCAGTCTCTAAAAGATGCCAAGGCGGCGATGGAGAAGGCTTCGACTGCTGTGAAGAATGCGCGTCAGACACTGCATAAAAAGCTCAAGGCTATGGGGACCAAGAAGGTAATTAGGCCGGATGACCTGAAGAAGGCCCTGGAGAAGATGGAGAAGGTGGCAGAGAAGGGTCAGAAGGATGTTAAAGATGTGTTTGATGGCGCAAAGAAGTCTTTGGAGCAAAGTTAAGGAGTTCTGATGGGAAACTTGAGCCAGATATGGGATATTAGCGGCTTTGGCGGTACTTGTACGATACACTTGAGGCGAATACACAGTGCGGTAAGCGATAAGAAATCCATGATATAGATAAGAGAACAACCAAATATACATGTCTAATGTTACAATTTCCAAACTCCTTAATCCGCTCATGCTCGAGCCTGTTTCGCTTTAGGCTTAGCCGCCGGCAACGCCTTCGTGAGCTTCTCCATAAACTTCAGACTCTCGGGCCCGTGATAAGTCCCGTTGTTCTCCAAAGTCTTCAGCACGTTCGCGAGCATCGGGGTAGTGCCCATCTTCTTCACGTTGCCCATCCGCTCATCATACTTCCCTTGAATCAATTGCTCGACCAATCCATTCCTTTCCTTCTTGTCGACAGCTTCAAAGGTCACTTCCTCCGGCTTCACAACCTCCTTCTTCCTGATCGACAACATCTCCGCCTTCTCTTCCGTCATCTTCTTCACGTAGCCCATGACCTCGTTCTTCTCCTCCTCGCTCTTGAAATATACCCTCTGGCCGTCAAGCACCATCTTTGCCAACTCATTCGGCGGCTCAAAGGCTCCCACATACCGCTCACCCATCCACTCCAACTTCTCAAGCACATTCGCCTGATTCGCAACAGAGATATCACCGTCGCCCATCGGCAAGGCAGGCCACGTACCCTTCAACTTCGCCACATCATATGTCTCGGGGGTATATCGCTCGGGTTTTTGACGTTCACGCTCCTGCTTCTCGCGATCGTACTGTATGAATGTCTCGTCTTCAATCTCGTCTTCCTCGAAGCGAGAGGACATTTCTTCTCTTCCAAGACCCCTGGGTCGTCTTTCTCGAGCCTTTTGTTTCACCGCCATGCGTGCCCCGGCACCTTGGAAACGGCCTGTTCCTGATCGCTGACCACCGAAACCGGGACGAGGTCTGTTCTGAAGGTTTTTTAGGGAGAGGGTTGGACGGAGGATAGGGCCTGTGGGCCGGTCTCCGGAGGCTTGGAAAGATCGAGCATCGACCATACGAGTGCCGGAACCTTGCGGCGAGCTCTCAGATCCTTGCTGTGGTCTGTTTTGGCCAGCCGGTGATGATTTTGCGAAGATGCTCCGAAGTAGAGTGTTGTTCTCTTGGTTCCGGCGGGCGGGACGGTCAAAGGTGCGGCGTGGCGGAGGGCGTCGGTCTACATGAGCATTCAGTAAGGACATGGAGGCTTTCACGAATTGGCTGGCCAGGTTTAGCTGGGGAATAATGCGTGACATACCTCTGCCATCCTGCTCGCATCTCCGCGAACTCGAGGAGAATTCCCTGACCGCAAAAGGAGCGGCAGCGGTCCAGGCCTTGCTGCCTTTAAGTTGCAGGCCAGAGGCCGTATAGCACCTCTGGGCCAGATTTGCCGACATTTTGGCGACCAATTGATGTTAGGGACACTCTTGGTCGTCGATTGAAGTATCGAAGTTGGAAGCCGAAATTCTTCCTCCAAGACAAAGGATCACGTGATTAGGAACTTAAACCCGGCCACAGATCTCCTCCTTCTACCATGAGGCGCATCTATCACCATCTTCTCGTCCTTTATTTCTATGGTAACTGGAATACCTTAGCCTTACCAATTAAACTGCTGCAGCTACCGCTTCCAACTGCCCGAAACGTACACCTGCGAATCTGTCAACTTATCGCGAACTAGGGAACGGACAAGGTCGAAACCGATACGGAATATAGTCCTGAGCACAACCAAATTCAGACCGATACTTCGCGGATACACAGAACAGTCGCAAAGAGGACTTCCTTGAAGAACAGGAACCATGCTCCGCCGCAAGCCAACAGTCATAACAATAACACCAGAAGACCTAATTGCCTTCGAAGAAGCCCGTGTCGCCCGCCAACAGCAACAACAGCTGCAGCAAGAAGCGGCACAACAAGACTCCCAATCGCAATCCCAGTCGAACCCGGAAAACGGGGGACGCGACTCTCTGTCCTCAAGCAAGACGGGTGCGATTGACCCGAATGATGAGTTGAAGCCGATTCCCGGTGACAAGGCCCGGATTATTAGAAGTCGGGAGGATAGGATTGGTATAGGGAGAAGGGGTTAATGGTGGTAGATTTTCGATGAAGAACTTTTACACGTTTGTCTTGCAGTGGTATAAGACAACGGCAATTCGAGATCTGTGACGCTTACATGGTCGTTGGGTCGCGCTTGGTGCTTCCATTTGGACTATCTTTTCTATCGAGCTACGACATGCCTTCGATATGGGATCTTGCCCCGCGCGATTCTAGGGAAGGCCAACTTTATGGACTCGACTTCTACATTAATGACGCATCAGAGCCGCGACTTGGTGGCCCGTTACAGGCCCAACATGATTATCGTGCTTATCTACCCGAGAGCGTTTTTCTCCTCTACTTACCTAGCTTGATATCCCGGAGCGCATGTCCTCACTCCCTATAGAGAGTTTCGCTCTTTCTATCGACGTCAATACCGTCGGGCCGGGAATACATATTTTAAATATTCTGTCCGCAACTATTGCCGCGTAACAGACGACTCACGGACTAACAGAAGTTGCCTCACGATTCGATCGGACGTTACGTACATCCCGATTCCAGGCCCTGACCAGGTTATACTAGAGCAAGAATGGAAGAGAAAGCAGTGGGTCATCGTGAATGCCGGATACACCACGATGGATCCGTTGTCTATCAAGCTCAACGACGACAAGGGGTGGCTACCATGATCCGAAGGAGGTCAAATTAAGGAACAATTGGAGTGCAGACCCGAAGTTGAGGGCCTTACACTGGATTAAGAAATAAGTTTCGGGCGTGGAGAAGTTAGGCTGAGTGTTGAAGACCATACATACGATTACTCTTTGTGCCTCGGGAGTTCAGTGCTCTGGGCCTGCATATCTGATATTGCAAGCACTCTATCCCCCAACAACATACTTTATGCTTGACTTGATTACTGCATTTCAGTATTGCCAATTGTATTCCCAATTTACCCACTATTATCTCCAAGCTCTTCTATTTCCTGGCTTCCAGCTCTTCGATCTAGCAAAGGGAGCCCAGAAGTTTCGGATGCGATATTTTCAAGCAGTTCCTAGACATCTCCCTTCCGCAGCTCGCCACGCAGAATTCCGCCCATGTATCCATTTTCTGCACACCTGTGTCTATCCTAAAGAGACCGAAATATCGTTGTCGTCGAGGCCCCCGGTTTTAGGGAACGGAGCGCCACGTGATGTCGTGCATTCACATCGAGTCTTTATCCTGACCTCACACTTTCAACCTCATTCTTCTCCTGCAAGCACAGAGGCATTTATTTGTATCGACTCTCTCTCTCATTCAAGTTCTGACTGTCTATGTGGAAGAAGCCCGAAACCTCTGAAAGACCCTCGTCGCTCCTTTGACGCTGAGGCGCCAAGAAATCAGAGGAGCTCAGCGGGAAGCTTGATCCCTTGTCGTCCACAGCAGAATACGAGGATCATGCCGGAGGTGCTCGGTGGAAAACCCGAGATGCGATTGACCACTCGGCACAGGTCAGGCACTTGGCCCCAAACAAGCCTCTCGTGAGTCCCATCGTCTCTCGAATCTTCCAGCGGTGGCTGGCGAAGGTTCACCTCAAACCGTCAGTGATGGCGATGCTTGATTGGCAGAGTGCCGGACGAAGTTCAAGAGCTGACAGTTCCATCTCCACAGACGGCACAGTTTACGCCTGATTATTGGCCGGCGACGGAGTACATTCAGCCTCAGAATGGCCGATTTATGCACATTTTCAAGAAGAAACTGTGCTGCCTCTTGAGAATTCTTGGGGCCCAAAGAAGTGCGGTGGCCTCAGTGTGTGTTTTGATCTGGAAGGCATATTTCGAGCTCCGAGATTCTCCTGAGGGTGTCTTCCAGGGATTTCGGGGCCAAAAACGAACCAAAAGCATGCAGTGGTGGGATGCTTGTTGTCATCTCAGCCTTGTCGAATGTTCTCCGAGAACGGGTTTGGCAGGGCTTGGCACGATGCACCCATGGCAAAAGTGGAGCATAAAAACGGCTTGGGAGAGTCAAGTCACTTCTTTAAGAAGAGGCTGATTCGCGCCTCTCTTCAAGTTCTCTATCCCCGCGATCACATTTCAATACACTCTTGTTTTGGTGGTCTCCCTTTGCGGCCTTGCGCTTTGAGCAAAAGCTTGGGGCTCTGGTTCTTCCCGTTCCCGTCCCACAAACTTAATTTAACCTTAAATCTCCCTCATTGGAAACCAGAGCGACAATGGCGAGAAATATCCTCCTCTCGCTTTTACTCCTCTTTCCAACCCTTATCCTCGCTGCCAAGATCGCTGTCCCAAGTGGCAACAGCAGCATTCCTTGCCCAGATGAGGAGGAGCTCATTTACTCCCCCTTCAGGCCTTACTTCACGTTCTACTCCGGCGAACGCTCGCGCTCCGACCTCTGCTGGAAAACCGCAATATGCCTCCTTGGTGGTGCCGACCCAGCGCGCAACCAGCAGTTCGGCGCCACTGCCCTGGTTATGGGTCTGCTTCCGCTGACGCTACGCGATATCGCCTGGCCCGAGAGGAGAGTGGTCCTGGTTTCTGCGCCATTGCCCGGGGTTGCGGCCGTTTTGGTGCGGTCGCTGGGGCTAGAGCCAACGGTTATGGGAGAAGTTGATTGGAGTGAGGGAGACATACTGAGATGGGTGGGCTGGGTCCAAGGGAGTTGGATCACGAGCGCCGGAGCACGATCGAAAACCGTCGCGAAAATGCTGGTTATGATGAGCTTCCTGGCGTTGCTATTATCGTATGGAGCGCTGGCGGTCGTGGAGTTATACTCTAAAAGCAGCTCGCTGGGATGCACGTACCCGGTCTTTGCGGTGACATGGTGCATTGTCGCATTTATACCGGCGACTATTCACGAAGTATTTGCCTCTAGGCGACGAAAGAAGCACGGCAACGGGAAGTCAGCCAAAGCGACTGCGGTTCAGGGTGCCGGCGAGTCCTGGCCTGTGCAACTCTCATGGGCGATCTACTACACCGCTGGAACCCTGGTGTACACCTCGATCATGGCGGTTACTGTACTCGAGCTCTTCGTGTGGGTTATGACTCAACTTTTCGTAACGGCAGCCAGCAAGATGCTTGCTTTGTATATCTGCTTGATGCTGCGGAATCCGGCCGGTGACATTATCACCGCCTAGAGTCCTGCTCACCGACATTATTGCATGCGCGGGAAGTTGGGTTGATGTTTCTTCGCGAGCGTAGCATTTTACCATGTGGTCCATGAACTATGATAGCCTAATGTACGACGATAACGATAAAAAGCTATAATAAAATATGAATTGAATGTTATTGTCTTTATGATATAGATCAGGTTCTGTGACAAACCATAATTATAACCCCGGAGAGATGCCACAAACCAAGCTCGTATGCGTTGGCAAAATTCAACCCGGACATCGGCGCAAGCCAGGAGGGAAATAAGCAGAGCGTTGAATAACTGATAGGGAGATTCAATTAGAATTACATAGCAACCACGCCCTCATGGATTACATGCGTTCCATATTATCATATCCAGCTCTCTCACAGCAACTATTAAATTCCCAAAGAAAGGGGAATGTGAAGCATTAATACCGAAATGTTTTAGAGATTACACCCAAAATCGAAAACATGGAGAAAATCATCCATCTACCACGCCTTCTAACACGCCCAACTTTTTCGGTCTGCGCTTCGTGGTATCAATTAAAACGTCTGGTGAACCTACGGCATACCATGTCCAGCATGGGTCCAGGTTCAACGTGACGAGGAGTGTCCGAAGGTCCTCCCAAAAGAGATAGCAAGAAAAATGGAGAGAGAAAAGAAAGACGCGAGGGAATCACCACGACTCCTCCAGAAGACTCCGTTTTCTTTTCCCGCCCTGCGGCGGACTGTAAGCGCAAGGCGTGAGATTTTGCCAGCCATCGGATGCCGTAGGGACATGGATGGAGTGATCGTGACGGAAATCAAAGGTAGCGTGTGGGAAGGTCTGTGATTCAACGGGCGAGAAATGGCCTGTGAATGGGCTTGGCGCCATAGACTGTGGGTGCGCACTGTCGCTGCTCATGAGTGTTTGAGCGGGGGCGGAGAGTTCGGTATCCCAGTCCCTGAAAGGAGGATCTATGTTAGTTTATTATTCACGGTGAAAGGAATCGTAGGCTATAACGTACATGAACATGCTGACGGGGTCCCAATTATCGCCCTCGACGAGTGGAAGGCTAAGGATATGATGGCTTGGTAGAGCGTCAAAGGTTGTAATCGGCTCAGAATTCAGTTTGTCATCGGAAGGCGACTCGACGTGAGGAGTCATTGACGGACACGAAGAATGTGACGTATAGCCTGGTGCGCTATCCCGGCATTGGGCATGACTGGGGTGCGCTTCTCGATTCTTTGTTGACTGAGTGGTGTCGAGCGTGAGAGTTGGTCGTTGCGGGATATTTGAAGATGATTTGGTATCGGGTGAGGTGTTCGGTCTAATAGTCGACCGCACGATGTTAAGCTGTGCTTGGATTTCTGGCATATCCCACTTCATGTTGCATTGTTCAAGGAGACGCAGATGATGGCGTAAATATGTTCTTGCGTCTGAATCGAACTCATGGCTCGGTGAAGCGAGGGCATCCTGGACCTTGTTAATTTAACCCTTTAGAGGTGCCAGGGAATACTTACTAGATGAACCATTGTGCACGCTACTATGCTGTGTATCATAAAACCAGCCCCCCCCTGCATGTAAAGCAAGCCTTCGACACCATAGGATGACACGATCGCATCCTGTAGACGGCATATAGCTCTGATAGAAGAGTAGCATCGTTCAATGTTTTCTTTCCAAGAGTCGCCGGGAACGTGCTGTGATCGATGTTGTAGTATGAGGCTAACGTGATAATATAGATGAAGGTGGGCTGGGAGATGCGCCGAAAGCCATAACGGCGAGTCATCATCGGGGTAGACGATTTGCAGATCCGGTGGAAGACTGGCAATCCACTGATTGAACGGAGGTTTACTCCTGACATAATGGGTCGCAGCCCCTAGATCTTCGAGAGTTCTTATGTGCTGAGAGGTAGTCATAGTATGGCGGACGTTGAGGGCAACTCGAACCAAGTAAGCAAACTGACGAGACCTTTCGGTTTCGTATGAATCAAGGCCAGAAATATTCCAAGTGGTTCGGGTCTCTACCGTTTGAGGATCGACGCTAAAGTCATGAAGACCTGCTCGCTAATTAGCAACGCCCACAATTGGAGGTATGCAGGTTTGCTTACCTTGAGGGGCGCCAATGAGCACTTCAACGAGCAAAAGCGTTTGCCAAATTCTTGTCCGGACGAGACACTCTACAGAGTCCAACCCACAGGGCTTATTCTGCGCATGATAGTTGTAGTGCATGTGGAAGTTTAGATCCTTGGCCATAGACACAATAGTTTTCACCATCTGCCATGATTGATAGCAATTGCCCCCTTGGACGGTCATTTCGCGAGCTTTCAGGAGGATTAGGAGAGCTTGAATTGTGCTAACACGGGGTGCCGATACGAAAGATGACTGGTCCTCTAGGCCCGAATTTAGTACGAAGCTCATGTTTTAGGGATAATGCCACTCACTGTTTGCGAGTGTAAGCCAACTTGCACCTGTAACAGACTCTGCCGATGTCCCTTCAACACAAGCAAAGATGGCCTTGAGTAAGAGCGGAGAGATAGAGTTTCTATCGCTCTGCCATTGCTGGTAAAGATGTGCTCGATGCACAACAGGGACATATGGATGAATATGGTTGAAGAATGTGTTGAAATAATCCATGACTTCGTTGTCACAGGGCAACCATTGAAGGGGAAGCCGGATGGGATCACTCGAGTCACCGGAGAGAGACGGGAGGGTCTCCTCTGTATCTCCAATGACGGGTGTTGGCGCATGCTCCATCCCTATACACTGAGCTGTGCAGAGTGTCAGTCGAGGCTATCGCTAGAGTGGGGGGAGATAAGGGCAGCGCACCAAAATCTCGTTCCTCAGCATTAAAGAACTCAAGGCCATGGCTCAAGCTGTCAAGAGGCGACGCTACCCGTTCTATAGCCTCATCTGCCTCGGTAATTCTCGGAGTTGTCGGGCTCGAAGATAGGGAGGAAACTGAAGAGGGAGGGCTAAGGGCAATAGGGTTCACGGCTGGGCTAACCGGAGATGGGATGGTCGGATTATAGGTATGAGATTGAGTAGAAGACTGGCGAGAATGGAAAGATTCTCGTTCAAAGATGAAAGGCATTGATGTTCCACTCCGATAAGGGGATTGTTGTTCCGCAGTGTCCAAGAAGGCTTGTGGTTGCACAAGCCGCGAATCCTCCTCGGGATAGACCATTATGTCGCTCAGGCCACGAGGCGGAAATTCCAGGCGGATGGTTTGCAGATGGTTGTATTTTTGATTCGTCGTATCTTGATGAGCCCGTTTGACCTGGGTATTCATGCCAGCAATGGGCCCATCTTTTGATCCCTGATCATGCGGTGGATCATAGTTCTGCGTCATGCTGGGTGGGACGCAAACGAGCTTTAGCCTTGTGCACGGTGCGCAAGGCCACATATTGGTAGTTGCAGAATCACACTTGATTTTCCGCTTGCGACATCCACCGCAAGCCCTCATCACTATCAGCAGAATCAGTCAGTCAGCTACTCGCCGAGAGGTAAACGTGGCAGAGGCTAACCCTTCAGGCGCTTGTGCCTATTGTGTTCGTCAACGAAGACATAATCTAGGACAGCACTATCAGTAATCAAATCTCTTAGGTATACGAAGAATGGGGGAAGCTCTTACTTTTTTGCCGCTGCACCCCATTTACCTTGACAAAGGAGAATGTCTGCATTTTAAAAGGGAACGCCAGGAACGGTCTTCCTAGATTAAGAGGCAGAGTTGAAATAAAGTGGCTATCTCCGCAAAGGAATCTTTAATCAATTCTTCCAAGATCGAGGTCGATGCTGGAAATGTGCCCAACCCCGAAGTGCACCAGGCACGAGGTATATAAGTAGGTTTGAAAGCGCTTGGTGTAAAGTAGAGCCACAGCTCCTAGAAATTCTGAAACACCTTACTATATGTCAGAATAGACTAAATGTCGAGAATATATCAGAAGGAAGCGGCGCAAACCTTGCTCAGGTAAAACAGCAAGGCGGTGCAGGCTAGGATGAAGACATCGTCTCCACTATATAACAAATGTATCCTCCAGAGCATCGGTAATGCAGGAGGCATAGTGAGAGCACCTTGTGGGGTACATTGTATCCAGGGGTCTTAGCAGAAGGGGCCATTATCATGTGCTTCGCATGAAGTTGGGGAACACAAGGCCGCGTTGGTACCCTGGGAAGCAGGTGTTCAGCCGACAAGGGGGAAAAGCTGGGCGCAGTCTGTGGCCCTGGATCTTGTGCCTTGAACGTTATCCAACTTAGTTCTATGGCACCATGATCGACAACCTCCCGGCGCCGTTGCCAGTTAGCAGTTGGGGCGCTGCAGGTGGGAATGTCCCAAAATGGAAACCCGCCATAGAATCCGGAGGTTGGAGAGACACTGGGCGTAAGGGGACAAATTCCAAAACGCGAAACCCCCAAAACCAGAAGTCCCGTAGGCTTCTAGGCCAGATTGAGGAGTACCAGCACCAGCTCCTCTCATCAGACACCAGGTACGTCAGCCAGCGTGGGAGGACCAGGTGTCCCAAGCAGACAGAGCGTGGGAACGCCAGAAACATTAAACATGGGCGGGCCGAATCACAGTAGCTCGCTGGTGGAGCAGGCTACTCTGGTCGAAGCGTTCGAGGGTGTCAACGCGGCCCTCCCGCCGTCGTGCCGGGTCGAGGCAGCGCATTGGGGGCCGGTTCGCGCCAGGAGAACCTGGAGCAAGGACGATGGCTCGTGGCGAAAGCAATAATAATCGTCAATGTGTTTGAGATTTGGGGAACCAACAAAAAGGGGCGCCATTTCGAGATGCGAGTAATTCCTGGGTGGAATGGGAACACAAGCTGGTCTTCACCAACTCTTCAGGACGTTAACGCGCGACCCAGTAACGACAGGGAAACAAGTCGGGCTATGTCGGGAATTTTGTCCCCTGTGACTGAGTGGGAATGCGAATCCTTGTATCCTTGCCTTGTCATCACGGGTGAGGGGGGCGGCCCGGTGGGATCTCGACTTGAGGGGGAACAGAAGCCCGCAGAACGAGCGTTTGAGATGCGCATCTCGGCGGCGTTAACTAGTTCACGTAAAAGCCGTGGCTCGCGCATGGTGAAGCCGCGAGCAAACATGCCAAGATGAGATTGAAAATATGAAGAGGAGTCGCCTTTTTGCTGTCTGCTCTGGAGCTATTTTTTGAATGCTACGTCCGTCTTCTAAGATTGGACTATTCATGCATCTAGGGAGATTCCCTGGAGGCATCAACAATGGTGTTTGCGGCCAAACTCAGCACCCCGGTGCAAACCTGGACAAGCATGGGGAGACATTGGAAAGGCCACGGCTTGTTTCTTTCGAAAATTGCCCGGCCATCCCACCTACAACGATGTGCGTAGAACGCTGCTGAATCCGAGCATCAGAATGGAGCAGGCACCGAGCGCTCCTGCCCGCGCGCGTGTAACGTTTGCATTTGGCACTTGAATATCATGAATGTGATTCGCCTTCCCGCCTGTTTCGGATGCCTGGTTTCATGCCTGGTCACAGCATTTGTGTCGGCCACAGGGTGCTGGCTTACCCAAGCTTGCTCAAAGTCACCAACTATTCAAGCACCTAGTCGGTCGATGATAGATGTATCTGGTCAAGGTCCTTTCCCGCGACTGTACCAGAGGCCAATCCAACAAAAGGTCGTTCTAGTGAGATTCCTTGCCGGATGTTGGATCGAGTCCGTCATCCCGTCTTTCACCGCTAGTCGAGATATATCCCCACCACAATGCGATTATTCTGTCTCTGTGAAATGTTGCCGCCTCGTGGCTTTCGAGTCTGTCGATGAACATTTCCATTTCCTCTCTTGGTGCATGACTGGAGATTTTCATGAAAGCCTGTCAAGAAATACTGTTGAAACCAGTGCGAGCTTGACGCAAGTGTTGCTCCCGTCGGCCTTGATTGAAAGGTCCCTGAAATAGCGTCTATTCTTAAATTATTGGGAAATACTCGTACTTGGGCGTCGATGTTGAAATCTCGAGCATGGGGAATGTCAAAATCTGCTGCTTGAATTACGGCGACCAAGAACTTCCTCAAAACCAGTAACAATTCCGTTTCCTACCAACAGAAGAGCTAAAGTCAAAAAGCAAATCGGAGAACCCGTGGACGGTTGCCCCCGTGTCGCTGGCTGGCTCCTCAGAATTCAGGGCGTGGGATGCCGTCCCTTGCTACCAACAGCGGGCCAGCAACATTCCTAAGGTGGCTTGTTAACAACGACGCAAGCAAGGAGGATAGAGCGTGATGAATGGTTCATGCTTGGTTCCTGCTTTTCCCGCCGCCACAGCCGTATAAAGGATGAAAATGATGTCCTCTTATAGGCTACATTCCAAGCTCCTGCCCCCTTTGCTTATCAACTTTCCTCTGAAGTTAGTTGGCTCGTCTGTTAAGACCGGGAAAGAAAGGAGCTGGTTGAAGATACCTACACTTCCTTTGAAGTGTGGACGGAGGGGATCTAAAGATACCCCGTCCTCGACCCCTACGAACAGACCAACGAACCGGCAAAAGCCAACAACTCCTGACAAACCCGTGCTCTCCAACCCGGCTGTTATTGGAGAGAGGAGGCTAAGTGACATCCGAACGAGGTTCGAGAAAATATCACCGGGGAAAAACACGAGAGACAGCCGATTCAGTCCTGAATCAGACTTAGGAAAGCCGGAGTGGATGTGGACAAGGTCTGTAGATCGAATTCTGAAGGTGCGTGCTCGCCTGTGCCGCGGAATAGATCCAACATCCTCACGAATTTGGCTGTCGAATCGCGAACAAAGTGAGCTTTCTAGAAGGTTGCGAACCACATTCGATGCCACAAGTTCATATCTGGAAATCCTCTCCGTCGACTTGTTTCATATTGAGGATCATATGACGGTAACAGCCAGAGCAAGCAGGCCTGGATCCCTTCTCGATGTTAGTATGAGCAACAAGTTCCGGCATTCGAAAATGCTACCCGCACCAGCGTCAAGGTCTATGAATAAGGTTTCCTGTTGTCTGGATCCAGCGATAAGCGTCGGAGTTGGGGCGATCGTGCGGGTATCGTGGCTCTCCCGCAGTAAGCCACCTGCGAAAGGTTCGCGGTCTTGGGTCTCTTTCGAGGCTGGCCCCCGATGTATACATGGGGTGATTAGCACAACGGCCATCTGTCTGAAACATGGAGATTGATGCTTGTGTGATGCATAGATCATTGCTCGTCAGAATCTGTCAGATCTCGTATCATGGTGCCCTATTGGTGAACCGCCGAACCGGCCATATGGGTCCGTAGATTGGTGATACCCTGGACCCGGGCTCGATATACTGGGCTTCCGCTGTGGGCGCTGTTGAAGGCGTCTTCACAGACGGAGACACTTTGCCACAGATTTTCGCCAACACTCTAGAGCCCATTTCGAATCCAGCCAGCCAGAACTCTCTGCCACGAGCAGCTCTCGCGTTGGTTTGTGACAGTACCGTGGTTGTAGATGCAAGTCCTCCTCAATTGTGACGGCCAGACGGCCTCCCCGGGTAACTTGCGTCCGTCCTGCATCCAACGGAAACGCGGTCTCGACTATCCAGCCCCTGTCCATGGAAGTCCGTCAGCAGAGTTCCGAGTCGTTCTCGTATCAACAATTCGCGTCGTCGACGGTGTTGGCCCAGGGTTGTCCCGGATTAACAGAAAATCCGCCGCCACCCGCCTTGCCCCCAATCAATGCGAGATATCGCAACCACCACTCATGTCACCACCATCACCATCACCAACGCCGTCGCGACTTGTCTCACCTCTTCCTGCAGGAACAGAGTGTTGGGCCATTTACCTGACGCAAGGGACCGAGAGCTTGCATTTCTGACTGGTCAACTTACTGCTGTAGCTCCTGGAGATTTTAGCTCCCGCCCCGCTTCCTACTGAATCCTTGCCTAGGGGCATTTCCCGGACCCCGATTGTTAACAGACGAGTTTGGCCAGTTATCCCGGCACTGGAGGCCCCTCGTCTAGCAATATTCTCTTTTTTTGGCACCTGACAGCGCCGCCCGCGACCCCCATTCCCCCGTCATGTCGACAGTTCAGAACCTCAACCCCACGATTCTCAATGCGGCAGATTTGCCTAGCCGTCGATTGAGCGAGGAGCACACATCGTCATCACCTTCTACACTCTATAAGAATCCTTATGAGGGCACACTTTTCGCAAGCTCGTGGGAGAAATCGTCTGCGTTAGCGCCGGATCCCTTTTCGGTCTATCTCGATGAGAATGTCGAGGGAGACGAGGCCAGCAGCAGTAGTAGTGGAAATGGGGATGCCGAGGAGGATCTGTTAGAGGAACCGATTGACGAGCAGGAGATCTTCGGTGAGTTCTGGCCACTTTGGCTTATTTCACGCAATATTTCGGTCTAACTAGAAACCCAGATCTTATCTCTACAATTTCCGATCCAGAACATCCACTCTCCCTCGCAGAACTCGCCGTCGTTTCCCTCCCGGATATTTCGATACATCCAACGCTGTCCCGTAACCCTTCCTCTCCGCTGCGCACAGTTACAGTTCTCATCACACCCACTATAACGCACTGCAGTCTAGCTACTGTGATTGGTCTGGGCGTTCGGGTGCGACTGGAAGATTCTCTGCCAGCGCGGTTTAGGGTCAATGTGCAGATAAAAGAAGGCACGCATAGCACTGCCGAGGAAGTTAACAAGCAACTGGGAGATAAAGAAAGAGTTGCTGCGGCTTTAGAGAATGGGACACTCATGGGAGTCATCGGACGAATGTTGGAGACCTGCAAGTAGGCTCCTCAGCCTACTGGTCCCAGTTACGCATCTGATGACTTCTTCCGCATTCTTGCAGTGCCTTTTTCTCGGCAATCTTTTAGCATCTCGATTTCTTTATATAACCTCGCATCTTTCATGGCGTTTTGACTTGTGGAATGGCGAAAACTGGGATCTTTGTTTTAGAACGGTCTGATTTGGTCTCTGCGTTACTAATGAGGCGGAGTTTGGTAAACAAAATGCATGGGGCATCGAGCCGAAAAAGGCTATGGATGATTTCGTTGGATTTTGCCTGGTTTTCGGCAGGATCTTTTTACCTTTTAGCGAATAAGAACATTGTATTCCATGACGGCAGCTGGATATCCTTTCTTTGCGTGTGAAAAGGCTTATCTATCGGGATGACACAATGAGGAATACGCGTGATGAAAGATGTCTGTTTGCCGAAAAATCCTCGGCACATGACGACATTGCATTATTTTCACTTCTATATTTTTGACGGAGAACTCCAGGTAGATAATCATACATCAAGACCCATATTGATTGTGCAACTCAAATCTCGCCTAACACCCCACTCTCCTTCAACTCCTTCAGCAACTCCGGATCCAAGAACCTACTCACACTAACATCCTCCGCAAGCCCCTTCCTCCTCCTCGTCTTCAGCACAAAGTCCCTCGCCGTCCCCATCGCAGGCGCCATCTCCAACGGCCGCAACTTGATATCCTTATCCAGCGGATCCCCAGGGACAATGGACCATTTATCAAAGACCAGACTGACAGTTGCCTGGCCCTGGGTGTGGATGCGGAGATCGGTCTCGAAGCCGAAGCTGTCGATTACGGGGATCAGGCCGCGCACAGAGTAGAGCGGGGTCCCCGCCACGGGCCCGTCGGTGAGGACGTGCCCGCGACGTCGGGAGAGGACTGTGTAGATTGATGCGACGGCGTCGGCGGGGCCGAGCATCGAGCAGCTATAGATTGGTTCCATGAGGCGCGGGGACGCCATGAGGAAGGCGGAGTACATGGCGCGACGGGTGGAGGGGATCATTTGGCCGCCGCCGCGGTACATGCGTTGCGGGGAGACGGTGATGTCTGTGAGGCGGAATTTGGTGTTGTGGATGGCTGTACTTCTAGTTAGATGTGATAGGGTTCGGTGGAAAGGCTTGCGACTTACGTTCTTCACATAATGGGCCTTCTTTGGTAGCCCAGTTGAACCCATTTTGAATCGGCTGCCGTACTGATGCGAGTAGGTCCTTGTCAATCTGTGAGGGGAGCGTGTCGTTTTGCAGAACATTTGGACCTTTTTCGTCCGGGCCAAACGCCCAGATATTTCGGGCCGCCAGCTTGTCCCAGTCGTACTTCTCTTCAAAAAACTTTGCAACTTTCCGAATTGGATCTCGAATCTTAACGTGACCCGCCTCAATGTCCTCTGCGATTCCATCGTCAAGTGGCTCCGCAATCATTGTAATCTTATTTTGCTTATTAGGTGTCTGAGCATGGCACATCATTGCCGATGTTTCGACAACCGTTTCCCGGAACCGGGTTACTGGGTCGGAGACCTTGATCTCCATCTCTGCGTAAACACGGCGGAGGTCGTGCAAGACGCAATCCATATATAGCTCACCCGTGCCTAATACGGTGTGTTCGCCAGACTCTTCCACTTGGGTGGAAATGAGCGGGTAGCTCTTGTTAACTTTCCGTAATCCCTCGAGCATTTTGGGCAACTCCGAAGGGTTGATGGGTTCAACAGCGACCTTGAAGACAGATTCGGTCATGTGGCGGAGAGGAGTGAAGATATAAGCATCTTCATCGTCCTCCAGCTGGGGCGGGACGAGTGTGGCGGTCTTGACAATTGAATTGTCGACGCCAGCGAGGAGAACCCAGTTACCGGCCGGCACGCCACTTGTAGGAATATTATAACGCGTTTCGGCAATCAATGTATCAGTAATGGTAGCTACCACCATGTCTTCTTCATCGTAAATGCTGTATCCTTCTCCTAATACGCGGACCTGCTGCCCAGCCCGGGCGGTGCCGCTCATTATCCTGCCGAAGGCATTGAACCCGGCAGCATCAGGAGTGCTGAACAATTTTGTAACGTGCACGACAAGCGGCCCGTCCTGATCACACGCTGACATCGATGCAGCGACTTTCGTGTCAAGGGGTCCTGTATAATACTTTTCGAGGTATCTGGGAGACCCTTCGACAGGAGAGGGGACGTGCTGGACAACCATATCGACAAAGCCCGCCATCGGACCAAAGAATCGCTCGCACACCAGTTTCAAAAGCACCTTCGCATCAGATTTGAGTTGTGAAGGCTTCAAATTGATCCCCAACGTCGCAAGTGTCGCCTTTAGGTCATCCGGGCTTTCACTGATTGTATGCGAAAAGATCTTGTAAATTGGCTCCAGGACAAAGTTGACAAAAGTACGCTTGGAGCCCTCTTCTACACCTTTTCTTGTGAATTTCCTGCTCCTTGGATTGAAGAAAATGTCCCCCCAGAGCCGCGCAGCAAAATCTGATACGTCGATTTTGGCGTAGGTTTCGGCGTACTTTTTGGCAAACGATTGTAGGGTAAAGCACCAGTTCATATCAGTACAGGCAAACGCGACGTTGCCCTTTTCCGGGCTCAATCTTCTCTTCTCGCCTTGTCCTGGTAAGGTCTTTTCGATGATGGTATTGACTTCTTCCACCACATGTTTTAATTTGAAGTAAGCGTCTGTCGGCGGTATTTTGAGTTCCAAAATGAGTCGATCCATCTTATTCACGACCAGCGTGAGGGGAAGATCCTCGAGTACGGCGTATTTGATGATTTGTTCCGTGTTGACCTGAACCCCTTCCACGACGTCCACAACCAGAACTACACCATCCACAAGTCGGAGCGACGCTGCAACTTCATCCACAAAGTTCACATGCCCAGGGGTATCCAAGATGTTGAACAGATGGGATTTGCCCTTTGTTCCCTGCAGGACCAGACCCATCGGCGCCGACTTGAGAGATAGCCCCCGTTCTCGCTCGAGTAGGTTTGCATCTGTATACCGCAATTGTTCATCCCTGGCTCTGCCCGTCCTCCTTTCCAATTTTTCAGATATGTCGTGGGTCTCCATCACCAGGGCGTCCATGAACGCGGTTTTACCATGATGCAAATGGCCGGCTAGTGCAATATTCCGAATTTGATCGGGGAAATTGAGCATATCGGTCATGAATTCGCGGGAATAAAAGACAGGCGGGAGGTCTGCTTCTTGGACAGCAAATTTCTTCTGGGTAACCGGAGCGATTATCGGCTGTGTCAACGGTTGGGCATCCTCTTCTTCCACCCGCGTCTCGACATCTGCGCCATAAACCTGCTCTGCTGTAGGGTAGTATTGCTTGTCTTCGTGGAGGATCACCGCATTCGACGGGCCCTGCTCTGAATTAATATAGACATTAGCATTGTTCTGCAAAGGTACGCGACAGCATTTCATACCATCTATCTCCATCAACTGCTGGTCGTGAGCAGGCTCCTCCCCTTCTTCAGACTCCAAATCATAGGCGTAAGTTTGCGCGGGAACCTCATGCTGCTCCTCTTCTTCGGACTCTTCTCCGCCGCCGATATAATTACCGAACCTGCACAGCTGTTAGTATCACCAAAACTAGGAATCCGTCCCTGTTCCACTCCGAAACGAATTGAAGAAAACTCACTCATCATAGAGGTCGTCCATCTTTGACTAGCTACCCTGCCAAAGCTGGATAGCTTCAGACGGAAGGTCTTAGGGAAGTATACCGCCGGTTTCGCGTGTATGGATAACCGCGACCCCCAAACAGCAACTATCAATAACTTTCGCTGGAATATTCTCTTCAATAGCTCCGGATTAGCTTCGTGCCTTCACTGCGTCGCGCAGATCTGATAATGGACGGATTATCTGCGGAGAAACTGATGTTCCGGCTACCACCGCCAAGGACAAATAAATCGAGACGTCTGGAGTTCGAATGAACAGATTCCCCTTGTCCACTGTTGCGTATCAAGTGCTGCTTCAACAATAATTTGCTGTCTAGATGTAAAGATCGATAATCCTGTTGGTAGTCATGTTCAATTCAGACCAAACAGCGAGGTCCAGTGCATCAAAACGCGGTTCCTTGTCCATGCACATCCCAACATGACTGCATCGCGTCTCTCTTTCCCATCATTTCCTTTCTCTTTTGATTTTACCGCGTAAATTTTTGGCTCCGCTCGCTCAAATGCAGCTTGGACTGCAGTCTATGAGGCGCGCAATGACACGCTCTTGCTTCTCACTTCGCAAGAAACCCTTTCCAAGCCCTCCACCAGGAGCAGTTTATCCAAAGGCAAACCTGTTGACGAGGAAGTCTGCCCAGGGTACAATTCCAAGAAATTCTATCCGGCGAAGCCTGGTCAAGTACTCGCCAATCGCTATCAAATTCTCGTCAAGGTCGGTTGGGGAGTCTCCTCTACAGTTTGGTTTGCTCGTGACATCCGAGGGTATTGCTGCTTTTATTATGTCGGATAATAGCTCGCTTTCCGTTATTACCAGACTATCTAGATATCGATGGGAACCAGAAAATGTTGTTGCGGTGAAGATAATCAACACCAATGCGCATTCAGATAATGATGAACTGGAAATTGAGAAGCGCATCGCTAATACGGATCTCTCCCATCCCGGCTATCCCCTTTTCCGGACGTATATGGAATCATTTGAGGTTATCGGCCCTGAAGGGAAACATCTATGTCTGACATATGAGCCCATGAGGGAGCCGATCTGGGTTTTTCGGAGGCGGTTTAAAACTGGGAGGATTCCCCTTCCACTTATCAAGACATACGTTCGTTTCTTGCTTGCTGGTCTGGACTATCTCCATACACAATGCATGATTGTCCATACAGGTATGTAATTCACCAAACAGACCTGTTCGTACAGTTGATATCGGGCTTACACCTTGTCTATAGATCTGAAACTTGAGAATATCATGATGTCGTTTGAAGATCCAACTGTGCTTGAGGACTTTATGAATTCCCAGCTCAATCAACCGATACCGTCCAAGATCGACTCTACCGGTCGACCGGTTTATTGCTGTCAAAATGATTTCGGCCCCCTGAGGAATGTCAAAAATATACCAAAGATTGTCGATTTCGGACTGTCTACAAGACTTGACTGCGACGATGATTGGGGTGTTTACCCTATCCAGCCTGACCATTATCGTGCACCAGAGGTTATCCTTGGCTGTGGCTGGAAAATGAGCACAGACATATGGAACCTGGGTGTTCTCGTGGGTTCTATGATTTCCTAGTTAGCATGATTATAACTAACGCAATGCCAGCTATGGGATATAATTCAGGGCAAAGAACTGTGCCAGCAGGTTCACAATCCACAAGGCCATTACGATGCTAAAGCGCATGTCGCAGAGATGATAGCATTACTCGGACCTCCTCCCAGACGTGGTCGCAAGATCACACTCGCTGTTGGATTATAAATGGCCTGAGTCAGTAAAAAGAGAGGATGGCAAAATCTGTGAAAATGCAGAGCAATATTTTGACGGGCCTTTCTTTAATGAAGATGGTATTTCAATATTCTGTGCAAAAGTTGACAAAAGCCTCGGCTAATCAGTCAAAACAGGCAAGTTTTTGCATGACGACTTAATCCCCGCCCGAAAGCTTTCAGATGCTCTTCCTCCTCTGGAAGAAAAGGAGCAAGAACACTTCCTCTGCTTTGTGAAGCTGATGCTTACTTGGGAACCGGAGGAGAGAATGACAGCACGCCAACTGATGGAGCACCCGTTTCTTCGACTGCAATAGGGGCTATTTTCGGGATATATTAACATCAATGTCTACCCTCTGCCCCGGTTCCGCTTCAACCATGCCCAATGACTAAGGTCGGTTAACCTAACACATTTCAGGAGGACATTCTAACGACGGTGCTGATATTTGACGGCTCCACCCTGTGCCAAAGTGTGCGAGGATATGATTGTAATAGGCCATATAATAAAGATCCGATTATTCGACAGTTTTTCATCCAAACAGTACCTGAAAATAAAGCTCAATCCTCCGTCGTATGGTTGAGCTTGAGGCTTCATATCTTCAAGCAATTGAATTCAATGATAGAATTGAACACACTATGCTAAACATGCTATTCCAGGCTCATAAAATGGCATAATGAATGAAATCTATGGTGATAATGGACAGCAGGGGATGTGGAAGGCATCTCCATGGTTATAATGTGGCCAAGCAGCTAGTAGTAGCCCCAGCAGGAGGTTGAAGATCTGACCAAATCCTGGAGCCTCGGGGCTCGGAATTCAACAGAGTTCTTTTACCTAGGTATTCTCCAGCTAGATCGGTTCAAAATAGATGATTTGTGATCGAGCAGTCGTCTGTGGAATCATTGGGGCTGACAGGTCAAATCTACTCTGTGTTAAGACTCGCCATGCCACCTTCTACGCCGTACACCTTAGCATCTGACGAGGCGCATATTTAGACTCCTTCACTCCCCAACACACCGGAACAACCTCTCAACCTCATATCTTCCTCTCATCTGCTGTCAGCTCTTTTCTCTGCTCTCTCTCCCTTAGTTGACTTATTGTGCCTTTTATCCGCTGCAAAAGAAGAACCAACCTCGCCAGAATGCCTTCAAACCCCCCAGTCTACATCGTTGCGGCCGCCCGCACACCGGTGGGCTCGTTCCTTGGGTGAGTAAACTTGCTGAAATAGACCCAACGCATTTTGTAGCATGGTTGCTATTGGACTCTCATAGCATTCCGCTGAGAGCCGTTGTTCGTTCATTATACTAACTGGCTGTTTTGAAGCTCCCTCTCGAGTCTCACTGCCCCTCAACTAGGTTCCCATGCGATCAAAGGTAAGATGCTCCCCCCAAGGCCCCTGGGAATGCTTGCTAACAGGTTCTCTTTCAAATATAGCTGCCATTGAACGAGTCCCTGAGATCAAGCCCGCTGATGTAGAGGAAGTCTTCTTTGGAAATGTTCTTTCCGCAGGGTACGTCTTACCCCCGCCACCCCCGAGCTTCGTTCGATGAGCCTACATTCTAACGACGATATTCTTACAGTGTCGGCCAAAATCCCGCCAGACAATGTGCTCTCGGCGCTGGACTCCCCAATTCCGTTGTCTGCACCACCGTTAACAAGGTCTGCGCCTCTGGATTGAAGGCCATCATCCTGGGTGCTCAGACAATCATGACCGGTAACGCCGATATTATCGTCGCTGGAGGCGCAGAATCCATGTCCAATACACCACATTACCTCCCGAATATGCGTCCCGGTGCAAAATACGGCCATCAGTCGTTAGTGGACGGAATCATGAAGGACGGTCTCACAGACGCCTACGCCAAGGAACTCATGGGTCTACAGGCTGAAGAATGTGCTCAGGACCACGGCTTCAACCGTGAACAGCAGGATGAATATGCCATCCGCTCATACGAGCGTGCCCAGGCTGCCCAAAAATCTGGAGCCCTCTCCGATGAGATTGCACCCATCGAAATCCCTGGATTCAGGGGCAAGCCCTCCACAATCGTCGACAAGGACGAGGAACCTAAGAACGTAAGTCAATGCTCCAACTACCTAGTTTGACTACTAGATCTAACAAGTTCTACAGCTCAACCCCGACAAGCTCCGCGCAATCAAGCCGGCCTTCATCCCAGGCACCGGCACCGTCACAGCCCCCAACTCCTCCCCCCTCAACGACGGCGCAGCCGCCGTCGTCCTCGTCTCCGAATCCAAACTTAAAGCCCTGAACCTGAAGCCCATTGCCAAAATCCTCGGCTGGGCCGACGCCGCTCAGGCACCTTCCAAATTCACCACCGCCCCCTCCCTCGCAATCCCCAAGGCCCTGAAGCACGCTGGGGTCGAACAGGACGCAATCGATGCGTTCGAGATCAACGAGGCGTTCAGCGTGGTTGCGCTTGCGAATATGAAGTTGCTGGGCTTGGGTGCTGAGAAGGTGAACATCCACGGTGGTGCTGTGGCATTGGGCCACCCGCTGGGTGCTAGTGGAGCTAGAATAGTTTCGACGCTGTTGGGCGTGTTGAAGGCGAAGAAGGGCAAGTTGGGATGCGTGGGTATCTGCAACGGTGGTGGTGGTGCAAGTGCTATGGTTCTCGAGTATCTGCAGTAGATCGCTCTAGATTGAACTCACAACTCACGATTGATGTCGTCTGGCTTTCTTACAGTACAAGTTGGAGATATCCGACCGGGTTTAATTTTCGGAACGAGGTTACGCAATTTAAGTGACGAAGAAACGTCCAAAGCAAGCTTCTTTTAAAAATAGCGAGCGCGATTTATATAGTTCAGGCGAGACATAGAATTCACGCGCATATAGCAACGAATTTATATTGGTTATGTCTGTCTATCCAAAAGAGTTTTCCATAAAGAGGATTATATCGTGTTATTTCTACTCCAAAAAGCCCGAAGAATGGGATGTATATACCAGTTCTAAGAACCAAGAACCGAAAAAAAAACAGAAAGATGAAACCGCTGGGGACTTTCAGGGAGAAAAATCAATCATGCGAAAGCCCCGACAAGAGCCATAAGCATGGCTCCACCGGCAACAGAGAGGCACGCTTCAATTCTACTTCTCCCCCTCAACGTCTCGTAGCTCCGGTCACTTAAAAAGTCCTCAGCAAGCAACTCTACCAACCCTGCAAACAGTAACAATCCGCTACTGAATGCATTCGTCATGCCGACCATGAGCAAGCCCGCTGTGCTCGCGGGGTCGTATAGCGTATGTAAACCCAAGCCAATTGCCTGACCGATGGGTGTCGTGGTCCCATACGCAAGAGCCATGAGCCACGGCTTCGGTGAACTCGCGGGGAACAAAGCAGGGATGAGAGACGCGATGCGTGCGCCGAGCGCAAAGCCCTCAAATGTTTGATGGAACGAGATGGCGACGAGGAGGACGACGAAGTTTGCGCCCGTGGCGACGCTGAGGGCCATGCCGATGAAGATGCTGTGGAAAAGGATGCCGGCTTCGAGGAGGAGGCATTGCACGAGTTGCTTTTGTGGGTTTTGGGACGGGGCTATTGCGGGGCCGGCGCCATGGTGGTGATGGCGATGTGTTCGACGGGGGTGGTCGAATTCGGAAGATTGGTCGGGGAAGGGGTCGAGTTCTTCGAGATCTAGGTCCTCGTCGTCCATGTCCTGGCGGTTGGAGGTGTGGTTTTTGTTGACGAATAACGGGCTTGATCCCTCGACTAGATTCTCAGTCGAGGATCGGAATTTCGCTCTTCGACCATCCGGTAGATTCCCAGGATCAGACATTGCGTCGTCGGCCCTGGCTCCCAAGTCTTCGTAATCAGCGTCCGGCTGCGCGACCTCTCCAATCAAAGTATCGTATTCACTCCCATGAACATGTCCGGCGCCCCGCATCGCAAAGAACATCTCAACAGTCACAACGATCATAACTCCTATCATGGCAACCAGACCGGCAGTGGCCGGGTAGCCTTTATTCCAAAACCGCGGGAGACATGGATTCGTTAAAGAAATAAACGCAGTGGGAAGTAAATGTACAAACGCTGTCGCGATCAGCACGCCGGTTCCGAAGTGTCTCGACAAGAAAAGGAACCGGCGGGGAATAGGGAGGCGGGGGAATCGTCGAGCGATAATGGGAAACGAACACGCTGCGGTCACGAATTAGCACAAGCTACCACTCTTATTCAACAATATACGAACCTAATGTGCTGAGAACAAGAATAAGGAATAGCGCGGCCACATGCACTGCGGTGTTATAGGAGCCCCCTTTCGTCGTACTCCCACATTCCGGCCTTGTATCCCCCGACGTAGAGCCATTTTTTGGACTGTCTGCCCGTCCATCGAGTGCGCCAAAGGCACGCCGTTGGAGCTCTGCCTGCAGAAGCGATATAGGGATGTCTCTCAGGGAGGATATGTGGGATCCCGGGTCTGTGTACAGGACACCATTAGTCCCATTCGCAATCGGGAGAGATGCCCCGGAAAGCATTTTCAATAAAGGGGATTGCCACAAAATCTAAAGAGCTTACCAGGCATTCTTGCAATGGTCATAACAGGTTCTTTACTGGTATCATGAGTTCAGGAGCAACCTCTCGTGTGCCCATTGCCCAATTTCTCTGGAGCCCGGACCAATCCTCGAACCCGGCAAATAGCGGCGAAACTTGAGTGTATCCGCGGGGCAATAGTACCTAGCACCTAATATCACAACTGACGCATTGGCCTAAACAGAGAAGATAACAAACGAGTGAGCTGCCTCTCAACCCATCAAGTCATTACTGACGTCGACTGTTCTCTGGAAAATAGCCCGGAGACGGACTAACTATTGTTCCTTCCATGCGCGCTAGTCGAGATTAGTCATCGGTCTTGATTCAAGCGCGCGGGTCTGCCAAGGAACGGGGACCACGGGCCGGCGGAGGAACCGTCCACTCATTTCAGCCGCCCAAAGCTCTCCTTGACCATCTCCGGACGCGCTGAGCATTTCACCTCCAAGGTGCAATGATTTGACTTCAATTGCACAAGCAA
Organism: Malbranchea zuffiana; assembly: GCA_039700045.1. NCBI lineage: Eukaryota > Fungi > Ascomycota > Eurotiomycetes > Onygenales > Malbrancheaceae > Malbranchea > Malbranchea zuffiana. Next base: position 142,116 of record JARUPO010000026.1, on the reverse strand, counting down.
CCAGGGCAGCAATGATAGCAGCTCAAAGAAGTCTCTTGAGCCTCCGTCCCTCAAGCATCCCATCTGCGTTTGGTTTCGTGAAGCTGTTCCGGAGAGCTTCGATAAGCCTGAGGTCAACTCTCCCGAGTAATCGTCGTGCAATAGGTGAGTTTGTAGCTCTTCTTGTATTTCTAGCTTTGATTCACCGTTGCTAATGCACTGTAGGAACTAGTAGCCACGACGAGCTTTTCACATATACCTCTGGCCGGTTCCTGGACAATGAAAATCGCCGTCTAGATGAACGACGAATAAGTTTTGATGTCGATGCTTTAAAACGTGTTGTGGAGCAGCATGTTGGACGAGGGACGTTATGCAGTTGCGGAAGCTTGCTGAAGGCGGGTTTAATCGAGTCTTCCTTCTGACGACAGAAGACGGGTTTCAGGTTATCGCGAAGATTCCTTACAAGATCACTGTTCCGAAACACTATACGACTGCGAGTGAAGTAGCAACGTCGGACTTCTTAAGGTCAAAAGGCGTGCCGGTTCCACGTGTATTTGGTTGATCGTCTGATCCAAGCAATCCCGTCGGCGTGGAGTATATAATTATGGAAAAAACAACCGAGTCCCGCTGAAGATGAGATGGTTTGATCTCTCAAACCGCGAACGACGTTATCTCGTGACGAATCTGGTGGATATCGAAACGAAGCTTTTTGAACTACCGTTTAGCTCTTCTGGAAGCATCTACTATCGGAACGACGTTCCGTCAGACCTTCAACAAGACCTCTATGCAGAGGGCTCAGTTCCAGCCATGTCTGCCGCAGACGCGCGATTCTGCATTGGTCCCACGACTGATTATATGCTTTGGTATGGCAGGCGTGCGGAATTAGGAACCAATCGCGGGCCGTGTGAGCCCTACTGTTGCCCCAGAGCGACCCAAACTAAGAGTGATGAGATTTAGGGCAAACCCCCGGGGACTATTTGACTTCGATAGGGAATCGAGAACATGAGTGGACGAAAAAATACGGAGAACCACGCCCTGTCCGATTTCCACATATCGTCAACTTCGAGGGCATCAACTCTCCAGATGAGCATCTCCGGCTTCTTAGCCAGTACAAGGTCGTAGCCCCGTACTTACTTGGTGGTGCTCCCCAAAGTCAGTTGAACTGTCCCACTTTGCGGCATCCGGGTAAGTAAATAAGTCTTCTCCGTAGATGGCTAGTCATTGATTACTCTTAGATCTTACTCCCGGAAATGTCTTTGTCTGCCCGGACACACACAAGATCTCATGCATAATAGACTGGTAGCATACAACCTTACTCCCACTGCTTCTAGTCGCAGGCCATCCACCGATGTTCCAAAGCCCAGATGATCCCCCACCACGAACACTTGAGAAACCCCTTCTCCCCGATGACTACAACTCGCTCCTTCCAGAAGAAAAGTCAGAAGCAGATGAACTACATAGACCTAGAATGCTACACTATATATACATGGCTTTCACCGGCGGATTAAACGAACCGCACCTCTCGGCGATGAAGGATCCACGTGTCCTACTCACCCAACATCTCGTTGATAGAGCAGAAAAGAAATGGAGCGGGGACGTCTTCAGTCTCAAAGGCGCGCTGATCAGGATAATGGAGAACTGGCATCATTTCAAGAGTCAGCTGACCTCAGAACAAACGGCAGCCCCGTGCATATATACTTTCCTGAATCCGAGGTTGAGAAGTACTACGAGCAAGAGCCAACGTGGTTCCAGATGAATATCCTGCTCGAGTATTGGAAATCAGAACTCCAAGGGCTGAACGATGACGGGTGGATTCGAAGCGAAGCGTACGATGAGGTTGTGAAGAAGAGTAAGGAGCTAAAGCAATTTTTGCTAGAGAACTCTGATACACCAGAGGAAGTGAGGTGCGTTGAGGAACAGTGGCCGTTTCAGGATCACGAGGAGGATGAGGTTGTATGATATGGGCTCAGCTGCTGCTGCTCTCCCCGAACAGCGATTTCCCTGTTTGTGTCGAGTGCCTGTACTTTCACCCGTCTTTTCGAGCATTTACCTACCCAAGGTATCCTCATGTATTCGCGATGGACGTGGCTTGTCAGAGAATTTTCTTTAAACTCCCCTTTGTTGTCATGTGCTGGTACATGGCCAGCCGACTCATTGTTGCCTCATCCAGTGAATGTTCAGCTCTTGTAAGTTGTGGGTGGCCATGGCCCTCATTCACTGGTGAGACATTTGGGGATGCTTTGATAGTTATCCCCCATTTTCTGGTCTTCTCCTCAGCTTTCCCCCATCTTCTGCCTGCAAATCCCCAATGACCATGCCAATGATTGAGCTATTACAGAGTCATCCTGCTCATAAGATCCCCTCTCTTCATTCTGGCTTACAGAAATGAAGTTTTTTTAATTTTATCCCTTTCTTTCCAGCAAAGAGGCTGTATCACAGCTCATGCGTCGTCGTCTACATTTCTTGCTGCATTTGAAAGGCAATCCAAGTGGCTCTTGTCCCCGGGCTCTTCAAATCCCTACCCATGCCAGAAGAAATGGTACGAATCTGTTGTATATCTTGTGATGCCCCTCATTCACTGGTTATACCCTCGGGGCCTTTCAGTTATTGCCTATCCCCATTCTGCTTGCTGTCTTCGTGCTACTCTTCTCTATTTCCTCCAGTTTCTGGCGGTGGACTCGCCATGACCTGCCCAGCGACCACGATAACATTCCGTCACCCGGCCCCGGCCGCGTTTTCAACGCTTCATGTGAAGCAGCTCGCGTCCTCCCTGATTGTCGAGCTCTTGTCTACTTGTTTTTGTGTCTGATTCTCCATCTCCGTCGGGATACACGTTATCCGGTCAAGGTTCATTCCAGAACCTGCTCTCTCATGGCCTTTCTGTGCGTACTCGCCTCCCCCTCCATCCATTGATGCGCGATGGCCTACTCAGCAATCACAATGATCAAGCCGTTGGCTCAGCTCATGCACTTTTGACCAGCTGGCTGGGCTTCGAACATTGTCATCCTCTTATTAAGGCCAAGCATATGTCTGCAGCCATCTCTTTGGCGTACAACAAAAAGTTGCTGAAGCGTTGGCTAAAGGTCGTCGCCAAGAAGACTGGGGGTGATATGGCAGAAGTGGAGGGGATGACGCCCCAGCAAAAGTTGTCAACCATCCTCATCGCTCCCGACCTCAAAACAAGAGTAAGTGATATCTCCTTCGTACGGGTGATGAGTTAATGATGCCCCTTCGTCTGGTTGATGGATTATTGATGAAATACTGACTGAGGCAAGCAGTTTCGTTTCGTCCGCTCGGCCCCCCAAACCTCCTCCAACGACTTGCCGGCCATTGGGTGACCTTAGCGCTAGTCACTCATCCTTGAAGACTGACTTCAGTAGCCAACTCCCGTTGATCAGATCACCGATTGACCTTAAAGAATTGCTATCAGAATCAGCAAGGGAGCTGCGAGTAATTGAAAGCCTATGCAATCTAGAATTGATGGCGAATCTTCCAAGCATTCCAATGACGCCACTGAAGCGATGTCAACGCGGCCTCTCTCAATTTCTGTACCAACTTATCCGAAACAATTATGTCTGCGATACCACTAGCTTTGAAATTCTTTGAAACTCTCGCCATACCCGAAAAAACTGGGAGTATCTGGGGTATCTACACACGTATCATGAAGAAGGATACCCTCGAGTATATATCGGATCCGGGACGCAGGCCGGCGACACGATCGATTGAAAACGGCGGAGTTTCGACCCTTCGGGGCACCGATCGAAGCTAAGGTCTTATCACTGCAAATCTTGCCATGCTGAAACTCGTTGTCGCCGCGCTTGAAGACGGTTTCGAAATTACTCACAAAGGTGACATTGCGTGGGCCCCCACTCCTCCTCCTGCTAATATGCCGGGGTGTCGGATATATTTCATTGTGACAGAGGGAATGTTCAGTTTTCTCTTCTGGACCATGTGACCATGTGCAAAAAATTACAGGATGCAAGACTGTTCTGGCTGGGATATTGGTAGCTTCAATTATGGTCTCTGCAGCCATAATCCAATGATGGAGATGGGTGGCAGGCAATTTTGGGCTTACACCGGAGCAACATTCAGCAGCCACAACAAAAGAAAACAAGATATTTCAATTCGTCAATGCTCTGGAGAGCATTTTGACTCAAGTGAAAGAGAATGAGAAATCAGTGTTCAAGAATGGCTAAGCCTGAGAAGTGGCCAAAGACATCATCTCAATGACTTTTGAAAAGATCAAGAAAGGGGTGTTTTCTGTCAACACATTTCTGGTATGTGACAATTCTAACTCAAATTAGTAATCTGATTCAGACCCCATGGCTAATAAGAGTGACAGTTTGCCAATGAATCAGGCACTCTTCTCTCCACCTGCAGTGGAAGTTTTAATGACTGTGAGAATCCCTTTGTCAGCAGAGAATCAAAGATCAAACTGATCACAGAGAACTACCTTCTGCCATTGCAGCTAAAATCCGAGCAAAGAATCTCACCTACGGCAACAATTACTACAAGTTTCAAAAGGAAAATAACTACAAGAAATGAGAGAAAAGGATTGGGTGCGCCGTGCTCAATCTGTCCGTGTCCATAAAAGCGGGCTTTTCAATATTCTCCTGCCGAGCAAACAGGCCATTTCAGCGATATCGAGTTCCGCTGGTTTATATACAGTCGTCTTCTGAGTTACGTGAAGCAACTCAATCTGCTGAATCCCCTACAGTGAAATTCTTTAAATCTGTCAAAATACCAGAAGACCCTTTGCAGATCTGCGGTAACTATCTATGTGCTGTTCTCAAAAAAGATGGGCTAGTCCGCAAATTTATATTGGTTCAGAAACGCAGGCAAGTCAAGAGCTTCAATACCAGACACAGAAGAAGGAAAATCATGACGCAATTCCAAAAAGGACCTCGCAATGGATTTTACACAAGATCAGTCCCAATATCAGTTGCCTACTATGATGTCGACCAAAAGTATTGAAACAATCGTGGAGCTCGTCTACCAGTGTATGTTAACTACAACACACAAAAATGGTTTATTCCCGGCGGTTTTGTCAACCAAAGAAGCAATCTCTGTGATATGCAGCATGGCAATGCTGACTTTCTCTGATGCTATAATGGAGGCTATAACTTCTCCAACTGCGCCCACTGTTGACCTTTTCAAATCCCTCCCTGGTGTGCCAATGGAGAAGTGCTGGGGGATTTACGCCCTAGTACTTGAGAAGATTGACTGTATTCCTCTGGTTTACATTGGTTCGGGCACACATGCCCTTGATGGTCTACAATCTCGTCTGCGGCGCTATGATTCCAATGTCTTCGAAGTTCGCAAGAGCGCCCTTCTCAAATATGTGGTGGAGGCAGTGACAGATGGCTATTCTGTCACTCACAAGGGTATTCTTGTGTGGTCCCAGATCCCCCCTCCCCGCCATGTTCCTGAAGTCCGACTCTTATTTGTTGCCATAGAGGCCATGTTCTCCTTCCGCTTCTGGACAATGCATTCATTGCAGAAAGACTATGGCACGGCAGCATGTTGCCCGTTGGCGCGGTCAAGCTTTGTATACTGGGGACTTGGCAGCCACAACCAAATGTTGGAGTCTGTGCAGGTGATTTTGATCTGACTGCTGAGCAGAGAGAGGAGATTGCAGAAACCCACAAGCTGCGTCGACGGGAAACCTACCGCAAGTCAGATCATACACGATGAGTGGAGAAGTATGAGCATATTTGGGAGCTAGAAAGAAAGCACAATGCTTTGTACCGGAGTCGACATCCCGAAAGGGGTGCTTGAGCACCGGAACCGTCGCTCCGAGGAGATACGGACCACCAAGGAGTACTGCTGCGAGGCTAAAAAGCCGTGCGTGTCGAGATATGAACTCGACCGCCACAATGCTTCCAAGCGCCATGCTGCTAGATGAAGCCCACTACATTAAAAAAACCGACGCGCAGAGGATCCTCGACCTCAAAGCGAAGTTAAATCTCCTCATGACAGCTACCACCCTGTTAAACAATGAATTGGACTTTGAGGGGTATCAATACTCTATCTTGCCAGAGGCTTTGGATAGGAAATGGGATAGGTGAAAGAAGGCTGGCAGTGATATGAAGGTGAACCCATTTGAGCATGAGGCCGCTGTGGAACTTATCTTTACACGCCGGGCACTGAAGGAATTGTGTGGAAAGGTGGTGTGGAGGATCAGACCATTGGACATCACCTTTCAAAACTTGAAATCTGGGAGCACTGTCTCGTCCGCCACACGTTAACTTCTTCAATCCTGTTTGACAGCGAGAATGTAATCGGCAAGGACATACCGCCGACCCAGAATAAGATCGTCAGGGCGCCCTTGACCGCTGCTGAGCAAGCCAAGTACGACATCCTCACGACACCTCTCTATAATAAGTTGATTCGGCGGATGCGCAACGGCAAGATGGCTTGGGATACAGGTAAATATCGCATGCTCGCACTTTTGACCAGCTGGTTGGGCATTGAACATTGTCACACAATCATAAAGGCCAAGCACATGTCAGGTGCTATCTCATTGGCGTATAACAAGAAGCTGTTGAAGCGCTGGCTGAAGCTTGTAACTAGGTAGCCAAGGAGACTGGTGGGAATGTTGAAGAGGTGGAGGTGATGACACCTGAACAGCAACTGACAACTGTGTTGAGGACTTTGCCTTGCCTTCACACACGTTTGCCAGTCATTGCAGAAGAGGTTCTCAAACTCCAAAAGAAATCAATCATGTGGATATTGTTTCCCACACAGCAAGCATTTGTGACTGCAGCACTGCAGCTGGTGGGGATAGATGTGAGGGCTTTCCATGCAGACCTGAACTAGCAAGGAACGGAAGGACCTCATTGATGACTTCACCCAAGACTGGACAAAGTGTCAAGTTCTTGTCTGCTCATACAATGTGAATAGCGCCGGAATATACCTGCAGAATCTATGTCACAATGTATATATATCTTCAACTGTGCGATGAGCTGGCGATTATCCAACAAGCTATCAGCCGCGTCAGGATGATCAGACAAGAGCGGATAGTCAAGGTCTACGATTACCAGGTGTCAAAGTCCTTCAATTCGCGGCAGGTAGCGCGGAATCGTCGGCAAGATAGGATCGCGAAGGTATACGACTACCGGCCGGGTCCCAAAACTCATTAACTACCGTCAGGTCGCCAGCTTGCAGAAAAAGATCGCCGGCATCGTGACCCAGTTGAACAGGAATCTCCTAGACATAATGGAAGAGGGCGGTGAAATATCCTTGGTGATTAGGCACTGGAAATGGCCTCGGGCAAATGTGAAAAGGTCCTCGACGGTGTTATTCCGGTGGGCTTCCATACTACCCCAGCCAAGGACTTAATACCGATGATGAAAAGGCCCATGAAGGGAGAGGGTTTTCTCATTAACTCATTGACTGAGCTTTGGCCATCCCTGACTGGAGAGGAGGAGTTTATGTATTTCCTTTTTCCAATGAATCAGATATGAAATGTTTCTTCAAGCGTGAACTTGATGAATAGGATGACTGCCATCTGCACCATACCCCAGACCTCCCCTGGGATGGCATTACCAGGAATGTCCATGTCTTTGATACAGATATGTCAGAAGCCAATTGAACAGGTCCATCACACCAGCCAGGATTACATAGTGAAAGTCTATAACCACCACATGCCGAATTTGTTTAATTCAAGACAGATGGCCTGAAATTCGACCAAATGATAGGTGCCAGTGTGGTGTAAGAGCTAGTACTCTTTACTTTAATGTAGGAAAAAATCAAAGACTATACTCCATTTAATGGAAGACGAATTGATACTAGGAGAAGCCGCCTCGCTGTCATCTCAATCTATGACAAAAGAACGTAATTACATGGTTCCTCAGACGTAGTTCCGTGATGTACTCCCTCGCCCCTGAAATCCCTCCACTTGGCTGACTAATCTCCTCACCAGCACGTGAGACTAAGCCTTGGCATTCCGGGCCGGTGTTACTCCGTAGATGCCAACCAGGTAACTTAAATATTGAGCACGGAGTACTTGTAAAAGTGTCAATTGGGTGAAAAGACCTTCATTTCCCTGTTCAATGTATTTTTCTGTCTGGTGACATTCCCGTGCTTTGAGAATGTGCTATTAGTCTCATACGAGTATTTCTCACCTCTCAAGATAAAATCATTCTTGCTCAATCGGCTTCTATGCAGGTCACATGCTGGGGCTATGTGCCTCTACGTTCCACCCATTCAGCCTTGCAGGCAGCGCCTCAACATTCCCCTCAGATACACTTGAAAAGATGAAGAGAGGACTGGACAGTGTTGATGTGACCGAGAATTGGATTGCTGATGCTCTCTTGTGCTCTCTGTTTCCACAATGTTTCGACTGTCAGACGTGGTGTGCTCTCAAATAGATGCCGCCCTTCGGAACTGACCTAGCTAAGGCAACGAGTTAACTCTTAGGGGTTGCTGCTCCGTTAAAATCCAACATGAGCTTCGGCTACAGTGTGGTTGACTTCATCACTCTCCTTCAGCTGACAAATGCTGTTCGAAAAAGATTTATCAATGCTCCGAAAGAGTTCAAAGAGATTTCGGAGGAGTAAGTTGTGCTCCTCCTGCTTGAAAAGAGAACATCGGTTAACGGCTCGCCCAAACCCAATAGCATAAAACTCTTTTCCAATGTTCTTCGAGATATCGACGATCTTCTTCCTGATCACGTTCTCGATGGGCAGCAAAAAGACGACTTAACGGCTATTGCTAGGGGTTGCAATGGGGTTCTCGAAGAGTTACGAGTAACCCTGGATGGATATCAAGCATTGGACAATTCTGTTCGAGATCCGAACGGGAAGTTTAGGAGGGTGTGGAAACGACTCCGATGGGACCAGAAGGTTATTGATCAGTTTCGGGATAGGATTGAGGCAAATATTAATGCCTTCAATGCCTATCTTGGTCGACTTACTAGGTAAGCTACGTTTACGGGCTTTATATCGAACCGAAACGCTAATTTTGAAGCAGCAATGCTACATTTGCTATGAAGACTGGCATAGACATTTTATGCGAACGCCAGGGTGATTTAGAGCGTCGTGAAGAACACCGAGCTATTCTTGACTGGCTCTCTCCGGTTGACGAGACTATTCAGCAAAACCGTGTCAGTAGCAGGCTACTGGAAGGAACCGGCCAATGGCTGTTAAATTCAAAAGAATTTAACGGATGGCTCGGCAAAGCCGGACAGGTTCTTTTCTGCCCAGGTATACCGGGAGCGGGAAAAACGACAATCACATCAATTGTCATCCGCCATCTCCACAACAAGTTCAAGGCCGACGCTGCTGTAGGCATTGCATACATATATTGCAACTATCGGCAACGAGTAAAACCAGACGCCATATTCGCGAATTTATTGAAGCAGCTGATCAAACAGCACGGCGATATACCTGATGACTTGCAAAAGCTTTATGACTCGCACAAATCCTTGCATTCATCGATACCTGCTCATGAGATATTGGGGATATTGCAGTCCGCACTTCGGGCATTTTCACGGGCTTTCATCATCGTTGATGGACTGGACGAAATCGATGATTCATATGGAGATCGAAGGAGGTTCCTATCAGAGATATTCGACCTCCAAAGTAAGACGAGCATCAGTCTATATGCAACGTCGCGCCCCATCCCCGAAATTGTCACCGAATTTCAGAATGATACATGTCTCGAGATTCGGGCAAGCGAAGATGACATCTCAAAATTCCTTGACTCAAACCTGTCACGATTGCGACCATTTGTCCTAAGAAATCCACAACTTCAAGCAGAAATTAAGCAGGGGATTGCCGATGCTGTTGATGGAATGTAAGTGCAACGCTACCGGGTTGTTTGTGACATGTGAGTTCGACCCGTTAACAATTCTCAGGTTTCTCTTGACGCAACTTTATTTAGATTCGCTAGCTGATAAAACGACTCCCGCGGCCTTGCGACTGGCATTGAAAGCCTTTGGCGCGCATTCCGGGAAGAAAATAGACGCCCTAGATCATGCGTATGACCAAGCGCTAGAGAGAATAAAATGCCAGGAAGAAGGTCTACGGAAGCTTGCTATGAAGGTTTTATCGTGGATTACCTATGCGAGGAGACCATTGACAGCCATAGAACTCCAGCATGCCCTGGCTGTAGAAGTCGGCACATCTCAACTTGATACGGAAAATCTTCCTGAAATTGAAGACATGATTTCAGTGTGCGCCGGACTGGTCACCGTGGACGAGGAAAGCAATGTGTTGCATTTTATTCACCATACAACCCAGGAATACTTTGAGCGAACATGCGAACTCTGGCTGCCAAATGCACAAACCGATATTGCCAATGTTTGCGTTACCTACCTCGGATTTGACGTTTTCGATACAGGGTGCTCCTTGACAGCTGAAGATTATGAGGACCGATTAAGGTTAAATGTTCTTTACGAGTACGCAGCATGTAACTGGGGTTATCATGCTGTCAACTTCTCCCCTGAGATGGAACCATATATCCTGAGGTTACTTGGGAACGAGAACAAAGCAGGTGCCGCTAGTCAAGTTATGCTGGCAACTCGAACACCCCGTGGCAAAAATTTCGCTGCGCCTATGAAAAGGACAGGAGCCCACCTTGCAGCATATTTTGGACTACATCAAGCGATGAAGATCTTGCTGAAAAATGGGTATCGAGAGTGTATAGACCAGGACGGGCGCACACCACTCTCTCTGGCGGTAGAAAATGGCCATCGGGCGCTATCCTTACTGCTGCTGGAACATGGGGATAATCCCAATTTCAAGGATCTGCGGAACTGCACCCCACTGTGGTATGCTGTGGAGAGCGGAAATTTGGAGATGGTCCGTCTTCTCCTGGAACGCGGAGCTAGCCCAGATGCAATGACTTTCCATCAGTGGACGGCGTTAAGCTTCGCCGCAGAGACTGAACAAGAGGCACTTGTTAAGCTCTTACTTGAGAAATACGACAGTCGGGACTCTCAGGATTCCCTTGGACGCACACCCTTATGCTTTGCCGCACGGAACGGCAACAATGCGATAGCCCGTCTGCTCCTTGAAAGCAACGTCGACGTAAACGCCCATGATCTGGATGGTTGGACACCACTTTGGTATGCCACTGGGAACGGCCACGAAACTATGGTCGAGCTTCTGATTGAGAAAGGAGCTGATATAGCTTCAACGGATTTTAGTGGCAGAACGATTCTGTCCTTTGCGGTTGAAAAGAGGCGACAAACAATAGTTCAACTACTACTAGATAAAGGAGCTGATGCCAATTCCGAAGGAGCACAACGATGGCCACCACTTTCTTGGGCTGCAGAATACGGAGATTTAACGATGGCGCAACTGCTCCTACTCCGGGGGGCGAACCCTAATGTGAAAGACTCTTTGAAGCGGAACCCAATGTGGTACGCAATCGAGAATAACCATTACCCGATGGTTGAGCTTCTGCTCAGCCAAACAGCCGATTCGGTCACGGAGCTTTGCGATGGCTGGACACCTTTACTATGGGCGACAGAGAAGGGGGAAAAGAGCATTGTTGAATTGCTGCTTCAGAGCGGGGCTGATGCAGGCTTTAGAGATGCACATGGATGGACACCACTGTCAGTCGCAGCACTCTACGGTCACGACACGATTGCCAGGATCTTGATCGACTATGGAGCTGACTTCAACTCAATGGACGCTTATGGGAGAGCCGCGTTATCGTATGCGGCAGAAAACGGTCATCACAAGACAGTTGAAGTACTGCTTGAGGCAGGAACTGATATCAAGTTGGCGGATAAATGGCCACTGCCCTCGTTTACTGCTCTACGGCGTAGAGATGGGGCATCAATCCAATTGCTAGCTGACAAGGAGGCCCAGCAGCATTTGAGCTACCGTGACAAGGATTCCATGCATCCCACAGCAGATGGGGCACGGGGTGATTGCTTCCTGGACTCGAATCCCATAGGTCCATTTGATCGGTTGACTCTCACCGAGGCTTCTTCTTGTCCCAAACAAGCTCGATCCACAGACTCATCGTCTGTTTCTACCAAGTCATCCCTGGCTAATCAACGCGGAATGATCGAACTTGATTCCTCAGACTCAGCTCACCATGATAACAAAAGTTCGAAAACGACCGCGCGAGCCTTCACCGAGCCAAAGGCTTTGGTCAACTGGGCGCAATCGACCAAACCATTGCAGAACGACACCTATGAGCTGATGCAGCAGCCTGACATGGTACAAACGGAGCCGAAGTGTGTCCAAAAACATGTGCTGGAAACTGAGCGACGGAATCAGGCGGCTGAGATCCGGAAACTAAAGCCCTGTCTCACTTGCAGACTCTTGAAAAAACCAGTAAGTTCCACATCCTTCAGCTATCGACCATTTGCCTAAGTCTTTTTTACTAGTGTGATAGCGGTGAAACGTGTGTTAGCTGTCAGCAATCTCATGAGGTACAGGCAGTTCGGGCCGCCCCTTGTACCCGAGTTGACGTCGGTGATCTCGATTATTTCATGAACAAATGGACAGCCGATTACGAGGTCTACTCGCTAGCTCTTCTCCTGTCTCCCGCAAACATCAAGCACATCTCCAACGTTAGGCAGACTCTTCTAGTAACCCATGGTTATGGCCATATGCTCCAGATCTCTGCGAGCGTAGCGGAACTTCGAGATTCGCAAGGTCTCCTCGCAAGCTGGAAGGAGCCCAATGGATCAATGTTTAGCGCAACCACAGCTTCGATGTACGCACATCCTGAGTGCCTCTCCGCATCAACCCTATCCGATTACTTGGACAAACATATCACTGAGAAAGACTGCTTCGTGAAGTTTATTGACAGTTATTACGGGGAGACGCCACTTCTTCCCGAGTTGCTCAAAGCCGCATATCGTTATTATAAATCCGCCAAAGTTCCCGCTATTCATACAGCACTCAAGTTGCTGGTGGCATACAATTTGACTACTAACATCACTCACATTGGGGAGGATTCTGGTACCCAGGAGAACCCAATTGGTCGTGTGGACAATCCGCAATCCGCTGCGAATGGAAAGACCATGGCTCCGGTCATGATCAACTATCAAATAAAGCGCGGGTTGGCAAGCCTATGGCGAAATCTACACAAGCAAGTCCTAAACCACTTATCGCGTCTGTTTTCCGAAGCGTACAAGAACGCTAATCCCAAGAACTGGCCAACGATCCTCGTTTTGGTAGCCACTTTATTGGCCATCTGGGAGGAAATGCAGTTTGACTGCCATTATCGCATGAGAGTGAGCACAGACTTTATTCCATGTTCGAGGTTCTTGCAGGCTAATACGTCAAAACAGGATGCTCCTGCTATTCAAAGGTTTTGCAGTGAGATGGAGGAAACACCACTACATGTTATCCTTGGCCTCTTCCACACGATTTCCTCATCGTTGCCACCTTTCTTGGAGTGGGAGACACGGAGACACCATCGGGCCCTCAATTCCAATTCAGAAGCGTGTAGCGCAATGACAGCAATTCGCGCACAGCTCAGTCAACATGGTATGTATATGTCCAAAGACCGTTCTTCTCCCATCAAGGCTCGAGCTGGAAAATGACAAGTTTCAATCTTCAGAGCTGTATTTGCGAACTCGCCCTCAGGCAATTTTTTTCACCGAAGACTTTGATAGTCTGGCCAACAAGTTTCTTGCTAGACTTTTTCTCTAAGTCTGATTGCTTTCTCCCCCTTCCCCCCTGCATATCTTCCCAGGAAATAGCCTCACCCACACTGAGGTCTGTGAATGGCAAAGCTATGGAGGGATAGAGGATCATGTGGCTGAAAGATGTTTTATTCACTACCGGTAAGCCTGGGTCTTTCTGAAGAGCATGACTTGTCACTTTTGCGCTGGTCTCTTTGAAGTGAATTTCTTCAAATCTCCCCCACCCCCACCCCCACCCCCATCTCTCCCTGTCACCATGAATGTTCCAGAGTTTCAAGTTCTTTTTCATTGCCATCGAAGCTGCTCTGTACTCTAATTTTTTTTTCTAAATCCTCCCTTCCTCCACAAGTTGACGATAAAGATGAGCGACGGCAAAATAGCCTGAGATATGCCCAAATCTTTTTCAAGACAGTCCAAGTTGCTCTGGTCCCCCGGATAAGAACTTTCCCACGCATCAAAGCAGTACCCTATCGGACAGACAACTCGCAAATGAAGAGGCCAAGGACGTCAAGTATCATTGCAGTGTCAAACCTTCAGCCTTCTGTGCTTCAAAGGTGCAGTCACAACATGGAAATCATGAACCATGTTCTCTTCAGGCATCATTTTGGGGTTTGACCATATCCATTCTTTATTGGTTTTGATACCTTGATGTTTATCTTTATCCAAGTACTGAGTACTTAGTCTAGGTTCAAGAATCACGTCACTATGTCCAGGCGGAGAGGCCAGATATTTCCTCAAGAAATACTGGACAAATTCGTTATTTTCGCCACTAGAGATGACCTCCGCTCTTGCCACATTGTCTTTTGATATGCTCTAACCTTCTGATACCCTGCGCTAGCATGAGCTGCATACGAAGGCTTTTCAGTATGTATTCTGCCAAATACTGGAACCAGGTACGCTGCCGTCACCCTACTGATGGAAACTGAAGCCCATGACTCCCATGAAGAGAGCAGCAGGGGCGAAGTTGAGCATGAGCTCGAACTTGACAGCATCAAAGAACTCCCGGGGAGCTTATGTTGTACTCCTGGAAAGAGGGCTGTGCGCCCCCGGATATATATTGGCTCTGCCAGTCACGGCCTCCACTCACATCTTGAGTTTTACAGGCGGTTAGACTCCAAGCTCCCTAAATACGTCTGGAATTCTCTAAAGGACGGCTTTGAATTGACTGCAAAGGGGACCTTAGTCTGGGGTCCAAGGCCGGCAGCAGCTGATACCCCAGAGCTCAGGGTACTGTATGTTGCTCTAGAAGCAGCTTTGTCTTTCAGGTTTTGGGCTATGAGATCCATGGACAAAACCTATGAGGGCGCAATTGAACAATGTCCTTGGCCAGTGTTCGCTCTGAAACACAGAGGGCTTTGCTCTCACAGCCCTCTGTGGGAAGATGTGGTTGGCAATTCTGACCTAACTCTGGAGCAACGGGAGATGGCCGCTGAAGAATACTGTGAACACCGCCGCGCACAGTACAGGAAGTTCAACCAGAAGTGAGAGGCAGCCAAAACCAAGGAATTCTGACTATTGAGACAGAAGGATGCAATATTGTACCAGGGGAGACACCTTGAGAAACTTGCTGCGTCTGCCCAGTAACATGGGCAGGCAAGTCTTGCATTGAAAAGGTATTATTGTTCAACGCGCAAGGTTGCAACCGCAGCCACTGACAGTCATAAGCTCGACAAGCATTTCCTATCGAAACGACATATTCGGGCGACTGAGGCAGCCTAGGCCGAAGACAAAGCCAATATAAAATATCGATTGCCGCAATTTCACCGCTTGCTTCGAATAATGGAGAATCAACCACCTCGGAATTCCCCCTCATGCATTCGTGGCAATCGATATGTCACAATCGAAACTTCAAGTTCTTCTTTTCATAACAATGTATAAACGAAATGATAAGCGAAGGAACTGCTCGATACAGCGAGCACCCTGGACCTGGCAACACAGAATACAATCCTGCATTAATCCAAGTTTTCAACGCGAATCTCTATGCTCAATACCAACATTAGGAGCCTGGCTCATACAACAGCAGCAAGAGCAATTGGCCCGTGACACGCCAGGACAAACTGCCGGGGAGATTCAAACACGCATCCAGCAACTTTGGGGGGACATCCGTTCCTGTCCTGTGTGTGGATATGTGTTTAGGAAGCCATTCCAACTCAAAAGACACTGCGGCGGGCAGCGACATGCCAAAACGGAAGTAGACATCGAGTCGAGCATGAGTGCGGCAGAACTGGATAGCATCACGATCTGCTTGGTGTGCTACGCTAGAAGAACAATGGCCATTTCAGGATCACAAGAATGCAGTTGAATGAACAGCTATAGGCTGCGCGTGTTGCCGCGTGTGTGGAATAAACTCGGGTTTTGATGCGCCTTAACGTATTCTTCTCATTGCTGTCTTTATAAAAGGTTGGAGTTGAATACAGAAGAAATCATATTAATATCCTCAATCTAAAAGTGGAAGCAATATACATGTGAACGAAGTAACCGTACATAAAGCCATATTACGGCCGATATCAACGCCTCCAGCATCGCCAGTGCCATATATGCCGAATCCATAGCGAATAAAACTCCAGTAGAGAAGGGGAAAACCGCACCGATTCCTCAGGCTGGTCAGCGAACACCCGACATTCGGTTACTGCCTCAGAACATGAATATAAACCGTAACCTTCTCATACTCAATCTCCCCTCCCTGCGACGCATTCAGCCTCGCCGATCCCCTGCCCGAAGTCGCAATCATCTCAAGATCCACCCTCGTAACCCCCGAGTTCAACCGTAGCTCATACCTAGGAATTGTAAAATCCTGCAAGCGTGCGGGCGCGCCCATGGGTGCGATTTTCTGGTTTCCGACAGTGACGGTGAGTTGGGTTTGGCGATCGAGCGAGCTTGCTGCCACTGTGGGTTTAAGGGCGAGAGAGTTGTAGGAGAATGGGATGGAGATTGTTGAGGATTGGGTGAAGGGGTGGGATGGGGTGGAGGGGATGTCGAGTTGGAAGTCGGAGGAATGGGCGGTGGAGATGTTGAGGTTGGAGATTAGAGTGGAGCGGGATCCTGCGGTGGTTAGCTGGGTACAACTAAGAAAAAGGGACTGCATACTTATGTATACACTGGGCTTCCTTTGCGGATAGCGTGATGGTGACTGGGCTGCAGCATGAGGGGTCAATTGTTGCATGGCACCTGGAGTGCCTGCGGGAGCAACGCTAGCGTCTGCGGACGATCGCGTTGTCGGTCTCGCAGGTTCCACAGGGACCGGTTGCACACCGGCCTGCGCTTGATCTTCGCGATATATTGTACCATTCACGCCCGGCGTCTGTCCGGGTAATTCTGTCTTAACATCGGGGGTGGAGGCCACAGCAGAAGGAGTGGACGCGGCCTGCGAAGTGTTACGGAGATTGGGACGAGGCGTAGCCGACGACATTTTTGTCATCGAAGCTGTTCGATCCCGAAGCGTTCTCCCTGGCGTCGAAGTTTTGGAAAGCTCAACGCCATTAGAGCCTGCTCGAACAAGTTCTTGCTGCCTCTTCAAGGCTTCATTATCGACTGTCACTCCCTGCTGCGTGGTTGTTGCGCTTTCTGCTGCTTTACCAGGCATTCGAAGTGTAAGTCTCGGTTGAGGGGGTTCCGGGGTCTTTGTGGTGCCCATCTTCAGCTTAATACGGGGAGCAACGGTATCGCTGGATGTAGGAGGCTCGCGGACGTGTTTCCGGGCCTCTGCAAGCCGTCCGTAGAAATAGTTCTGCACAGGTTAGAAAATGATAACCTGAAAGGAAGATATAGTACCTTTAGGGAATCCGAAAGTGCTACTATTTCACTCCCGTCCTCATTAAACTCCCTCGCGTTGCGCCAGATATAGCTGACTTCTTCCTCGAATGCGGCCCACGTCCTAAAGGGAGAGGTATTCTTTGTAGAGCTTTTCCTCCGATCTGTTCCGCGCACTTGAGCGCGGATTGCTCTTAGAGAAACCGGATGCTTAATCACATCATAGTACTCCTTGTATAGCGTCCGATCTGGCTTGCTGATAAACGGGTGGAAGACTTCTTCGCCACTAGACATTATCAGCTTCGAACGTTACAATCTCATTGAAGACATACTCAGAATCTTTCAGACGCATCATTTCCGTTATTATTCTCTCCTGGGCTCCTTCAAACGTATCGCCTGCGAACCCTCGATCCGGTTCCCCATCCGGCTCAGCTTCGCGATCAACGGTGGGAGTACGATGTGTACTCTTTGGAGGTTCTTCTGGAGGTAGACTCTCCTCCGCGTCAGGTTCTTCAAGCTCCGGGGATTGGGAACCCTCCTCTGGTATCGGCGTCGAGAAAGGAGCGTAGTTCGGATCTTTATAGGCAGGGTTGACCTTGGCCATCGTACCGGAGACTATCTTGCGGATCCGTTCTGCATTGGAGAAGAGGGTCGAGTTCTTTTCGTTGTAGAATTTGGCATTGCTAACCATTCTCCGGAGGTCACTCTCAACGGGGGTCAGGCATTGATATTTGTGGGATTTCAGTTTCTCCTATATGCGCGAATAGCCCGTTAGAATGGTATAACCCTTTATATCTGTAGCGCACGTACCTCGATCATGTTCAAGGACATGGGGAGTCGGATAGCATGGTAATAATCGGGGTAGGTTTTCTATCGCAGTGATCAGCTTCTATTCCGTGCTAGAAATAACGAACTGAGGAATGAGGCGGGACGAACTCGATCTGGAAGATGAAGAAACCCGGGCGCAATGGGTTGTCCACTGCAGAGGGAGAAGTAAAGTCAGCTCACTGCGTCGCCAGTTCTCCATCGAGATAGGGAACACCTACTGCTTATCCGTGGCCTCTTTGATCTGATCCAGCAAGGCCAGTCCCTCCTTGCTCGTTTGTTCGGGAGTTTCATCGGTGGGAGGAATGTATGTCTATCGGAGGAGCGCAATGTTAGATCGAAAGACGCGCAATGAAACGTCAAATCCATCGCGCGAAGATGATTCTGCGCGATACGGCTAAGACTGCAGCAGCAGTGCTAGGCCCGGCGGCAAGCGCTTAGCGGAAGACAAAGAAGTCGACAGGAGTTCCCTGCGACCCTTGGTCGTCTTGTCGCGATTCAAGGCGTTGCGACAGGCGCGCGCAGGGGGAATTCAGGAGGAAGGATAAGAGTTGTGAAGTTGTCGTTGTTGCGAAACGGGCTGGCTGTTGCTCAAAGGAAAGGGAGAGATGTGAAGACTTACAGAGAACCTGCGTCGCTTCTGACTTTTGGGTGGGCCATCCTGGACACCAGCGGCGCTGACTCGTCGTTTGGTTGCCATCGCTCTAGTGGCAGCTTGTATCGGCAAGGAACAGAGGGTCAATGGCGGGAGGCATGTGTGGGAGTGGTGAGGGTGAGATGATTAGCAGGGGGAGCTATAGTAGATCTCCCTTGTAACTCCTGAGTAGAGAACAGAGAATATTGAAGTGCTTTTGATATTGAGCTGGTTGATATGCGACAGACAGACAGCCAGACGCGACTCCAGATGGCATGGGGAGGAGAGCGGCAGAACAGGTGGTGAGGCCGGTTACTAGCGCTGTATTGACACTGAACAGAGGAGAACAAGCTCAACCACAGATCAGAGGTGACAAAACAAAGTGAATAGAGACAATAAGCTGCTATTCTTCGCTGGAATATCCCATTGATCTGGACTTGTTCAAGAGGAACAGGAGAGTCTCAGATATAAAAACGGCAGACATTGATCGATGTGTATTGGACTGTATTGAATACTTGCCTGCTATTGGCCAATTTAAGTATATCCTCGCACTAGTAACATGGTTTCACTTATTGACCAATCACAGCCCGTTTATCCCCATCTCGGAAATGTAAATAAAACAGCCTGTTACGCCCTCTTATCAATCCACCACCGGCTTCTTCCTCTCTCTTCCTCTTTTCTCTCTCTCTCTCTCTCTCTCTCTCTCTCTACAAGACTCTACAAGACTCTGCACTCTTTGTCTACTTCTATACATTCACTCTGTCTTCTCTCTGTTCTGTTCTGGTATATAAACCGCCCCCCGCCATCTCTCCGCACCTCTCTAACATCCCACCACCAGATCGAGAAACCTTGCGATTCCCCAGCAAACCCCTCACTCACGCTGTTCCGCAACAACTCACCCAACAGGCCGGACAGTCTCTCGCTTCAGACTCCTTCGATCTATATTAGATACAATCGCATCTACTCTAAATCTCGAATCGAGCGCTCACGCACGATCCTCCAAGACCGCCCCCACCTTCGCTCCATCGAACCATCGCAAACATGCCTCCATTGCTAGATATCGACCCTTCCCGCAGAAACAAGAAGCCTCGCCCGCTTCTAGACTCCGAGAAACAGAAATTAGAAGAGTTTGCCGATGCGATTCACTACTCCGGAAGGTAAGCGGGGAACCTATCGAGTGTGGGCCACATCTCTAATATGGTCGGGGAAAAGATACTCGGATAGCGAATTTGAATACCGTCATGTCCAGCTGCCGAAGAATATGTTGAAGAAAATCCCGGTGGATTACTTTGATACGACCAAGGGAACTCTGAAGCTGTTATGGGAGGAGGAGTGGAGAGCGCTGGGTATCACACAGGTAGGTCTTGACCCTTACGCTCGGTAATACTGCTGGGAGGTGCTAACGAGAGCTTAGAGCTTGGGCTGGGAACATTATGAAGTACATGAGCCAGAGCCACATATTCTGCTCTTCAAGTAAGTCTTCTGCCTCAAGTAACTGACCTACTTCCTGCTAACGAGGGGTGTAGACGCCCCGTCAATTACCAGCCTCCTGTGATGTGAAACAAGTTCCACGATTCCTCCCTCACGATACACGGCGTTTTATGATTTCTGCGGTTTACAGTTGGTTTTTCCTTGTAATACTCCCCTTTCCGGCAATCATAGCAGTCAGCATGGTGATAGCAGGCGCAATTGTTGAATTAACATGAAAAAGCACCCTGGATTGTTTGGTTGAAAGATTTGTGTGTGTTTTCTTTACCCTGCTTGAAGAATGCATCTCTGCTCAGTTCCTTCTTCGAAAGATCTAAAATTTCGGCCCGTCTATTTAGAAGGCAGACAATTTCAGACAATATTCTTTTTCAGCCACTCCTCCCACTGTTCGACAGTGAAGCTGCTACTAATGGACCTCTCCTCCACGCCCTTAAAGACCGTCAACTAACATTCCTCGAATTGGAGAATCGAAAAATACTCACATTGAAAAACACAGTCGGCGTCACATGCACTCCCACAGCTCTATTCACCTTAGTGAACCACTTTATATCCCCCGTCACCCCATTCCCAGCATTCAACCCGCCGCCCTCCTTCGGCTTATCCTGAATCTCTAAAAGCGCATACACACTCTCCTCATCTAACCCATCCACGGTGCTCGCCGCCAACCTCGCAAGCCGTCTATACGTCTGATTCCTCGTCTCGTTCACGACATTCTCATCGAAGAATTCCTTTTGACGCGCGAAAAGCACCGCACTGAAGGACCAGAATGATTCCGGGGAGAGGCGGAGGACTGCGACTGCGGCTTCGTGCACGAGCGTTGAGGATGGGTGCCAGGGTTGGATTTGGGGTCGGATTATTACTTGTAGGTTTTCAGGGGTGTTAGATTTGCGGAATGTGTTGAAGAGTTTGGCGGAGAACTGCCGGACTGTCATTAGCGGTGTTTTGTTGGTACTATGGAGGATATGTTGGTATGTGGCTTACGGGGCAGACGTAGTCGAGATCTGGTGATGAGTTGGTTTGGTTAATGATGTTCTGTATTCGTCGATGGAGGACTCTCACATAGCTCCAATGTATGTCTTTCCTCCTTCACACCCGAAAGTAACTTTAGCCCCCCCTTATATTTGGGTGGGACGGACATCCTTGCAGAACGAGTATCTGCACTCAGTGCCTTGCTTAGAACAAATTGAAAGCTCTGTGCTGGCTGCCGGCGTGATTGTTGAAGGAATCGATGGAGATGAAAGCAGGAAAGCATTGTTCTTATATTCTTATCTTCTTTCCCCTCGTTGCGTTGGCGGGGAGAGGATTACGTCATTTTTATAGATCTAGCACGATTGTCAACAATATTTGAATCCATGAATCGAGGGTAATGGATGATCATATAATCTTGTTATGTAGTTACCGGACAATTTCCCAGCTACTTCTGGGTCATTTGCAAATATGGGTATGACTTGGTCTTCGGATATTCGAAACTACGCCGTGACAAGTACAGTCAGCGGCGGCGACAGTGATATATGGGTATAATTCATTCGTTGTCATCTCTATGATAAAAAGCTCTCATTACACCCTCCGTAACGAAAAGGGGATGCGCCGTAAGCAAAGACGAAATTAAAACGACATAATATCTATAACGCCCAACCAAGCCAGTAAACGATTACTGCAAAAAAAGAATAGATGATGAGGAGAGAATAGGGTATTAAAGCTGCCCCGGCTTCTGCTCGAAAGAACGGATGTATTTCAGGTTGGCGCGAAAGTCCGACCATTTGTTTTCTGCCGGGTCAAACGCGCCCGTCGCCCAGATGGTGCATACTCCGCGTGGACCAGACACATCTACCAGACCAGAGACGTAGAACACACCCGGCGGTGGAGTCTGCGGTATTTTCCATTTTTCCTTGAGCTTCTTTTTAAATACCGCCGATGCTATCACTATGTCACGGTCTGGCGCGGCCTTGGTGTCCATGACGTCCAGTATAGCGGATTTAGGGAAGGCCGGGAAGAGTTCGGAAGCGCTGTCTGGCTTTGGAATAGTTTCGGGATCAGACCCGCTGGGAAAACCTTTGGTTTTATCGCGTGTATTCGACGTGTCTGTTAAGCCCATCCGGCGCAACGTAGCTAGCCTCTGCATTGTCTGCTCTGGTATAGCACTCGGTTGCTGGACAGACTCGCCAAACAACGAGGCTTTAAGATTCCTCACTTTCAGCTTCAGCAGTATCCAGCCAGACGACAAAAACGACAATCCCACGGCTTGGGGAAGTAAAACTTTGCGGAGCCGATCGCCTAGCTCGGGGGGTATCCGTCGCTCAGTCCAGTAAGTACTGCCATCATCTCGAATTTCGATCCTGATAAAGTTAGCCCTGAACATCTATATCTTGAAAAAAGACCTACCCAGATCGTACGTAATGCGGCGGAAAACGGGCTGGAAATTCGGGGTATAGCGCGGTCCGAGATATAGATATCGGCTCTCCTATGACGGCGCAAATCCTCTTGTCCTTGCATACAGATGACCGAACGATCGAAGCGACGTCATCTAGTACAGATTAGTATATCTCTTTCACGACTGGCTGCCCATCTTACTCGATAGCGTTTGTCCCATCTTCGGATCGCGTGTCACTTTTTGGAACGTTTTCCACTCCGGATCGCTGCTATTATATCTCCTGCCACGCACAAGACGAGGCCAGCCAAGCGGGATAAACAGTGTATCATCTTCAGCATCAGCATCAGAGGCCGCCGCGTCTGAGTGACTAGGTCTTAGGTCCTCCGCTCCAATATCGTCTTCGAACTCTTCGTCCGGCAGATCGGCTAGGGGAGTCAAAATAATGTAGGTATAGACAAACACCGCCGCACAATAGGTCGACAGCGTAAAGAAAGCGCGTCTATAGCAAATAGTTAGCTCTGGAGTAGCACATGAAGCGGGGGGGAAAACCCATGCCTAACCCATGGTCTCTTGAACCTCACCCGCTGAAACCTCACATGGCCGGTAGGATATGAGATCTGCCGCTGGGGCTGAGGGAGTATAAACGAGCGACGAGGGATGAGCGGTCGGCGGATGGGCGTTCGCGCAAAAAGCCGAATCATTTGGGCTGTCTGGAGGATTGAAATCGCATGATGGACCGAGCGAGGTGGAATCGTGGAGGTTGTCGTGACAACGAGGTAAATAATTGCAGTTATGTTCTCTATAAAGCCAGATAAGAGTTGAAAGAAACAGTGAGAGTGAAATAAGAATGAAATCGAACTTCTCTTCAAATCGCCATCGCCGCCTTCGGCCGTGTTGCGCAGCATCAGCCACGTGACTCGGATGCTCACATCATCCTGTCGCGGGCATCTACAAGGAGCTTCAACGACAACTGCCGACCTCTACTTTGTACAGTTCGCCGTCTATTCCACTAGCTTGGAGGTCTACACCGGGAGCCAAAGACGAGCAACCGCCCGTGAGCCCGAGCCCTGACGCCACACCAAGTTCAATGCGAACATGAGGCAGCTCCTTTCCTACCTAGCGGTCTCGCTCGCAGCCGCGACGACGACCTCCGCCGCTCACGATGCCAGCATTTACATGTTCAATGTGGACTCCCCGAGGCCGTCGAGTGCGAAGGAGATTAGTTCAGATGCGGCACAGCTGGTATTTGCCGAACGGTTAGGATGGCCTGGTACTTCGTTGGCTGGGGAGGTGAATGAGCAGGTGGTGGAATATCTGAATGAGTTTGGAGGGCATCAGACGGCTTTATTTGATTCCTCGAAGCCGGTGCATAGGCTGCTACTAATTCTCGAGGGAGTGGACCCGGAACAGGGTATGTTTGCTCCATGCTCAGGTTTCTCTGTGCTGACCGTACTCTTCTTATTTCAGCTTCTCAGATTACGGAACGACAGTCACCGTCTATTGTGGTTCCTCGACCGCCGCTCGATATTGGAGGGGATGCATTCGTTGATAGCGTTCTTTCCCAGGAATCTAGGATGAGACCCGGTTCGAAGCTGTGTACTCTTAAGGATTCTACGGATGGCACAAAGGCGGAGCTTACATATCGAAATTTGGTAAGCTAGAATACACCATTCTGGTAGTTATTCCTAACAGCTGTAGGACGGATTCGAGTGCCCGGCCAGCAGGGCGGAATTACGTTCGCAACTCAAAACCATCGTCAACATCACAGAGAGTGGACCATATACCAAGCAGCATCTGTCCGGCATTCTGCGAATCAGGCCCGAGGTTAGTTCTATAATCCCTCTCCAAGGCAGCCTCACTAACGCCTTCTAGTCCCAGAACGCCCATCTTTCATCCAACTCCATCGTCTCATATATCGAAACAGTCGATTCCCTCGCCCGAGGCTCCCAGGCTGAATCAACCGTGATCCTCCTCCCAGGCCGCGCCTGGCAACCCCGCTCCAACACAAACAGCAAAACCAAACGCGCCATCCCCGAACCCCAACTCCCCTCGCAAATCCCGCCCATCTCATCCTCCTCATCCCCTAATATAAACCGCAACAACAAGAACAGCACCCTCTCCATCTTCATCCCTGCCTGCTACAGCACCAACGAGACCTGCACGAAGAGCACAAACAGCTGTTCCGGCCACGGCCACTGCTATCTTAAGCGGCCTGCACCAAAAGATTCAGCCTCCGCCAAGGACTGCTATGCCTGCAAATGCGTCCGCACGGTTGTGCGCAAGAACAAGGACGGAAGTGTCAAGACCGCGCAATGGGGCGGTCCCGCGTGCCAGAAGAAGGACGTGAGTATGCCGTTCTGGCTGCTCTTTGGACTTTCCATGTTACTTGTTGTCGGTGTCAGTTTGGCGGTGAGGTTATTGTATAGTATTGGACAGGATGAGCTGCCCAGCGTTTTGGGAGCGGGAGTTTCGGCACCGAGGGCTCAGAAGTGAGGGTTTCTCTTTGTTCTCATATCTTTTTCCTTTTCTGCTTTGTCTGACGGTGTTTGTTTCGTTGTGCTTTGGTTGGATATATTCCTCATATTGGAGAAATTAAACATGGATTTCGCCAGTTCTTTCTCCATTGTCTCCCTTGCATGTACAGTCTGCATACCTTCCTCACAAAGATGTGTATATGTACTCCATCGCGCAGCATGCATGTAGTTTGCTGCTTTGTCAACGCATCATTCCTTCCACGCATCAAGGATTCTGCAAGCCAATTGACCCGTACAGAAGCATGATATCCCCTGCAGGAGTGAGCACCTAAATGCAATAGCCGGAGATGTAGATCGGATTCGATCACACTCCATATGAAGCGTGTAGTACTTGCTGCACACAACCTATATCCAGTTCAAGGATATGATGAAGGAACAGGACTCAGATGATATAATGGTGGTCAAGATGTAGATATATAGATCATAGCAACTATCCGGGAACGCCAGAAGCAAGCGGGGAAAAAGAGCTGTCAGAATCAGAACGGGGTATCATGCGGAAAGCGTATAAGGACAGTGAGTTGGTTTGGGGAGGTAGGATGTGTGGCAGGGTATGGCGAGTGTATTTTGAAGTGAGTGGAGCAGCTCAAG
Source organism: Malbranchea zuffiana (assembly GCA_039700045.1). Classification (NCBI taxonomy): domain Eukaryota; kingdom Fungi; phylum Ascomycota; class Eurotiomycetes; order Onygenales; family Malbrancheaceae; genus Malbranchea; species Malbranchea zuffiana. Next base: position 116,329 of record JARUPO010000026.1, on the reverse strand, counting down.
CAAAGATGAAGAGTGGTGGGCATGTGAAAGGATAGGTAAGGGATCAGATATCATAGAATGTGCTCCCGGCAGAAAACAACCTAAAACGCCACATAAGTCCTCCGGAAATCCGATGCTGAATAATAAGCAACCATAAGCAAGAAATAAACCATCGATCCCGCCAGAGAGAGCCAAACCGTAAATAATCCTATGCGCTTCATAATATGCAGAAAAAAGGGGAGGTATCGTTCAAGATCGAGTACCGGCGAAAGTTATATGGTACACGTAAAGTGATGAGCCAGTCATTCGATATGTAAGATATCTCGTCATGTTGATCCGGATTCGAGCTGCCGGGGAGTAGGATTGGGGGCACTGGTAGCGTTTGTAGGTTCATTGCGGTTCTGGCGTCTGCCAGGGAGGGAAAAAGAGATTCGAGGTGCTCGGAAAGTAGGAAGGCTCGGCCTCCATGGGGCCCTAGAGCGATCTGGCGCACTGTTGGTTGCTTGACGACGACCCGTTCTAGAGCCCCGGCCTGATCGTGAAAATCCGTGACTATTCTCTGATGGAACAACGGATATAAAGCGTCCCGGCAGTACCAGACGGGAGCCAAATGGATTTGATCTGCTCGCGACATGAGCGGCCTGTGGCTCTGACGGGCCGTCCCGTCGTCTGCTGCGATCTCCATCCTGGGCCGGATCGGATCCGTCGGGCCGTGGTTTGGGTACAAAGTAGTCGGCTTTGCAAAGAGGGCAGCAAGCCCGGCGGCTAGTGAGCCAAGGGTCTAGGCAGGCCGCATGGAAAGCGTGCCCACAGGTTAGACCACGGACGTCATCGCCATCCTCGATAATGTCGATGCAGATGGCACAGGAATCGCCAGGGTGGTGGGCAAGAAGCTCTGATGATATAGCGTGCTGGATAGGGTCGTCGTCATCGTCCAATATATGCGAGTCGTTATGCGGTGTTTTCTCGTCCCCAGATTGTTGTTTCGGGGCAGCTGGTTTTGTTTCTTTTTGATCTTCACCGGCCGTGGAAAGAGCCTTTTGATCGACTTCTCGGTCAGCCTGTTGTTCCGAAGGTTTTGGCGCAGCTTCGCTGGGACCTAAAGTGAGAGATCCTGAACGTTTCAAGCTCTGAGGCCTGCTTCCAGCAGACGTATCAATTCCTCCAGCAGTAGGAAGTCCTTCATCAGCTCGTGAGGCACGCCAGGCCTTGTATTTGGTGAGCGGGAATCGTTCGTTTACTTCATCCATGGACATGAGTTTCTTCTCCCTTCTCCTTCGATGCGGCCTCGGCACTGCAATCAGGTCGATCGGTTCACCGGTCTCTTCATTTCGTAGCTGTCTCTGTCGCTGGTTGTAACGGAAGCAGTACTTTACGCCCACAATGATCCTAGAGATATACCATCAGCAAGGCACCCTGAATCTCAAGTAACTTCCATACCAAAGATTTGTGAAGACTACGCCGAAACCCAATGCCACGAAAAACAACAGAGGCTGGTTGTTGCCGTCGCCGTTCGATGAAGAACCTGGAGAAGCGGCCGGCTGAGCGACCATGGTGGCAGTTGTGCGATGAGATTCTAATTTCGGTGTGTGATAGAATTGTCCCGTTTCTCACAGCAGGGAGGACTGGCACAAGAAGCACCGGAACTCCGGCCCCCTCCTCATGAGCAGTCAAAAGACGGCCAGGCACAAATCGCTTGGTTGTCTGCTCGATCTCCACTTCACAGTTCCAGTTGGTCGCCAACGCGAATCGAACGTTTGTCGTGTGAGCGGCAACAGGCGGGGAGGGAGAAAACGAGTGACGTAGGACTGAGGGACGCTAAGGCGAAGCGCTGTGTAGCATTTGGGACCGTCTTGAAATAAGCCACGATGCGAAGGACCGGCTTGAGCTGGTAGGACGAGTATGGACGACGGACTCAACGGACTCGGATGTCGGTGTCTCAGGGGACGTGCGGCGGCGGTGGACAAGGGTAGGCCGTGGAGAAGACGGAAATAGAGGGAGTCACACGAGGAGGCGATGACGGGAGAGTATATGAGTAGAAAAAGGATAGAGACGACGACGTCAAAAGAAGAAGATGAAGATGAAGCGCGAGGTGAGGATGAGGATGGGGAATTGAGGACAAGCCCGGTGGAGAAGTGGGAGAGAGGGTCGGTAAGATTGAGGGGGCTGGCCGTGTATTATGTATTGATACCCGCAGCCAGGGAGACGCGGCTTGGCGGCGTGACCTGGTATAACAGCTGTACGGGCTCCCCTCATTGGCTGGGGTGTGGTTTGTTCCAAGGGTCTGTAAGTTACGGGCTGTTTCTGTATTACACTGGTACGACTGTCGCATGCTCAATATGTCTTTTTCTTTACTTAATTCAAGGACAAGTCAGCCATCAAGAAGGATAGTATTCGTATTGCCTCTACAAGATGGCTCATTGATGTTCGATGCCCTTGGCGGATTGCTATGCATGGTGTCAACGCAAGCATCAGGGATGATCTGTCGCATGCAACGATGAGACCACCCCCGTCCCCTTCGCCTCCTCACCGTCTTTGGCTCTCGGGGCAAACAATGGCGAGCCGGACAGAGCATGATGAATGAAGAAGCAGAGATTCAAACAAAGGGAGAACCGCAATGCAGGACCTGCTGCATCATTCTTATCCTGTGCATCAATCGTCTGCAGACTCGTCTCCATTGATCCTTGGCGCAAGGACGATCGCCCTGATCGACGGCACACGAACAACGATGGGGCTATCAAACGGCCTGTCGGGCCTCCCACACCGCAGCCTTTCGCTGCGACTATTGCGGCGTTGAATAGCCAGGATCCCACGGTTTCAGGTCAACAAACGAAGAATACAATAGGTAGAGGAGCACGCGAGAACCACTCCGTTTGTAAACTGCAATCTCTCCGCTCCTCCGGGATTCCCCAGACTCTCGAGTCTCAGCGAAATTCAGAAACGCCACCAGGCCTGTGGGCCGGCGGACCTTCCGGATATTCAAACTTCACGCCCTTCTGGAAGTCGGCACGTCGGCTCCTCGTAAATGAAGGGAGTGGCTGATGTCGACTACTCTTCGTGAGGGCGGTCGCATGCTCCATTGCGGCGCCACGCGGCACACAGGATTGATATCCCGCCCATCCCGTCATCGCAAACAGAAGAACTCCCCTTTCCAAGGGTTTCATGACATCCAAGCAACTTGAACTTAAGCCAGGCCACGTTGGAAAATGTCCCTTGAAACAAAACGAGTAGATTTGCGGGATACCACGTGACCACAATATATTCTACTATCGCCAGCCTGCTAGCGTGATATCAATCTATCCGTTGACAAGAATGGAGTTCTGCTTCTGATGGTATCAGAATTCAGCCCTGAGCAAGGGATTAACGATTAGAGAGTAAATCACCATGGCACAGGCTCCTGCGGCTCCGGCCAATCCGGTCGTCTTCTTCGACTTGACATTGGGAGGTACGTCGTGATTACTCCGAGTTGCGCATGGACGTCTTGATTCAGGTTGAGATCAAATATATAAATGATGTCTTCTGGGCAATAACTAATCTCTGGCTACAGGAGAACCCCTTGGACGCGTCAAGATGGAGCTATTCGCAAACATCACCCCCCGCACGGCGGAGAATTTCCGCCAATTCTGCACGGGCGAAACCAAAGATGCGCGGGGACGACCGCAAGGATACAAGGGGAGCAAATTCCACCGCGTCGTATGTATTCCTCTTCTATATACTTGTCTTATGCTCAATTCTAACTTCTGTCAGATTAAAGATTTCATGATTCAGGGAGGGGACTTCCTCAACGGAGACGGCACGGGGAGAACCAGTATCTACGGGACCGCCACGTTTGCAGATGAGAACTTTGATCTCTCGCATGACGGGCCGGGATTGCTTAGCATGGCGGTACGTCTCACATCCTAGGACCCCCTCTTCTAGAATCTAATATGGATATGGAAAAGAATTCCGGTCCCAATACGAATGGAAGCCAATTCTTCATCACGACCGTCGCCACACCGTTTCTGAATGGCAAACATGTAGTCTTTGGTCGTGTGATTGAGGGCATGGAGTTTGTCAAGATGGTTGAGAATACTAGGACGACGAGGGATAAGCCGAATCAAGACGTGGTGATTGCGCAGTGCGGGGAGATGTAGGTTACCTATCTACCGAGTTAGTGGTCTGGCGGATGGATGGAATCTCTTTTGAAATTGATCTTCCCCGCGATCTGTTGGCGTCTGCAGGGAGCTACGTGGGGTTATTAGAAGGGAGATGCAGAGAATGCCCACGGAGTCGGCTGGGGTGGAGTATGACATGCGTCGTCGGGAGAAGGGAAAGAAGCTGGCCACGTTGATAGAATCGTTGGCAGACCATGAACCCAAATCAAGGTCATGATTCATTGATTTGTTATTGATAACTATGTCGACTGATCATTTAGAGATTATCAAGACTCTCATCGCTTCTATGATTTGAATCATGCATCGGAAACATGGGCCTTCTTCCAGCCTGTTGTTTAAAGCTTCCGAAGACATTCGCTTATCGCTGTCACTTCCACCATCGCCTTCTTCCAGCCTGTTGTTTAAAGCTTCCGAAGACATTCGCTTATCGCTGTCACTTCCACCATCGCATCCTAGCACTGGCCGACCGGGACCCACTGACTCGCGTGGAGGATAGATGGCCCTCCGAATATGATAGGTCTCATCCATGGAAACCTATGTAGGCCATGCGGGGTACTGTTTTGACAGAAGCGAGAAGGGAGGGGAGTTTGGTGGCGCCACTTTACTAGGGACCTCTTTATCGTGGGATAGGTGACTTGCAGGCTGGACCAGCAGATACAGAGGTCTGGTCTGTCTTCATATCAAGGAGAGGAACTGAATTCGAGATCAAGAACATCTAGATACATCACTCCTAACATTGCGCAAATTATCCTTCAATTCCTTTTCGAAAGAAAGATCAAGAGATGTAGAAATCAAAAACAAAACCCAATAAACACCCATAATGCCAAGTACCACAAATAGAGCCACAAGAGAAGTCAATAGAAGGATGAATGATATAAGTAAATTCACAGTTTAAACTGCTCCAAATACTTCGTGGCTGCCTCGATCGCTTCGTCGACCTTGTCTACCTCGGTTCCGTTGCCGATCGATGTAGGCGCCTTTCCGCCCGCTTTGCCGCCGACTATACCGGAGACCACGCCGGCCCAGTTGTTCGCAGTGCCGCCTTGTGCGGAGAGGGACTGCAGATAGATTAGCTTATGTTCCGCCGAGGATACTAAGTTCTACTTACTGGTGACACGTAGCATCCATGAGCAACGCGTTTCTGTTCATCGTCCGCAGCAAAAACGTACAATGACTTCTCCTTCAACTTCGACCGGACATGGTTGATGGCCTCGCTGACCGCTTTGGCGTTGGCGGACGTAGGCAGGCGAATGACGAGATGCGTGCTGTCCTTGTTTTCCGGCTTATCAAAATGCGACGTGACAGCATCGAGAGCAGCCTTGATCTCGGCTTTCTGCTGAGCCTTTGACGCATCGAGGATCTTCTTGTGGATCTGCGTGAATCGCTCGCGGAATTTGGCCTTCTCGACAGCGGAGATTGAGAGCTGGTTTAGGTCGACCTGCACCAGCTTGGCCTCTTGCTCCTTCTTCGGACCAGGTTCCATCTTATCAAGGCGGTCGAGTCGTTCGCCGAAATCCATCGCGAGCCGTTGGACCTCGTGCGCGTCTTCGCCGGTGACAGCGATGATTCTGCGGATACCCTTGGCAATTCCGCTTTCCTCAAGTATCACGAGGTCTTTGATATCGCCGGTTTTCTGGACATGTGTGCCACCGCAGAACTCGATACTCACACCGTGCCATCGAGGGTCTTTGACATTTTTCAAAATCTCCTCCAATTCAACGCCGACGGAGACGACTCGGACTGGATCGGGATAGGTCTCGCCAAACACGGCACGGACACCAGTGATTTCACGAGCAAGCGAAAGCGGCACATCTTGAGAGTACACTGCGCAATTCTGGCGAATGTATTCCGTCGATTTCTGTTCAATCTTCTCCAGATCGCTGTCGGAGATACCGGACTTGTGCGAAAAGTCAAAACGCAGCTTTTCAGCCGCAACGAGTGAGCCCTTTTGCTCAACCGAGTCCCCTAGAATCTCCCGCAGGGCAAAGTTGAGAATGTGGGTTCCGGTGTGGTTATTCCGGATGGGCCAGCGTCGGAGCTCGTCATACTCGGACAGTACAGAGTCACCAACCGAAAGGTCGCCGTATTTGATGAAGCCTGTGTGGAGGACGTAGCCACCGTACATTTGCACATTCCGGACATCCAACTCTGCCTTTCCATCGATGATAATCTTTCCTGTATCGTATTCTTGGCCACCTTGCTCTGCGTAGAAGTTTGTCCGGTCGAGAATCACGCCAACCTGATCACCTTCAGGGATATCTTTTGTGGAATCCACAAACGCCTTGCCGTGATAGATGGCCTTGATTTGAGAAGTGATATTTCCCCTTCCGAATTTGGCGCTGTCGTCTGTTTTCGGAACGTTGTCCTTTTCCAACTGACCAAGATCGTGCACCGTAAGCTTAACGAGGTCGGCAGCAACCTTTGCCTGGCCCTTACTGGCCTCCTTTGCTTTTAATCTGGCCTCTTCAAACTCATCGTTATCAATAGTGAGACCGCGTTCTTCAGCCATAAGCTGAGTAAGGTCAACAGGGAAACCAAAAGTATCATACAGCCGCCAAACATCGGCTCCATGTAGCTTCCCGAGGCCTGAAGCTTTCGCCTGCTGAGCGTAAGCTTCAAACTGACGCTCTCCGCGATCAAGGGTCTTGGAAAATGAGATTTCCTCTTCATCTAAAATTTCCATGACATCGTTCTGCTTGCGCTTGATCTCGGGGAACATATCACCCATCTGCGCAACAAGTGTCGGAACGATTTTCGAAAAGAAGTTTCCAATTTCAACCTTGAGGTATTTTCGGGCATAGCGGGCGCCTCGTCGGAGGACACGCCGGGTAACATAGCCGCGACCTTCGTTGTTTGGGGCGGCACCATCGGAAATGGCAAAGGTCAAAGTTCTAACATGATCTGCAACAACTCTATAAGCAGTGTCAATCCCGTCCTCGTCTTCAGCACCGAATTTTCCAGTGTACGGACGAACGCCGGTGATCTCACGGATAACGTCGAATAACGGGGTGAAAACGTCTGTGTCGTAGTTTGAAAATTTGTTCTGGAGAATAGAGACTAATCGCTCGTAGCCCAGACCGGTATCAATGTGCTTATTCGGAAGTGGGCGCAACGACCTGTCTGGTTCCCGGTTGTATTGTATAAACACGTTGTTCCAGATCTCCAGCACGTTCGGGTCATCCATGTTCACAAGATGGGCAGCATTTCGGCCACCGATCCTGTCGTAGTGGACTTCGCTGCAGGGTCCGCATGGTCCTTGATCGCCCATCTCCCAGAAATTGTCCTTCATGTTTCCTGAGAGTAGATGATCCTCCTTCACGCCAACGGATAGCCAGAGATCGCGTGCTTCCAAATCCGGCTCGACACCAGCTTCTTTATTTCCCTCGAAGTATGTCACGTATAGGCGATCGGGGTCTAAGCCGTAAACTTTGGTGAGGAGCTCCCATGAAAACTGGATAGCCTCTTTTTTGAAGTAGTCGCCGAAACTCCAGTTACCCAGCATCTCGAAGAATGTCTAGCAGAGAAGGTTAGCCTTAAACACCTGCGACAGCAAGCAAACGAACTTACGTGGTGGTAACTATCTTTCCCGACGTCATCAAGATCCTGAAATAATTAGCTATAGCCATGTAAATGGCGTCGCGGGACCTACGTTGTGTTTTCCACCAGCTCGTATGCACTGTGGCAAGGTTAGTAAAATGCCGTACGTCAGCAGCTATAGATGCATACCTTTTGCGAATTGCAAGCCCTCTTCAACTGCGCAAAATCGGAGTTTGGATCAACCGTGCCCAAGAATATCGACTTGTATTGATTCATTCCCGCGTTCGCGAAGAGCAAAGTCGGATCTGACAGCGGGACGACGGACGACGACGGCACTGCAAGAATAGAGCATCAGCCAAACCGTCTACGGGTACAGAAACAAAGGATAGCATGTCCACTTACCAAAGGTATGTCCATTCTGCTTGAAATAATCCAGAAAAGTATTGCGAACCTTCAAGGCGGGCCACTGAAGCTCCTCCTGGGAGGGGGACGAAGAAGAAGAAGACGCCATCCTGAGAAAATTCAACTGGTATGGCCGTCGAGAACGAAGAGAACGAAGAGAAGTGCGAAGAGGAAAAGAGGTAGAAGAAGAAGAAAAAGACGAAGCGGAGGAGGTTGTTGAGAGCGCGGCGGGGCGGGCGGCGGGGGAGGAGAGGGAGGACAAACTCGTCGATGCCGATGGAAGCAGAGGAGGCAAGACGACGACGAACTTTGCACCTCGATTCGCCCACGCGACAACAGACTTCCTCCCAACCAGCATTCAAGCTACCAACGATGAGCTAGACCTGTTGACTTTCTGATTCCTCTTCTGTCGTGGGAGCAATCTGGCAGCGTCGACGATATTTTTTTTCCTGTTTGGTTTGGAGTTCGGAGAGGGAAAAACAGCTTCGGAGGTGATGCATGAATGGCGCCGGCGGCGGTGGGGAGAGCTGCTCAACCTCAACTTCACGGCCAGAAACGACCGGCGGAGGATGAGCTCGAGGGTGAGCAGCCACTGACGAAGAAGTTTGGACGGCTACAGCTGGGTAGGTGGTCTTGTTGTCTACGGAGTACTGTCTGCTCATCTCTCATACTGATGATCTGTACACTTCTAGGACGTTCCGCCACCTCCGCAAAAGATGAAGACCACTTAGCCGTATCCTCAAAACATCCCATTAAACAAATAAAACATGTTCATCATTCGAATGACGATGCAATGTGCGTGGACGATACAAAAACAAGGGTGTACATCAGCGATTTAGACAGCGAACTCGCCGAAATAGAGGAGGAGGAAGAGAATAATATCGCCTTCCTCCCGGAAATTGAGAGAAAGCTAATGGCGATCCCCAAATCGGTCCTCAGACATAGACCGTCGTCTGACAATGCGCTCGTCTTGTATCGGTTACCGCCTGCGCTGGGTGTAACGGGGGAAGAGGAGGATACACTTCGATTAGTGATTGATGGCGCCAGAGAGAGGGTTAGAGAGAAGAGCCTCTTAGACATGAAGGAAAGGGCTAAGGAGAAAGAAGGACAGCCATTCGGGTCTCCAGTTCCAAATGGGGTGTCGCCTGCTCCTCAAGAAGGTGAGAACGACGCCATGGAGATTGACGACCTTTGACCATTCACTATTCTTAAAACCGACTTCCCAACAATTAAATAACTTTGGTTACTGAATCATTCACTTGCTCGATCGTATGCGAAGTTCCAGTAACTTTGGGTGCTATAAAAGTGAAAACCGCTACGCCAAAAGGAAATCCTTGGGCACGGTTTTCCTGTGCTCCTCTTTATTCAACAGGTGCTTACTTCGTGCCAGATATAACCCGAATCCCGGTCTACATCATCGGCATTGCATCGCGATGCAAATACAGCAAAATCGGCGACATGCCCTCAAGAGTCAAGAGTGGATCAACCACCGCCTAGACACCTGCGGCTGCATTTACTATTGGCAGTCTACTAGTTCCAAACAAGGGCGGAGCAGGGACTGCTCACCAGCCTTGCCAGCTGGAGTGGCTGTGACCTGCATCCTTTCTTAAGATGACGGGTCCGCTCTCAGATCACTCTGTAAAAGAGTGGAAACAGCTACACCAAACGGAAGTCCTTGGGCGCGGAGTCCCTGGACTCTGATTTATTCAACACTTCAACTCCATCGACCACGACAGCACATTATGTCTGACCCCCTTTCCATTGCAGGTAGCATCGCGGGGTTAGTCTCAGTGGGCATCCAAGTCGCTGAGAAATTGTTTAAGTTCTATACCACATATAAAGGGCAAGATACTAATCTTGCCCAAATAGCGGAAAAGCTTGGAACTCTTCTCATTATTTTTCGAAGTCTTGAAACCGCTCTGAAAGCTCGCCAGTTCAGAGCCGATGAAAAAGATATAATCGAGAGAATCGAACGTTCCATCGAGGGATGTGAAGAAGTCATTGAGGAGCTCCGAATTGAGTGCCGCAAATTTTCTAGCAGCCCGCAAAGCGGCTTCAGGGGCGCAATCAGAGTTGGCGGACGTCGGGTGGCATACCCATTTCGGCAGAGCACCTTGCAGAAGCTAGAAGAAGATATCAGCGACCTACGAGATAATGTATCTTTGGCGTTGGATGTACTCCAGCTCAGGGATCACAAGGAGACTCAGGACGAGGTCGCCGAGCTCAAGCTGCTTGTCGAACAGATGAGGTCGACCCAAATTTCGAACGCGATCCGTGACAGGCTTCAGGCACCAGACGCAACCATCAATCACAATACTATAGCTGCCAAACGCCATCCAGGGACCGGCTTGTGGTTTGTTAAAGGTCTCCATTTCACAAAATGGTTAACCGAAAATAATTCATTTCTCTGGCTCAATGGTTTTGCCGGCTGTGGCAAATCGGTTTTATGCTCAACCGCTATTCAATACATCTTTCGCCAACGACAGCATGAACTCGGTATTGGCATTGCCTTCTTCTACTTCACCTTCACGGATGAATCTAAGCGAGATGAGACGGCCATGCTACGAGCTTTGGTATTACAATTGTCGGGGCAGCTCAAAGACGGTGATAAATATCTTATCAGTCTCTTGGAATTACACGCTGCGCCTTCATCAAAAGTATTACTTGACCATCTTCAAGGCCTCATTCGGAAATTTTACCAGGTCTATATCTTGCTGGACGCACTGGACGAGAGCCCGCGATACAGACAACGAGATGGCTTGCTGGAAACAATAGAGAAAATTCGAGGATGGTGCTTACCCGGTTTGCACCTGCTTGTGACCAGTCGGGACGAGCCCGATATCCGCGAATCGCTCGATCCCACACAAGGCCAAGATATAGCCATGAGGAACGAGGAGATCAACAAAGATATCACCGATTTTATCTCTTCTCGACTGGCCATTGACCCCAAGCTTAAACGGTGGCAAGCATATCAGGACCAGGTGCAGCAAGCCTTAAGCGAGCGCGCCTGTGGAATATTTCGCTATGTTGAATGCCAACTAGATGCTCTTCGGAGATGTCCACGAACCAGGCATCATCTCGACAAATGTCTGCAGTCACTGCCACGAAGTCTGGACGAAACGTACGAACGAATGCTATGTAGTATAGATGAAAGCTGCATTGAAGATGCGCGGCGTATCCTCACTCTGCTCTGCTTCTCTGTACGACCGCTGAGCGCGGCAGAATTGATTGACGGGTATGCAGTCGACTTGAACCAACCAGCACATCTGGATCGCGACCGCCGCCTTTTAGACCTCGACAGTGTGCGTGAGATCTGTCTCGGACTAATCGACGTCGTATATCACAGGGCGAACCATCAGCATATTATCCGAAATGAAGCTACCGCAACAATTCAGATTGCGCATTTCTCCATCCAAGAATACCTTGAATCTGATCGCATACGGCAGCAGAAAGCAGCACTTTTCAGCCTACAAAGTGATCTTGCACACTCTTCAATCACGCAGATCTGTCTTGTGTATCTCCTAGATCCTGAGCTGTCCAAGGGTAAAGTGGATAATAGTAAACTCAGGGAGTTCCCCTTTGCCACGTTCGCGGCAAAGTGTTGGGATCAACATTACACTGCTGCTCGGGACGCCGCGTCCCAAGCTAATGATCTAGTGCTGAAGTTGTTTACGCAACAGGGGTCATTTTCCACTTGGAAGGTTTTATATAACTGGGAGGGCGGAGGTTTTGACAGGAAACTGATACGGAGGTCATTACAAAATCCCGCATCTACGTTATACTACGCCAGTCTATTTGGCCTTGATTGGCTTCTGATTCAGCTCTTAGCTACCCTACCCCCGAACCAAAGAGGAGACATGATCAATTCCAAAATGATATTTCCCCACCGTTCGGCCCTCGCAATCCATGCAGCAGCGGCTCACGGCCATGATAAGGTGATCCAAGTTTTGCTCGACAATAATGCCGACGTTGATGCTGGGGACAGCGCCGGCACCGCTCTCGCAGCAGCAGCAAGCAACGGCCAGGACAAGATTGTCCGACTTCTACTCAAGAATAATGCCAATGTTAATGCTCGATATGAACTTGGTCTGTGCCCACTTTACAGGGCGGCATATTACGGCCATGAGAAAACGGTGCAGATTCTGCTGGACCATGGGGCCGATGTCAACGCAGAGAGCAAGGTTCATGGCACTGCGCTATATGCCGCAGTCGAGAACGGGAATGAAAAGGTTGCGCGAATACTGCTGGACCACGGTGCTGACACCAACATCCAGGGCGGATTTTATGGTACCGCACTCCGAGCTGCGTCGGTTCGCGAGAGTGAAGAATTGCTGCAACTGCTGCTGGACAAAGGCGCCGACGTCAACATTCGCGGGTGGCCGTGAGTGGACAGTGCAGCTCCTGCTAGATAGTGGGGGTGAGGTTAATGCCCAAGGAGGACACAGCGGTAGTGCGCTCAAGGCTGCCGAGGGGAGGCTACGATCGCGTGGTAGAACTTCTGCTCGCTGCCGGAGCAAGAGATTCAGAGTAGAAACCCTAAGGAAGTTTGTCCCAATCAAACTCGATCCATATCACCATCGACGAAGATAAAACGCTACAAGAACTTCCCACCCGCAAACCTCGATCCAAACCCCGACGCTTTGTTAAGCATCTCCCGTCTCTGCGCATGATTAATCTTCGACGGACCCCGGATATCCTTCTCCTTATCAAACGGTCGAGCACTGGGATCGTCCTCGACCTCCTTATCGTCGCTCTTCGACCGCGTCTGATGCTGCGTGTATAGCGATTTATTCCGCGTTTTTTCCTACACCAGTTAGTTTCACCCTTATATAGAACAGAAGAATAGAAAACTCACATTAAACTCCCGCACCTGCCTTGCCATCGCCCCCTCTCTCTCCCCATCACCTGCAACAGCAATAGCAGTAGTACCCCGTCCATTCCCTGACGCAGGCGCCTGTATCCCCATAACCTCATTCTCCAACCTCCGCCTCTTCTCCTCGGGAGTCTCCGTCCACATTGACGACGGCGCATTCCCACCACCACCACCACCCCCAGAAGAAGCAGAAGCCCTCGGCCCCGTATTAAACTTCCGATTCCGTAACTTCGTCGGATCAACCGCGCGTTTCGAGGAGCCGAAATCTAACTGATCGGGCGGTTTAAGCATCCAGTCATCGCGCTTTGTATGCGTGGTTGTATTCGTTGCTGGAGCTGCTGTTGGTCCGTAGGAATCTTCGTCGTCGTCGTTTGAGGAGGGGATATTTGCGCTGGAACTCCCCGGTGGAGGCGGGAGACTGGGTCCGTATCCGTCATCGTCGCTGTCGCTATCACTCTCGCTTCTATTATCGTCCTTCTGAGCGTCAGGTTGCTGCATTGTTGGAGGCATCATTGGGCCCATAACCCGCGTCCTTTTGGTGTTATTCTGCTCCTCCTTGGTTGTCGTGGCGTCATTTTCCAATTTGCGCTTTTCGCCTCGGGAGGGAGGGCGCTCTGGTCCCGTCATAGCTTCAAAATATATATGTATGGTGTTTGGTCGGTGAAATGTTGGTTTGAGCATCCAGATGCCGTTGCTTTTGGAAGCTCTGGTGATGATGCCAAGACTTTGTAGACGCTCGGAATTAGTCGGTCCGGAATATCAAATTTTGCCCCTTTTTCCGCCACTAAGGTTCGAAAGAAGGAGAAGCAACGGATGCAAGACTGAAAAGAAAGATCGGACTTGGGCTGAGCCTTTGGAGATAGATAGGATAAAGATAATTTTTATATTATGTTTGTCAATTCTACACCTTCAACAGGACTAGCTATTTACGGTTGCTACTTCAGGTCAAGACAGGCAGCACAGAAGAACGGAACAACTTGAATACACGAGGATTATCGATTAATACCCTTGAGCAGAATGATAATCCCATTGGCGCTGCGGGTGCCATCCAACTCCTCCATGCATATCGGGTGGCGGGCCCGCCACGCTCACAGGTACAGCTTGTACACCTTGGAATGCGGCCGGATCTCTCGCATGTATAAACGTCCGGGTTGCGGGATCATAGTAGCCTCGTACCTCGTTCTTCCTGTAATGCTGCGGAGGAGGAGGGGGTAGGGCATACCGATGGCCTTCGTGATGTTGATGGCCATATCTACGCGCGTCATCTTGCTGTGGTGGCGTATAGCCTGATGGGAAGTTTACTTCCTGTGACCACTGCTCCTTGTCCCATGAACCTGTCCTTCGAATGCGATCCTGCTGAGGAGGCTCAAACTGGTTGCTTGTCTCACGGCTCCGGGGGATATATATTGTTTCTGAAGATCAATTAGTATCTATCAGTCTTCTCTCTTGAGTGCACTCACCTCGAGAGACCCGAACGTGGTCCTCAGGCTGGCGAGAACGTGCGCTTCCATGAGGTGTGGGATCCCTGCGGAGGCGGCGCGAGCCCGTCCTGCGTTTTACATCTCTACCCTCAGTTTCGCTTTCGTACTGCCGGCGGGTAGATCTGGAGCGACGAACACAGCGCTCATAACGCTCATGCTCTTCGCGTTCAGTCTCGTACCCAGAATCGGCAGAAACAGGGCTCTCGGCGCGAACAAAGCGGACAGAGCTGCGGCCTCGTCTCCTGTGGTCGACCGGGTTTTTCTCTTTAATTGAGGGCCTCCTGCTCCTCTCTTGTTCGACCAAGTTATCCTGGTTCGCTGGGGCCTGGGAGTCTCCGCTGGATAACTTCTCAGCTAAGTAAGCAAAATGGCTAGAATGCTATAACTTACCGTTGGACAGGTGGAAGCCCATATTGGATCTGGCCTTGGGATGGTTGAGGTGCTTGAGGCGGTTGAGGCGGTTGAAGTGGCTGCATTGGGATTTGCGTTTGGGGTTGAGCGTGGAAAGCTTGAGGATGAGGAATTTGAGCTTGAATATGAGCCTGGGGAACAGATTGCCCATAATATCTAGGGTCCGGAAGCGGGGCTCGATAGGGTGCGTTCACCATCTGCGGAGGCGGGCCATATACAACACGATGTATATGCTGCTCAGGCTGTTTCTGATCATGCTCATGGCAGCACTTGTGCAAGTCGCATGCCTTGCTATGATTCGGACAGACATGCGCAATACGCGAACAGGAGCTGCGGCGTATCACTTCTTTGGTAATCTCTGCATCCCCCGACCCATCCGTCTCCTGTCTTCTTCTCGACCGGTCAAAACTGCGCGATCTCCTCCTCCTCACCTTCCTGCTACCTCTTCTCCGTCGGGAGTCCGCCTCGCTATCATCGGTAACTTCTTCGTCGGAAGTAGCTGAGTGTCTGCATTTCCGACAGACATCGAACGCAGGAACCTGGCCTGCAGGAATGGGATGTCGAGATTGATACGAGGGAGAACGATATCGGCCGCAGACACCACAACGATGTCTCATCTCCACCGGCGCCGCGTGCACCGCCCTATTCATAGGCGCCATCATAACGGGCTGCTCGACGGGGAAAGCTGGCTGGGCGACTGCGTCGTACTGCCTGGGTGCCAGAGGCAATTCCATTTGAGGCGCACAGTCCTCTGTCGAGAGTGTCGGAGTTTCGTTCCGTATATATCGTAGAGGGAAGAAGACGTCTGCCAGCAACGATGATGGCTTGAACTTGACAGGCCGCCGCCGCACGAAGGCCAGCCTTCCGGAAGGTAGACGTCGTACGTATAAAACACCAGGCTCAAGACGGGAATTCGAGGAATTCGAATTAGAGCTAATCCAGAAGATTAGCTGTGGTATTGCTTTGGTGGCGGTTGTTCAAGCTGCTAACCTGGGTACGACAGCTCCCTCTGCGGCCTCTGGATGGTACATCAGGACGACGAGATGGTTGAACTAAAAGGAACCCCTTACACTTTAACCAGTAGAGAGAGGAGAATGACTGAGGAATCTTAGGACGAGCTCGGAAAATGAAATTCTCTCTGCTAGATACTATGATGTCTAACAGGGCGATGTCTACACCAGACGAAAACGAGGAAGGACCAAGCAAGATATATACTATATCTCATCACGCCAATACAAGAAAGAGGAAAGGGAGATTTTACAGCGTCAGAAAATCCTCAAAGAAACAATCTACACAGATAATGAAATGCAGCCAGCGGAGGACGGGCTTCCCCTGAGAACTGATTAAGGGGAAACAAAGACAAGAAACCCATCAACAACGCAATTGTCAGATCCCTCTGATGTTTTTCTTGCTTTCTTTCTTAAGCCCTTTACCTCATGCTGAAGAGTTGAAAGAAAAAAGCTATACCTCTCTTTCTCGCTGCCATCCATTTCATCAATTGAACCGGAGCTTTCGAGCGAAGTATCTTTGCTAGATAAAGAAGCTCGAGCGAGTCTTTTCAAATCAAATAGTGGGATGATATTTTGCTAGGGATCTGAAACGAGGCCTAAAGGCTATATATACTTAGGGTTGTCTACGTGGTCTGCGCATCGCTGTTCTTCACATAGTGCGCTCCACCAAGCATGATGGTATTGAAGAGGCCCATGATGTCAAAATTCCAACAGCAGTTGTCCTTCCAGTCTTTTTTGGGGTGCATCACATTATACCCCTTCTGGACAGCGACCCCATGTCTAGCATTGAGAATTTGGTAGCGAGCGATTCTGTATTGCTGTCAAACATTTTGTGATCACAATGAAGGTGGTCTTTTATTGTGTACAGCTTGTTGTTGTGGGAGTCACCATGAGCGCTCGGTGGATCATGCGCATCTGTCAATAGAGGTTCATAAGATCTTCAGTTGTCCCACCAGCATCCAGCTTTCTTCTTGTGGATGGGTGTTGATTTCTTCCATTCGAGAACTGGCAGGGATCTCATCATCACTGGTTTTCAGAGCTTCGTCACTGTGACCTGCAGTGCCCGCAGGATCATCCTCTTTTGCCAGAATGGATTCTTGAGATCTTCAGTTGTGCCACCGGCGTCCAACTTCCTCCTATGTGACGGTGTGTTGGTTTCACCCGCCCAGGAGCTGAGTGAGACTTCATCACTGGTCTCCGGTACCATACCAGACACCATCTCCCCGTCAGCGCCGCCCAACTTTGCCAAAATCTCATCAGCGGTTCTCTTGACTTCAACGGAAGAGCTATGCAGCTGTGAAGCCCATGTTTCTGATACACGGATCTGCGGCGCTTCATAGATTTGAAACGGACAAGTCATAATGATCGTTGGCATTTCAGCTGGGGAAAACTGCACCCCTGAGCAGATGTGCGCGTATCTAGCACTCTGATTGTTTGTGCTGTAATGTGTTTGCCAGTGTTGAACAATGGTCTATTGCTGTAAGCTGGAGCACATCCAACACCAAAGATACATTATCTTGTATGTTGCCAATATCTTCTTCTCTTCTGCAGGGTGCTCTGCTGAAATGGGTATGCCATTCAACGCCCAGACACTCTAATGGTGCCCCTGAAAGGTGGTAGTTCATGTTACCCATTCTCCATGAAATTGGTCCTGGGTTGTTGCTTCTGGGCTGAATTTCTGTATAGGAAGGTGATGCTTGAAAGCCTTTCATCAGAGGCATCCCTCCAGCACATCTGAAGTTATGAGCCGCAATGGCTAGTTATTGTCATTTGACAGCAAGGGGCTGACCCATCCGGCTCAGTAGTTCCACTTGATGCAACAATATGGTTTTGGGGCCACTGCAATTCGAGGAAGTAGATGAGCATCCGCAATGTGTAGCTGGATGCCATCGCCGGATCAAAGGTTGTGGATGGAATAAGTGACTGGAAAGATTGCCTATTGCTATCAGCTCGAGCATGAACCCATACGGTATGATAACTTACCTCTTCTTGTAGAAGAGTCCGCACCTCTCCATTTATCGTCCACACCTTGACACAACCTTTGATCCTCTGTCCGGTCAGCTTTGACCAGCGGATTATGAGCACGAGCTCCACGTTCGGCGCTCCTCCTTCCAACCATAGGCGTATATCTTTTCTGAGCTGGGCCCAGTTCTCACTGTAGCCCGATTCGACGACAACAGTTGGGAGGGATTGAGCACCTGGCCGAATGCATACATCAGGTTCTTTCCTGGAGCTCTGCCACGTTCCAACAAACGCATCAAAGGCTGTGTGGCATTACAGATTAGCAAAGGGTACCATTTCGAGTACACTTACTCGTGCTGACTCTAAGGCCTGAGGAACTGTCTCCTCTTTGGTTTGGAGGTAGCGTAGCTAATCTGAGCTGGATCAGAAGCCCATCAAGACCAAGTTGACTGATGTAGTATAACATAGATGCAAGATTTTTTAATGTTTCCTGTGCTTATATTTTTTAATGTTTCCTGTGCTTATATTACCCCCATATGTAATGTCTGCTTGGAAGGTTATACAAATCCCCCAAGCAGGAAATAATTCCTTTTGGGTAAACAACTTCAGCACTAGATCATCAATTCTGCCCGAGTCGAGAGCGAGGGTCATATCAAAGAACTTCATTTTTTTCAGACAGTCCTGGTGGCTATCATGGACATCGGTTGGCATGATTCTAACCCACAATGTCTTCGTTTCCGCGTTATAATTAGTATTGTGCAGATGTCAATGACAAAAGTTCTTCCTGGAGGGACCCCTGCGGCGTATATAGGAGGCATGCTCTTTCAACTTCGCGATCAATTGCCAGTGGGAACGCCATCTGGGCGCCGACTTCAAGGAGCAATATGTTCGAAGAATAGATCCTTACTCTCCTCGGATTCGATTATAGCATGATGGATATGGTTGAAAAGCTCTGGTGGATCTTCTCCATGATTGTGGAGGCGTCAGATAGGGGCTCCATGGATGAAATCATGATGATAAGAGAAAGTATAGAGAAGATGGTCAGTCAAAGTTGATGGGCATGATTGACCATCGAAAATAATGTAAGTAATAGAACTGGGAATGATATGATGGGTGGGTTTTGGGTGGTTAGGCATGATGGCTACCCTGTATTCACTTGTTGTACGGTTCCATGGCTCGGGTTACTTCAAGGCGTAAATTAATTCACTTTCTGTTATTTTATTTGTCTATTCTCCTACAGTCACTTCTCGACCTAATGTTGAACAAGGGCCTCGAAACCACCCACTACCAAGCCACGTTATCCGCCGCATCGCTCTGTCCTCCCTGACTCCCTTTCTGCCAGTCACCAGTTCCGCCATTATCACCACTCCCGGACGTCCCATTGGTGTTGCTATGGCCATTCAGAGTATGTCGGCTCTTAAACTTGTCTCCGCCATTTGCATTCCCGTAATCATGATTATTGCTGTTATTACGATAACCGTTCACATGTTGGCTCTTGAACCGGTCTCCGCCATTGCTAGTCCCGTTTCCGTAATCGTTGTTGCTGGCATGGCGGCTGTTGTTGTTGCCGTTACTCGCGCTCATATGTCGACTCTGGAACGGATCTCCTCCGTTTCCTGAGTTGCCGGATTGTCCGTTGACCTTTTGCAATTTATCTGTCACCGACGCGAGAAATGCGTCGCCGTTGACTGGACCCTGCGGTGAGCCGGGAACCTGTTGCGGCGATGGAGCCCTTTCTATCCAAGTAGCAGCTCTATTATTTTGAATACCATTTGCCTGCATCTGAGGCATATTGACGGGCGGAATTGGGGCGACATGTGGTATAAAAGGGGCGGTCTGTGGGTGGACGGGTAGACTCGCCTGATTGCCCAGCAGGCCCTTACAATCATGTCAGCATAGCTTTATGTAAAGGAGGTAAATACTTACATGAACCTGGAGCAATTTGTTGACAATTTCTCCTTTCGGAAGCCCCTCCAATATCTTCCGTTCCGCCTCCGCTTCTCGTTCAACCGTCACACCAAACTTTTTCTCAACGACATCTACTCCAAAGTAAGTAAAGAATACAGAGTATAATACGGGTAGACTCGCCTTTCTCGCGATATTTGAACAAAAATCTAGCATACGGCTCCTCCATCGTATCCAGATACTTTGGAGTGCGAACTTTGTGAAAGTAATCAGTTGCCCTTCCGGTGTGGACCTGATGGGTTAGAGACTCCTTCTGGGCGATGGCTTCCGGCACCGTATACAACGCTGGTTCGCTGTTCTGTAGCTCCCGAAATCGTGGCGATATAGTAGGCGCCGCATAACCGGGTGCAGCAAATTGGATTTGCTGAGGCATCCAAGATGCAGGTTGATGCTGCGGCTGCAGCTGAGCGGCGGGAATCGACTGAGAATTCTGTCGTCCATTGCGTGGAGTTCCTGCATGGTTATTATAATTGTCGTAGTTGGCCTTATTATTCCCGTTGTCGCCATTGATACTCCGCCGCTGCCAGTCTTCATTCCCATTGTTGTTTTGGTTATTGCTGTCGCCATTCTGAGATTGCCAGTTCGCTGGCTGGTCTTGATCGTTATTATTCCCCGAATTTTCGTTTTTAAAAGGCCAGTCTCCCGTGTCGTTATTATCCCCCGAATCTCCATCTTTAGGAGGCCAGTCTCCGTTATTTTCATTATTCTGCGAATCTCCCCCATTGTTTTTATCTGGAAGCTTTGCAAAAGGATTGTCTCCATCTTGATCCTGCTGCCCGCCGTCACCTTGCGTCTCCCAGGTGCTCTCGTTATTCCCGTTGCTCTCGTTATTCCAGTTGGGTTCGTTCCCGTTAGTCGTATTATCAGCCTGCCCATCCTTTGTACTGTTACCGCCATCGTTGCAATGACATGTACTTGACTTTCGAACAGTGCAGCTCGAATGCTTTCTCGGGTGGCCGCAGCTATGCTTCATCTTCTGACCGTTGGAAATGACGTAGCACCCATTATGGGATGGGCTAGAGTGGCCGGAGTGACTACTCCGGTGGTGGCTGTGGATATTGTGATTCGAGTGGTCGCCGTTGCAGGCTGGAGGGTTAACGTTTAGCACGATTGCGGGTGGAGTTCCGTTGGGAAGGCTGTACGCAGACTGTACCCTGCGATCTTCTGTGTCATGACCATTCCGTTCATGTCGATGGCTCCTGGGACGCAGGGCCGGACTTTCACTATGTTGACGGGGGTTGTGTCTCGCGTGCTGGTTGTGGGGAGGAGAGCAGTCCGGGCATCGACAGTCGGGGTTTATGTACTCATCCCGCCCCCTTGTCTTTGGAATGTGCAACGCGTGTGGAGGAGTACGTCGACAGCTGCACTCGGAATCAGATGACGAAGACGACGCACAGTCTTCGCACCGGCGGGCGGGAGAATGTTGCCTTCGGGGTACGTGGTTGGTATGAACATGGTGTGTGTGGCGGGTGGATCGTTCGTGACTGCGTCTCCGCTCATAGCTAACGTTCGAACCAGGCTCGTGTGTATGATAGTGGCCATTTTCCCGCCTTTCTTCACGTCTTCGCTCCCTCCTTTGCCGGTAATTTGTGCTGACGCACGTGGGACACGGATCGGATTGGTGCTGGTGTCCATGGAGTTGACAATGATGGTGGTGCTGTCTCTGCTCCTCTTTGGCACTTCTATGGTGATGGGAAGTTTCGTGTTTCTGCCTTGAATCAACCGGCGTGCAGGTCGAACAATCGTCGTCAAAGTGTACATGCTCTGGCCTTTGTCCATGCCCATGACTATGTCTTTGGTGGGAATGTTGGACGGGCGGATGAAGAAGGTCGTGAGCGCATTCCGAGCAATCAACTTCGGAATGACCATGCTCCGGTTCCTGGCAGTCGGCGCAACGACAGCTCGACCTATTCCGCCGTGACTTGTCATCGTGTCGTTCGTAGTGTGTGGCGTGACCATTGACGTGCTCAGATCGTCCGTGCCGGGTATCTCGATCATCATGTCTCCTCCGAGAGTGATGATGATGGGACCTATGTCTTCGATAATCTCTCCTATCGTTTCCACCATCAAAGAGAAACGCGAGATCCCCACTTCCTGCATTCACCAATCTAGTATCTCTTCCTTTATTTCTGAAGGATCCGACGTCCTCACCGTCATCGATCTCTATAGCCAATTAGCCATTGCCCCGATACCACACCCAGATACCTACCACTTAAATTATACCCCGGAGCCATCGCTGATTCCGGCGTGCTCGAACCGTCGGACTGTCTCGCACCATTCCTCGCCGTACAACGCAAGACAACAACAAGAATCTCCCCCAGATGATCAAAATGCGACGAGGGCACAGCATCCGGTAGAGAAGGCACTACACCCCACCCATTAGCAAGCCACCCTCCCATATCGAGTGTAGAAACATACATCTCCGAAACGGCTCAAACCTCCACGGCCTCCCAACCCAGCTCCCATCCCCCCTCTTCTCCTCCTTCTGCCTGACGCGAAAATCCACGCCCCTCGCATCTTTGCCCTCCGTCAAATCATCTCTGTTGCGATTACACTGGTACACCCCGTCGATGAAGACGAACATTGCCAACCCGGGCGCCACATATCCGTTTGAGGTCAGATGGATGGAGAACGGCGTCCCTGCCGCAGATGGGATGGCGATGAAGGATTCCACCGTCCCGTCGCCGTAGGTTATGCCGTGTTCTTTGAAGGGGATGGTGGTGTTGGCCCATTCGATGTGGCAGGTTAGTTGTTTGAGGGTGGGCATTGTGAGAGATGTGCTGGGAGATTGGATAATGGTGTCTGCCCCTCTCCTCTGGGGATTGGGCTGTTGAGAGGGGAGAAGAGGAGGAGAGAAGGGGGAGTGAAGTGTGGGTTGTGGTTGTGGTGGTTGATGCTGCCATGGGCAACTGCGGGATCCCCCGACAGCAATATTGGTGAGGCACCATTGGTGAATATCGCAACCACCACCCAGGGACTCAAAATAATGAAAGAACACACAGATATATCATCTACATCTGTGATGTATCCATAATAGTCAAGTAATATGCCCAGCCAGAGACGACATGGCTTGAGCCAGCATCGGGCCCTTCAACCAGGGTTGGAGACATGAATGAAAAGGTGAAATAAAGACATCACGGTCAGTATGACTTTGATGTCTGATTTAAACTGACCGTGATGTCTTTATTAATGAACATAAAACGCCACCGGATTGAATTGCTCGTTGTCTTGAGGTTCTTGAACATGGGCCGCGGAGCATACGACACAACCAGAGTCCCAAACCCACGCCGCTTTACCACCATTTAGTCAGATGGAGGAAGTAAAGAGAAAAATCATATTTAACAGCAGCATTTTTATCATGTTAGACCTGATTTTCGACTCTGAAATTTATACACGCTTAGGGGAAGTATATGATCTATCGCACCTACATATATCAAGTGTATTCAAGTCCTGGTTGCGGAGTGGCTGCGTGGAGAAGTGTGGCAATTTGTATGGGAAAGGGGTGGTTATTGAGTGGTGATGCTCATCAAGCAGTGTCTTGATGCAAGGGCATCAACATCTGCCATTGCAAGGACAAAACTCCAGGTTTCACTCCCGCTAATAAAAGATTCAAAATGCATAGAAAGCAATTTTGACCTGCATACAAAAAGCACCTTCAACTCCGACCATATCACTCCGAGAACCAACCCCAAAGAAAATCAACTACGCCATGCCCGTCGGCCGTCTCTCCGTCAACTCAAGGAATGTTCCGACCTGCCTGAGACAAAAGCTCCCTGTCCCACTCCACGCCATCAGGCCCGATGACACCATCGAGGATGCCAACGACTCCGGCTGCGATCCGTCAAAATTGTTGAACAATGAGCTCGCGGGACTCGCTGGACGGGATTGATAGTGCTCGTCCACCAAGACGAGTGAGAACCGTCGATATTCTTCTTCCTCCCCGCCTTCCTCTTCACCAGGCATGTCGTCAGCGGGGGCGTCGTTGCGGGCATCTTCAGAGAACTCCGGGTTGAAGCTTTCCCGCAGTAGAAGCATCGCGAGTTCTGCGCCGCGGATCTGCTCGTCCTCGCGATGCAGGACGTACTCTAACAGTCCGGCATCCTGCTCACGCTCATGCACATCGACCCCGTTACTCAAAGCGGCCCTCCGTGGACGCGGAGCCAGCAACTCAAGGCTTAGGAACTCAAACTCTGAAGAGCCGTTGCTGATCTCGTCGATCGAGTTCTGGCGTGAGCAACGGCAGCTCCGTGTTGTGACGCAGCCGCAGCGGCGGGGGAAGAGCGTGTAGGAGAATGTCCGACTGGGAGGCCGCTCGTAGGGCGACGGAGGAGTTTCCCCGTTCATGCGGCGATCCGGGCCCACGAGGCGGAGAACCCTGGCCGGATCCATCGTGTAAGCAGGGTCCAGCAGGGATGCGATCTGATTGTTGTCAACTATGATACATGTAGTCGAATTAGATCTTCCCATACTGACCTAGGAGGCAACCCTGGCGTCTAGACGAGACAATAGTAAGCCAGTAGACAGAACAACGGGTATAGGGGAGTGAGAAGCTTGAGCTGGGTGGCAATCCAGAGAGCGCCTGCCCATTTATAATTCACCAGAAACCACTAGGACAAGAGGCAGAGCAGGATCTCGGGAGAGAGGGGGGAATGTGCAGCACAGCGTCACAGCCTCGTGCTAACTTAGCGTCGATTCCCGTCCATATCGTGCATCCTGGCACCAACCGATAGTTCCAAAAGTTGTAGTCAACGTCGAAAGTCATCAGCAGGCTGAACATATAGAGATAAGGGCTCTGTCCGCGACTCCGCGAGTGGTCTGATCTGCTCTGATACTGACGCCGGTGCTTTGAAATCATCACCGGCCGCCGTTACTATCATCGGCGAGCTCCGACGATATCTTTAAACAACAGGTCAACCGACGAGCCCATTCGCTAAATCGCAAGCCATGTTCTCCCGCCTTGCGGCGAGCTCTCTCCAGCGAGCCGGGGATGCTGGAGCTCTCCCCGGACTGACAGCAGTGACAGCAGCGTATTCGTAATAGAAATGCCCGTGCGAGCCCTGTCGCTGTCCGATTGTGGTATAATGGCAGCCTACTGCAGCTCGGCGCTTGACAAGAAACGGGTTCTCAGGCTCAGCTGTCAGGTATCTGCACGAGGTCATCTGTCGATCGCGTTTTTTTCTGTCCCCTTTCTGTCTCCTCTGTTTCGGATAATATCAGCGGGAAAGTCTGAATCCGCCCACCCACAATCAGGGCAACTTGAGAGGGGAACCACCGCCTCACTTTGTTTCATCCCAGCCTTGCTTTGCAATTCGCAGAGACGAGGGTTAAGAATAGTAAACTCAATCAGTGGGTAAAAACAGGAAAAAAAAAAAAAACCGACACCAGCAGGATTCGAACCTGCGCTCCCGAAGGAATCACATAATCAAATTGGGGGGAATTCGAATGTGACGCGATAACCACTCCGCCATAGTGCCATCTAGGTGATAAATTTGACGTCCTGAAATATATAGAGGTCCGACGACAGGGCAAGCAACTCAACAAGCCGCTATTGACATCCTCCTCGAACCTCGCTTGCCAGATAGTCCATGGCTCTTGCTTTAAAATGACAGCTTAAATTTGACAGGTACCGAAGAAGCGAATTAAAACGAAATGACGAATAGAATATCATTCAAAGCCACACTCTGATCTAAGTCCTAAAAACAAGCGCAGAACCCAGACTCCATTTCGCCCGATAGTCAGTCAACCAACAAGAAAAAGTAGTCTAGGAAACAATAACAATAATTATAAGCTGTGTATGTGTACTCGAGTCAAGCAAAACCGATATAAGAAGCACAATTTACTCCACTCCCATCGGGACCCCGTCAAGGAAAATCGACACGAAGAAAGGCACATTAGAAAGGGATAGACGCGATATGCAGCACTGGAAAGGAAGAAAGGAAGCAAGGTATATGTAAAAGGAACGGAAAAGAAAGTCGTTAAATAGCCCAACTCCCCCTCCTCGCACGCACACCCCATGCATCATGCGGCGAGTCCGGTCTCGCGATACTCGGCTGCTGCCGCGCCCATTCGTGGATATATATCTTGAGCGCCGTCCAGCGCATGCATTTCTCTCCCGCCCCGTCTCGAGACGCAGACTTGGAAGCACCAAGGTAACCCTGCGCGTCTGCACGGTTATCATCCTGCCGTAGCTCCTGTATGGATATCCCTGTGATTTTGGAGAGTTCTGCGTCAAAGTCTCGCGCGAGACAGGGGTAGCCTAGTGAGAGGTAGTTGTAGATTTGCGTGACGAAGTCGTCGTGGAATTCGCGCTTTATGCTTTCTTCGATTGCGGCGTTGGATTGGGGGAGGCCCGGGTCGATGTCCATTGGTTCGATCTCGCATTCGGGAACGGGGCTTGGGGGGCGACTTGGTGTGATGGCGGGGGAGGAGATGGAGATGGTTGGGAAGACGAAGGGGGGCATTTCTTTTGCGGGCGTCTGGATGCCGAGCGGTCGGATTGATGCTGCGTTTGCCTTTTGATCGGTCTTTTTGCATGTTCCCATCCATAGACCGGGTTCTCCACGCATGTCCGGGTTGGCGTCCGGCGTCCAGAGGGGTCCGTTGGCGATATTAACAGTCTCTTCATGCTGGCCAACGTGCCCGTCTTCAGTGTTGTTTCTGGATGACACAGGCGACGAGCACCGCGGGAAGACAATATCACCGCCCAGCATAGGCGGTCGCACCGCCCGCTCCATATCCGGCAGATTCAGCCCCTTCTTCCACGCATGCAGCGCTTCTTCCTCCTGCCTGGCCGCAATAGCAGCGGCAGAAAACCGTGACTGGCCCGCATGAAACCGTTTCTCGCGCGCCCTCATCTCCGACTCTTCCTTGTGCCGCCGCATCTCTTCCAGTTCCCAGGCCAAATCATGACTTGTATCGCGACGGAACTTGGACAGGTCGACGGTCATCTGCCGGAAGGCGGATTCAATGCTCTCTTCCTCATCGCTTGTTCCATCATCACCCTCATCATTCTCAATCGCGAAATGCGAGACCGGTTGGTGGACCTGCTCATTCGGGAACGCAGCTAGCGTACGGTCCCTAAGCAGCCTCGCCGCCGAACGAGGCGAAAGGGAGTATAGATCCATATCCGCCATGACCTCCTCTTGTTCCGGGGTGAATTCCTCCTGGATATCTCTAGGTTTCGTAACTTCGTTCGCAAACATGGAGAGGGAGGTGGCAGTGGAGGCGGAGGAGCCGTGGGATTGGGATTGCTGCGAGTCTTCGCTGCTACTAGATATGACAGGGAGATCGGGGACGCGAAAGGAGTGTCGACGTTTCTCCTGCCGGCGCAGCAGACTGGCGTAGGAGAATCGGGACTCGATGGCCCCGATAGCGCTGGGGCGGCTGCCATAGGGAGAAAGGGTGTTGTTTTGTCGAAACGAACGCTTCCCCGTCTCAAGGAGCTGGGGTGTGAACTTTTTGCTCGGGGTATTCTCCTTGTTCCCTCCGCGACGTTCCGTAGTCGTCTCAATTAGCTGCGGCCGTATTCGACCGGTAGATTTTGAATCCGCTTTATCATTTGTGCCAGTATTGGACGAACGAGTACTCGACTCGACGAGCTGCGGAGCGAACTTCCTCTTCTGCATTGTCCCAGCTCCGGCACCGGGCATCAACCCCACGCCACCGAGATTCCTATTCTCCGCCATTCCCGACTCTTAAAGAAGTAAACTATGCACCCTTCCGTCTTCTGCGTGGCGTAGTATTCCTCGGCTCTCGAACGATGGACACGGAGGATAGGGACTCGGAGGGAGGCAGGTGGCAAGTACGAGTGCAGAGCGAGAGGGCTGGGAGCATCTCCGTAGTGTGTCTTCTCATTCAGCCTGATGCTGTTGCTGACGAGACAACAGGACCGCGCATGGGGTTTTAATAAATATATAAATAAGTAAAGAGGAAAAAGAAAGAAAAAAGGGTGACGGTGGTTGTTGTTGATTCACCGGGACTGGAACAGGTCAGCGAGACAGCTCAGCGAGTGGAGGAGAGTCTCGACCGTGGATAAGTGTCTCAGCAGGACAAACGAGGGATGGAAGACAATTAAAACAATGGACTAGGAGAAGAAAGAATGAAAGAAAGGGTGAAAAGTTAAGGATCTGAGGATTATTTGCCTCTTCCTCTGTTTAATCATCTGGTAAGGCTCTCCAGGCTTCTTCTAAGCTTTGCCCGTCCGTGGATCTGTCCCCGCCTTGCCGCTTTCGGTCGCTGTCCGCTGACACTGAATAGTATTGAATACCTTATGACTAGATATCAGTATGAATATGTGTGTCTGTTTGATTGAGGATGGACTATCTACTTATGACGCTGCCCGGTATATATAGGATTCATCATACAAGGATTCCAAGGTCCCAACAACGAGTTATCTTCCCAGCAAGATTCCCAACCACTCACCCGACATATTCCTAGGTACGGATGTACCACTTGTATATACTACACGACAAGAATCCTTACCCCCTTGCTCCCGACGCGAGGGAACGGAAGAAACAGCTCATGCGCCAGCGTCACATCCTCCCTCGTCGTCTCATACAGCTCAAACTTCAACTGGCGGAACAGCTTCGACAGCGCAAGCAGAAGTTCGGCCCGTGCGAGACTTCCGAAAGTTAGTCTTTGACCTCTGAATTATGGATGATGATCTTACTTTATACCAACGCACTGGCGCGATCCCTTGCTGAATGCGACCAGGTATCGTTCGAGATACTTGCGTTGCTGCGGGTCGAGCCAGCGCTCTGGCTTGAAGGTGTACGAGTCGGGGAATATCGTTTCGTTGTGATGCATCATCACGCTCGTCATGCCCACGGGGGTCTACAGAGTCGGTTCATACATGTTCAGAGGAAGTATGTTGAGTCACTTACCCCAGCTGGAATGGACCATTCTTTATATTGGAGACTGCGATCGGGACAGATTCGCTGCAGCCGCGTGCTGACGCCGTACGATAGACTGGTCTAATTAGCAACAGCCAAGACAACTTAGGCAGAGATACACACCGCAAGCCTTCAAGCATCACCGATGTCTAAACAGTTAGTATTATCCTATACACCCAATTGGCAAACTTACTAGGTACGGCATCTTCTCCAACTCAACAACAGTGGCGGTCTGCTCTGGATCCAACCGGTTCAACTCCTCCACCATCTTATCCAATATCTCCGGGTTCGCAACAAGATAATACGTCAACCAACTCAACGTCTTCGCAACAGTCTCTGACCCGGCACCAATCACCCCCTGGATCTCCTGCGACAATCTCTCCGGCCCTTTCTCTTCAGGAGGGAGGTCGCTGTCGAGAATGTCGTGGAAGAACGTCGGGTGGTCGTACGATGCTCGCTTCTCCTTGTAATCTGGGGCGTTGTGTTCGCTGATCACCGCTTTGATCAGGACCATGCAGCGCCGCTGAAAGTTGAAGAACAGTTGCATGCCCGGATCCAATCTGCCGACTAGCCCCTCTGGCAGGGCTTTCAGCCAGTATAGCAGCCAGGGATATGGCTTGAAGAAGACTGTAGCTTTGGCGATGGCACTGAGGGTCTCGCTCCAGTGCGGTATAAAGTCCGGTTCGTCAAGATAGTGAAAGCCGCTCCCCATGGTGTAATCGGAGATCACGTCTGTCGAAAAACAGGTATACGCATACTGCGCAATGATGGGTATACCGCTGCCCTGGAACTCTTTGAGACGAGCGCAGAGCTTATCGACCAGAGCCTGAATGGCGGGTTCGAGCTTGCGGATCCGTGCCATGGAAAAGTAGGGGTTCATGTTCGAGCGACGCAGCCGGTGATGGAAGTGGTCTCTGGTGGAAATGGCGGCCATGGGCGTCCCGAACTGGCCGGTGTAGTATGAGTATTTGTCCCGAGGACTGTCCCGCGAGTAGAGCACTTCATAGTACTCTGGGTCGTTGATATGCAGTTCATGAGGACTGATTCGCACAATTGGACCTGATCAGACGCTTAACGAGATATTCTCTGGTGTCGAGATTGAGCACCGACCATATTTCTCATGCATCTTCATAATCTCAAACGTATACTTCCCGTGGCAAATGGCATCGTAGTAAAACTCATACCAAAGCGTGGCCGCGGCCAGTTTTGGACCCGGGAACCTGGATAACGGGGACAGCCAGAGTCGGTAGACGACCAGGGCGACGGAATAGGCTAGACATGCCGCCGTGGCTGCAAGTATCGGATTCCCGACCAACAGGTGCAGAGTATCCATGTTTCTTCACGGCCCCTGTCCATGCACCAAATATCCTCGAAATGTTTCGAGATTCTGACAGAAAAGAAAGGGATTCCATCGGGGGGACTCCTTTCCGCCCTTTTCAATCTGGCATTTGCACATCGACTCCACCTGGGCCAGCGGTTCCCCAGCCGTCGAACCTTCATGGCCATCAGGTCTCCAGCCTGTGGGGGCACCAATAATACGAAGGATAAATGTTGCATGATAAGACGCGAAGAACTCGAGGGGCCCGCCTGGGAACTCGCTAGGCAGGAAGAAGAAGGCGAGAGCAGAACTTTGTTGTGGCCTCTTCAGCAGCAAAATGACGATCGCGGCTTGGTCCTTTGCGCATCTCTGAATCCTGTGTCATGTCGATGAGTCTCGGCAGAGAACGGACGACACCATCTTGAAGGATGGGAGATCGATCAGCTCACGGGCTGGTCATCCGGGCTGATCGTCGCGGAGACCATCCATCCAGCTCCCTTGTGGGCCGTGGACCATGGCCCATGCTTCGTGTCCGTCCAACATGGATGGACGAGGTGATGGACAAGACGACGGACAAGTCGACGGCGGCCCGGCCCTTCTCGCCTCGCCATCTTAGCTTTTGTAGTTAGCTTGAGAAAGGCCTCCTCTCATCCGAAGCGAGATGCTGCTAGCCGTGAAGAAAGTTTTGTTCGTGTGGAGCGGAGCTGAGCTTCAATGTCAGCCTACCAATTGAACACAATCATTCTTCCAGCTCAGAAAGATGCTTGCGTTTGATTTCTTCATTCTTCACAGGCCAGAGACCTTTTGCGTGGTTCGTTTCTTCATGAGCATCGAGAGTTGACGTTGGATTGAAAGAGTCTTTCCTTCATGCGCCCTTTCCTTGTCTCCCATGATCGGCTGCCTGTGATGGACCAGGAATCAATGACCTGGACGTGAATATTTCTTCACTGTTGACTTGGTAATTGTTGTAATAGCCCATCCCTCTCATATTTGCCAGAGTAAAAATAAACCGAACAGTGGTTGTGTCCCAGAGTATGCACGTACCATCCCAGGCATGGTGGAGGCCTAGTTGAGCACTGGGGCAGTTGCAAACAACGGTCAATACCGGTTTCTAGGCCTTGTTTGATGTATGCCAACGTCTGAAGAAGGGAGGGTATGCGGAGTGCCTGAAGTCCGGGGGATGGAGCCTGGAGACGGGGCGTGCGGTCATGGGGTCTTTGGTGGGGGAAGCCGCAGTGGGCGGGCCTTGGACTCCAGGGAAAGGAGCCCTGGAGAAGCACTTGGAGCGGAAAGCATGCTCCAAGGCCTTCACCCTATTTCCAAGGCGCCTTCCCTAAATCCTTGGAATCTATTGTCGTTCCCTTCCTTAACAATAAAAGACATTCCAATCTTAGTATCAACAGGAAAACTACTTATACAGAGATGAAACTCGGCAAATGACATGCTGGCATGAACACAATATAAGCGTAGGAGAAGCACTTGATCCCCCAGGTCTCTCCCCGATCTCAAGGCCTCCTTCACCAGACTTCCAAGGTTGTTCCTCGAGCCTGCCTCCTAGACTTCCTCCTACGACCTATTGGGCGAGCCAAAAAGACAAGTTAAAGCCAGGGTGGACGCGGTACCAATGCCCATCCTCAAACTGCACCTGCTCCCATTCCGTGAGCCATGACGTCTTGGCCAGCCCGTTAACCACAAATGTGACGGTCTGGTGTCCCTGGCTACTGCCAAATGTCGGAACTATATTTCGTGGGAAGAAGGTACCGTCCACCATATGCAAGTTCACCCTCTGGTTGACTTTGTGGTAAAGGAAGAGTATGTCTGGGTACAGCCGAGTTGCAGAGTCGGGAGCAATGTAGTTCCAGCTAGCGAGGTCACCGATGACCGTGTATCTGGTAAAGAGATTAGCAGAGACTCCAATTCCATCGCTATCTTGAACCAGGTTGAAAGTTACTTAGTTACGTCCACCGACGGCAGCCTGGGATCAGGATGTCCTGGGAGGCAGCCTTGGCGCCCTCCAACGTCTCGCATCTCAGCGCCAGAGAAGGACTGGTCTCCATTGGCCTTCGGTATGAGTTATGCCTGCTCATGTTTGATGTTTATTTTGGGATATCATGACTTCTTTTCTCACCCTCGACAAAGCGCATGAAAGAACTTGTCTCCAATCGAACACGGGCACCGTGGTAGACCGCATCCCCAATTCCGACTCGCCAGACGAAGACCTGATTGCCTATTGTGCCAGCTCGTACGCTGTGTACTTGGGAAATACTCAACAGTTCACGCGGAGAGTGGTCAAACTCGCAGACAATGCCGTGGTCAAATTTGGCCCATCAATGCTCCGGTTCGAATATGAGAATCAACGCCTGGCAAAGGAGCTGGTAGACCCGAGCATTGTCCATATTCCCGCAGTCGACCGTTTCTTCAAGGACGAAAGAGGCTGGGGATATTTCGTTATGGAATATGTTGATGGGACTTGTATCGATCCCCTGGAAGATCCTCGATTAGTGCAGCGGATAGCCGACATCACAGCACACTTCTCCAGCTTGGTAGGAAACTCAGTCGGGACGTTGAGCGGTGGACCTTCTGGTGGCATCATATTCCCCGATGACGAAGACCGTTCATTTGAAAGTCTCCAGGCAATGGAGGACTTTTTCAATTCTCGTCTCTTCAAACACAAACCCCAAGCTCTCGTTCCAGGGCATGGACCTCGTCTTCTGCCATCTCGACCTGGCCCCTCGCAATATTATCTTCAGAAATGACGGCTCGATATGTCTGATCGACTGGGCGTTCGCTGGTTATTACCCGCGATGCTTCGAATTTGCCTGCCAGCGGTATATTGAGGGCATGGAGAACGGATTTAACACGCTTCTGCTACAGTTCATGACGCCGCTTACTGAGCATGAGGACGCGCGATGCACCCGGCTGATGGTTGCTCGCGGGAATTCTGAGCGGTATTCTTTGTTGGTAGTTTATTTCTCTCTGGTTCTTGCGCTTGTCTAATTCATGCTTGCTTCCAGTCGCCGAATCAGCCCCGAAGAAAGATTGGAAAGGGATGAACTTCGACGCAAATGGCGGAACCTGCTGAAGACCAATCGGCACCAAAGGTAAGGATAATAATCTAGTCGACCGGTTCTGGCTCACGGCGGATTCTACTGATGGTTGAATCACAGGAACCTTGAACAGGGGCCACCGAAAGCCTATGTGTACAAACCGCTACCAGGCATGGAACATTAGGACAATCAATCCGTGGTGTTTGGACAACCATAGTGCTGATTCATCCGTCTCCAGATAAAGTTTTGTTATATTTCCTGAAGAATGAATGAACCAAGTCAAAACCTGGAGAAGACAACAAGATCAAAGAAAGAAATGCAAGTCACAAAGCCGAGCAATCGCCACTCGATGGCCAGCGCCAATGGCAGCGTGCCAGCACAGAAAAGGCAAAAGGCAAAATTCTTCAACTCATGGCCGCGCGGGAAATGGAGCCGCGGGACCCTCTTGTTTCTCTTTGTCTGATGCTCCATCGTGTCCACCACTGCCACCAGTCCACCGGCCGCTTGCCACTGACAGCCACTGACTGGCCACGGCGGACGGCTGGCGAGCAACTAAGTTCGGGGCGGAAGTGACTCCTCGAATCCCCGGAGTGGCGCGCCCCTCACCCCCACGATGGCCACCAAACGAGGGTCACCTCGAGAGGGATGACATGAAGTCTTCTGCTTGAACTCCTTTCTCCTCCTTGATATCTCGCTGTCGCCTGGATTTATATTGGAGAATTACTGTCCCAGAGTATCAGTTACAATACGGGCTATCCCGGCTGTGATTGGCCAATTAAAATTGTGTCCAATCAGCAATTCGGCAGCAAGAGGCTCGTAATCAAATCAGCCAGTCAGCGGCCGCCCTCCCCATACAACCCTGACGCTTCCGTTACAGGGTCTTGGCGTCCGGCCCTCGTTCTTAGCCTGAAGGAAGTGGGTGAAAGAGAGCGAGAGAGCGACGTCGCAGGCTGTTCGCATCTCAGCTTCAACCATTTTTGCGACTGATAGACACATGAAAGGCAGACAGAGATATATATAATAGCAAATATGGCTACGACTGCCGCTGCTGTTGCTGCTCCTGCTGAGACTTCCACCACGGAGCGCGCCAGCTCTCCGCCGCACATTATTCCCGCTGTCAGTGCTTGTTCCTCTGTTGCGACGCAATTCCTTGCTGACGATCGGATAGGACGAAAGTGACCTCTATGACGATGATTCAGATGCTTCCTCGTGAGTGTCTTTACTACTAGACATGCGTGCGACGCTGACCTCAATTAGCCTTGCCTCGAGCACCGACTCGTTGACTTCGAGCGTTTTAGATTATCAGTAAGACAGAATTCTTTCTTTTCTTGCCAGTATCTACGGCTAACACTGAGCAGATATGAAGTCAGTCCATGCTCATTTGGCATAAATTTACCCGCAGCTAAACATGTCATTAGAATGGGAGACGATATCACGCCTACAGAGGAGGAGAATATCTCATTGTACGCCCGTGAAAATATCCCCCGCCAACAATTTCTACTAATAATGCCCCTCAGCCAAACGATGAGCGCGAACAGGATCGTCTTGACTTGGTATGTCTCCACAGTCCCGCAAACTGGGTTCCTCCAGATTTCTAAACGATATATGAAGCATCATCACATCTGGAACATGATCACCGGCGGGGAACCTTATCGCGCACCGATTCCCGCAGCTGTCCAGAGGATATTGGATTTTGGCACCGGCACCGGAAGCTGGGCCATTGATGTCGCTGAGTATGTCCTCATTTTCCTGGGCTCAAGCTTAACTAACAACTATAGCAAACATCCCGAAGCCGTCGTGACAGGAACCGATCTAAGTCCAATCCAACCATCATGGTAACTCTATCACCACATTTCCAGTGTTGTATCTAACATGTCTAGGCTCCCGCCAAACTGCAAATTCGTAATCGACGACTTCGAATCCGAGTGGCAGTACAGCGAGAAATTCCACTTCATCCACACCCGCAGCATCGAGGGAAGCGTCAAGGATTTTCCCCGACTCTTCAAACAGACTCTCGCCAACCTCGAGCCGGGCGGCTGGTTCGAAATCAAGGATGCAACTGTGGGAGTATTCGGCGACGACGATACTATCCACAAGGCTACCAACCTCCTCCACTGGCGCGACTGCCTCCTCGAAGCAAGTAAGAAGTTCGGAAAACCGATGGGCGTCTCGTGCAATTACAAGAAGTGGCTCATCGAGGCTGGCTTCGAGAACGTCACGGAGGAAATTCACAAAGTCTGTTCCTGTATCATTCATTAACCACCTCGTTGATTCATACTGATCTGGTGTTCTGTAGATCCCCTTCTCCCCGTGGGCCAAGGATCGCAAATTAAAAGAAATCGGCCGCTACCAACAGGCAATGATGATGGAGGCCCTCGAAGCCTACTCGCTCGCCCTCTTCACGCGCGTTCTCGGCTGGAGCGTCGCGGAAATTCAGCTCTTGCTCGTCGGCGTGCGAAAGGAGCTGATGGATCGCAGTCTTCATATTTACTCGCAGTATTATATCATTTATGCGCAGCGGCCGAAGAATATCGCTGCCCCCTCCTCATAGGTCTTCGTTTTGTCGATATGTGTGTCTGTTTTGTTCAGTGTTGTTTGTCTCGGTGGTACGTACTCTAGTTAGCAAGCCTGTTTCCTGTCTGGCTCGCTGGATCTCTCCTCTCTTGCTTGAGAGGGGTGATGTAGATTTTTGAGAACAATTTGTAATTATGCTTATATATACATTTAACTTGATACCTCTATTATTGGGCTAGGTTGAAATGTAATTGCTGTTGGATTATTCATGGATATCTCGATGGTCTATCTTCATCCCGAATGAACATGATATGAAAAATAGACAAACTCCGAAACAACTAATCATCATCATCATCATGTTCCCAAGTTTGCGCTTCCATCTCATCACTCCCATTCCCATTCTGATCACTTTGCCCATTGCTCTCCGCGGATCCCACCTCCGTAACCTCCCCGTCAGCCGTAGCATTATCCGTCGTATCCCGTCTCGCAATCTGCGCATGGACTATCCCTGGGAAAATCTTAATCCCCTGTCCTGAGCTACTACTATTATTGTTCTCCTGTGGCGTGGCAGGCGCCGGCTGCGAGTTTGGGTTCGCGGTGCTCACCGCTGTCGTCGCGTGGGACTGTGAGTATAGATCCGTCTGCGATATCGATGTCGGCAGGCGGGCGGCGTGCGTTGGGAAATTCGGCGAGGAGGCGTTTCCCGCTGTTGTGGTTAAGATGGAGTGTGGTAGCGAGGATTCTGGAGCGGCTGCTGCGGGGAGCATTGGGCCAATTGAGCTTGTTTTGCCGGATACAGATGGTGAGCTTTGTTGTTTGTTTTTCTGGTAAAAGGTATGCAGCTGGGGTGTTTTGGGAGCCTGTGAAGCACCAGCGGCGGAGTATCGGTCGATCCTATAACTTGTTAGCAATTCATAAGATATATGGAGTGAGATAGACGTACAGTCCAAGTTCCCCAAGTAAAGTCTCGTCTCTGAACGCCTCGCGGATATTTGGAACATTGCTCTTTGCAACGTTGTTACCCGCTACGCCTGGCAGGTGACAGTGTGGGCCCAGCCATCGCTGCTTCAATGACAGTTCAAAGCCGCTCTGGTCGACGGAATGCTTTGCCAATTCGCACATATCCACCGCGCTAAATTTGTATATTTGAGCTGCGACAGAGTACTCCTCGATTAGAGGCTCCTTTGTAAACGCAAACTGCAGCGGGTCGTCCGTGGACAGCGAGACGTTTAGCCCCTTTCGGAAGAAGTTGGCGCAGGGGTTCCTCTCATAAGTAAGGAATAGCGCGTTGTTGCTCAGCGGCGACATCGCCATGCCGATCTGATCAAGGTAGAAAAGGTACTGTAGCAATGGGACCTTTCGTAGCAGGATGCCATGGCTGATTCCGGAACAACAGAGGAATGCAGACGCCAGATGGTCAGGGTCACCGGCTTCACCACAGTGTGGCCGCAGGACAAATGTATTGAATCCACGCTGCTTCCTCCAGGTGTTCAAGGTAGCCATGTTGGCAAACATGAAATAAATCCAGTAGGAATATGGCGGATTTTGCTTCGTGTTCCATTGCTTTGGAATTGGAAACTTTCGGTAAAGCCGACGCTCAGCCTTGCTCTCGTCGTCGACGCTGTCAAAGCCAACAACTCGCTGCAGGAATACGTGAAGCTTGGGATGACTCTTAGGATCTTGCGTGACCTCAAACAGTGGCTGGAATACGTTGCGGATAAGCTGTTCATAATTTTCCATCATGCCATTCGACTTGAAAACGTCGTATAGGCGGGGAATCTGAATAAGCCAGCGCACATTTGGCGAGAATAATTTATTATCAACCACCCAGGCAGCCAGCTTGTCCCATTCCCCGATTGAATGGCCGTAAATGGATATTCGCCACTCCACCATTTGATACTTGCTTGACTCCAAGTCGGCAATGACTTCTTTGGTGATTTCGGCGAGATATCGGCCCTTTATATAGTTGTCTGTCTTGAGGAAGATTTCTCGCAGTCGTGATTCGCCAATTGGGTTGTACTTTAGATTGAACTTGTCAAACCGATGAAAGGAATCCGTATGCGCCTAGTATTGTTAGTTTGGCTCAAAGAAGTATTGGCCCAACTTACATGCATATCCAGGGTATCAATGCTCAAATCATAGGCGGTGAGATTAATACTCTCAAAGACTTCTCTCAAAGTCAGATGCTTGCCATCTCTATACAAAACAACCTCATCCGGCGACTTCTTCATCTTGCTCTTGATAAATCGCAGGAGATGCTTCTGATTCATACACGCCGAGTGGTGAACGTGCGTATCGACTTTTCGCACATTGTAAAAGTCTCGATGAGGCACCTTCTTGGTGTCTGCGATCTCTTGATACTCGTTCAGGAGCGCATGAAGCTGGAACTTGCCTTCCAGATACGACAGCCGCTTAAACGCAAACGACTTGATAGGTCCATCGGTCGAGACATCTGTGATCCTATCAAGATCGACGTAAAAATCTCTGAGCGACGGGACCTGAACAATCGGCTGGTTGAGCTCGCAGGCCTCGGCTGTCTCGTAGACCTGAAAGACACTGCCCTCATCAAGCTTGAAAGTCATTGGCGACGCTTCAGGCAACGGCAGAAGATCATCCATATCAAAATCCTCACCAATATTCTCCCCCAATTTCCGCTTCTTGCGAGTGGACGATGCT
Organism: Malbranchea zuffiana; assembly: GCA_039700045.1. NCBI lineage: Eukaryota > Fungi > Ascomycota > Eurotiomycetes > Onygenales > Malbrancheaceae > Malbranchea > Malbranchea zuffiana. The sequence continues at coordinate 78,109 of JARUPO010000026.1, read as the reverse complement.
AGCTCATTCTCATTCTCCGCCTGTCCAGCCTGACCCTTGGACGACATCACGAAACTGTTCGACATACTTCCCGTCCCCGCCGGTTCCTCATACTCACCCCACGCCGGCTCCGGAGGCGGTGGGTAAATATTCCAACCAGGCTCGTCTCTCGGATTATCGCCCACCCTCTGGAATGAGAGCCGAAGATACTTGTGCCGCGTATCTAGCAGAGATTGGATCTTGCCACAGATGATACTCAGCTCCGCGGTAATAGCATCGTCGTTCGACGCGAGGCCCCCGGCACCTTGTCCCACACCGATCCCCGCGCCGGCCCCATGTATTCCTTCAGAAGCAAGTAGTCGCGATTCATTCTCGTGCGCATGGCTAGGGTGTAAGATGTGGCTTCGAGCCGACTGATCTGCCTCGTTCAGACTGTCTCGCCGTCGAGGTCCAGCTGCCGGAAGTGTGCCAGAGGCAGGGTACCCAGGAGTATGCACGGACGTTGTGCTAGGTGCTCGAGCGGGGGAATCGGGCTCGGGGGTCTGAGGCGGTTCACCGTCGGCAGGTCGAAAGGCGAGTTGGTGTCGCCGCTGGTAGAATAGCTTTGCTTCAGCGTGGCTCATGGACTTTTCGTACGCGTAGTCGTAGGTAGCTGTTCGTTGCTGTCTATCGCGGGGGAGGATGGGTTGGCCCCCGCCAGCAGAGGCTGCATCGTCTGCTCGAGGTCCGTCCATGTCTTTTTCGTGCGAAGGAGCTGGCGAGTCGATGATGGAGTTGTTGGTGGTGGTGGTGGTGAGGTCGGTGGTTTGGTCTCGAGCAGTAGGGCTGCAGGCGCCATTCTGTGGTGGGTCGGATGGTGCAGAGGCGGCGCCAGGAACGGACTGGGCCATTGATCTCAATTCTCACAGATAGTCTATCAGTCCACGACTCGAGGACCTTCGATATTAACAGGAGGATTGCTTGGGCCTCTTTATGATGATGATGGTGAGGATGGGGAGGAGGTGGACGAGAAGTCGTGTTGAGTGGCGGCGTTCACCGCTCCCCGCCCAGGTCACACTAAAACGACGGCGACGACGACGACGAATGCAAGAAGCCGTGGTGAGTTTCTCTACGGGAAAAGAATGTATAGATTATAGCACGGATGGTTGCAAGAAGAGATAATAGTAATGGTATCCCATTTTTTAACGCTGTCCTCTAGTCCGTCATCAACATCCTCATACTCATACACATCGCAGCATTATCGTATATAAATAAGAAACGGGCCCGGTTGGTCTCCCTCACCCGGGAAAAGCGAAAACAGACCGCAGAAACCGAAGTAGAGAGAGCATCAAGAAAATCAGATAAAGGTAAAGAAGTGCAAAGCAAGGGAGGTATCCTGCTGCCGATGAAGGCGAACAGGGCTCAAATTCCTAAGGGAGCCTGCATTCGATTGAACGAAGGCAGGACCTTTGGAACAGAGCTTTTGGCACCTAAATATAGAGACAACATAGATAAAACAGGATTATCTGATGAAAACATTGTTGAAGCAAGATGCCACAAGATGGAGAAAGAGATAATCTTCCAGAGCCAGGCAAGGGGATATGTTGGAAGACGAACTAGACCAAACAGCAGCTGGAAAGGCAGAAAATTTTAAGACTGGGAGGAATAGCAAAGTTTGTTCACCTTCAAGTAGAGAACAATCAACGGCACGAAGCAAAATCCACCAGTCGGGACTCTTAAGTTCCACAGAACCTGGGACAGCGTACAGCACCAGAGGAACACGAAGAAAACGGACAAAATAGAACCCCGAGTTGGTGTTCAGGTAGATAAACAAGTCACTAATATAAAAACCAAATGGTCATACTCGTGTACGACCATTCGAGCAACCCCGAGCAGATTTACCCCAGTTAACGGTATCTCGCACGACGAGGTACAGGTGCTGGTACTTCGTTGTGCCGAGGAACACCATCGGGAGGGTAATATTGCCCGGGATCTTCGTAAACTGGCTGCCTCGAGTAATCCATCTCGTAATCAACATACTCCTTTGGCATATCGCGATGGACTGGCCGCTCGATGAAGTAAGCAGGTGGCTGCGCTTCGCGACCTGTTACTCGAACGGGAATGTATTCCACAGCACTGTCGTACTGGCGGTCTGGATACCTTGGATCTTCAACGTATTGGTACTGAGGCTGGGCGGGCATGCGGGTATAGGTAGTAGGATGTTCCATCGGAATCCGCTCAGCATAGGTCTCGGGAGGGTATTCAGCATAAGTTGCACGCGGCCTGGGGCGCGCCCTTGGGCTCCGTTCGCGATAGTAAGAGGATTCTAGCATAACAGCATCATGAACAGCAGGAGACCGGGATCGTGGTCGAAGTGAGCCTTGCCTCTGGGCTTCGTATCTCTCGAACCTGCTCTGAGGACGCCTTGCATTTTGGTCTGGCGGATGCCTTGTTTCGGAAAACGCTGCTGCGCGTCTTGGGGCGCGAGGATCGGTAGAATCGGGCGAGAGTGCACCTGGATGCCTGGATAGGCTTGCAGATTTGTTTTCAGCAACATCGAGCCGTGGATCAAAGTCGCGGTATCCTCGTGCCTGTGCTGGTGTCCTCGCACGTCCGCTCCACTTCCCACCCTGAGTAGGAGTCCCTGCAAGGCTGCTCTCTGCTGTACCGCCGGTATTACCTTCCGCCCGCCATCTCCGTTCATCAGTGTCGGGAGCGTCACGCCTTTTACTAGCCGATGCGGGTTTCTGCCGATCCGCTCCGCTAGGCATAACGTTGTATTCATCCCTTTCCTGGCCTGGCACGAAGTTGCTGAGAAAGCGTTCGGCTGCGCTTAATTCTTCCGCAGGAGGTTCACCACCGGTCTGCTCTCCTGGTGCATTCGGAGCTTCTGAAACCTCACCGTCTTCGGAAACATTTCTTGCACGTCTGACGGCGTCCCCTTGGCCTTCGCCACTGGCAGCTTCGGGTTCAATCTTCGGTAGTTTTTCAGTATAGGACGAGGATACTGCGACATTGTGACCATGAATGGAATCTAGATGTATGTTAGCCTTGGACGCTTTCTTCATACGCATGTTCACGGCTAGTAAAGTTCTGTTTTTACACCCTTGTGTCTTCAGGAGAGTAGACTTACCATCCGTTTTCTCTTGTGTCGAAACAGAAACTGGGCCCCTGGCTCGCATCCGCCGTTCAACTCGGCCATATTGGTCCCTCGTAGGTTCAATGAAGGCGGGCCTATGCGGGTCATATTCATCGTCCTTGGGAGGTTCACCATCCGTTCCCGGAGAATCAACAAAACTGGGAAAATTATCCACAGCCACCTCCAAGCCACCTCGACCGGCATCCGAAACTTCCGTCTTCACCGTAGTTAGCCCCGCATCAGGTGGGCCTCCCCGTTTACCAGCTCGCCGGTTGTGTCCCTGATGCTTTGGTTCTTTCGGCTCCGGACGCTTGATATCCAATGCCGCACGAGCGGACGTGCCAGTTGGTGGAAAAACCCAGGGAAAGGCGGGAGCAATGAGATGGAACTTTGCTTGGTCCATCCCAGGAGCTTGCGTCAAGGAGGATATAGTGGTGACGTCGGGCAGTGACAGCATATGGATCTTCCAATCCTGCTGAGGATCGGAATGCATCGATTGAAAATGGCTCACAAGTGCCGGCAGAGTGTACATTTTCTTATCTCTGTTTGAATCGTGCATGCGGCCGCGTCTCGGCTCGGTGGTATCAGCACAGGCTTTGCAGATTAAACCACTCAAATTCCTGATTGGTTTCATTTGCGGATGATTATTCAAACCATCGGCGAAGAGAGCCTGAGGGGGCTCATGACCAAACCGGTCCACGAACCGGGAGACGACATGGTGAATCAGTACATGCGCTCTAACATTGTGAGGAAGGTCCTTGATCCCTGACGTCCCGTTCCAGACGCTGCGGGCATTCTTGGCAATATCATCTAGCTGGCTTTGGTAAAAACCAAACGCCTGGCTGTTGGGATTTGATTGATTCGATTGCCCTCCATGTCGAGAAGTATGTGGATTGGTCGGGAAAGGGGCGTTATAAGGGGGACCCTGGGGTTGTGGCCCATAAGGCGGGGCTTGGTAAGGGCCTGGGGGATGCGGTGGCCTGGCATCAGGCCCGGGATACGGAGGGGCATAGCCGGGCCCAGGGTACGGCGAGTAAACTGGATTGGGCGGCGGGGGCGGTGCATGCTGGTCGTAGGGCCCATTGGGAGGATATCCGGGCTGTGGTGGTGAATAAGCATAACCCCCTTGCTGACCAGGATAAAATTGAGAGCCAGCCGGAGAAGGGGGCCGGTAAGGACCCGATCCATACGCGTATGGCGTGTATGGTGTCCTCCGGTAAGGAGCAGGAGACATCTGGGCATGAGAAGGATATCCATGTCCAGGCTGTCCCATCGAAGGACGAGGCATCGCGAACAATAGAGCTTTGGCTGCGTCTGGATTGGGATGGAACGGAGGAGTCTCTGGCCATTCAGCACGCCAATGGACAACAACACTTCCCATGCTTAGCACGTTAGTATGCTTCGCAGCATAGTGTTGAACAACCCCTTCGAATCCGTAGAACCTGGAGTTGTTATCGCAGCCGTTGCAAAGAAACAATTCCTTCTGGAACTGATCAGTCAGAGCTTTTATCTTGGTATCAAAAATGAATTTCATGTTCTCTAGAATGAGTTTCCGAGTTGGTGGTGCATTTGGGGGATCCTCCTCAATGGGCTTCCCGGCCGCACGGGTCGCGGCATCCTGCTTTGCAAGATCACTGTAAAATCTGTCGCGAACATAGAGGAGGACGTCAGCCGCAAATTTAGGGCACTTTTCCTTCGTGACCCCATCGCCACCTCGCCAGCCCTCGCGTATTATTTCGTCGGCATATTGAGTCATGCGCTCGCGAATTGGCTTTTGCACTTCTTCCCACTCCTTATCCAGGAGCTCCTTGGCTTCCTTTAGTTGCGCTTCTTGGTGGCGGCGTTCTTCTGATTTTGCCTGTAGAATCTTGTCCTGTTTGATCCTGTCGTGTTCCCGGCGTTCAGCGACGTCACGTTGTGCCAGAAGACGAGGCTTGAGGATTTCCCAATCACGATCTGTAAATGAATGAGGAATTTGAATGGCTGCCGAAAACGAATCCATATGGCTTAGGACCATTGGAGTTAATGGAGGGTCGAGCTCCATACATCTCCGTTCAATCTCTGATTTCCGGCTAGCCTTGGCCTCATTAACTTCTCGAATACTACGCTCAGAGCGGTGGTGCGATGATGTCTGAACCGGAACCGAAAAAGTCTTCCCTGGTCCGGTGCTAAGTGGCCGCGACGGTAGATTGGAACCTAGACAAAAAAAGATGTTCAGTACGAAGTCGCTGCTGAACATAATCAACTGCCAAAAATTCAACGATCGAGCGAACCAAGGAGATAAGCAGGAACATTTGTTCCGACGCTAGGTAAATTGTCGTGAGAGTAAAACTGCTTACCATTAGCGTTTGAGGTCTGCGAGGGCCTTCCATGGCGGGTAGAAGCCTTGGTATTTGGGGGAGTAGAGCTCCCGGAGGTAAACCCAACAGCACCAGGATGATGCGGAGACGGCTCCATGTCCAGGGCTGGTCGCCCAACTGGGGGAAAGGCGGCTTTAATGGAACGCAAGCCTCCGGTTGATTCCCATTGTTCCCATCTGGCTGCGTCGGCAAGCTTTTCTTTCCCGTTTCCTTCCAGGCCTTTAACCCATTCTTCTGCAGTGGCCGGACCTAAGGATTTGACTTCTTCGAACTTGGCCTTCATCTCCTCAACTTGGGATTGCAAGAAATATTTCGTCAAGGCCAGGCCTGCAGGTGGTTGATTTGACCTCAGGGTTACAGAGGACACGAAATGCATTGACGATGTGAAAAATGCAAACGGAAGAGCAGGGACAAGAAGGGAAGGTAAGGTGGAAGAGAATAAGAGATCCATCTCCTGTGAAATTGAATTAGCTCCGATCGTGAATCTGTCAAGAATGGATTTAACCTACCCGATCACACTTGAGTTGCAGGCATTCGCCGCAGGAACGTACACCAAAGGGCCATATAATGCGAACGCCATTTGAGCCAGGACCACCCTCCCATAGAGAGTATTCCGTGGGGGAAAGAACAGGACCCGATTTCTTGCAGAACTGACAAGTACTTCCACGAACGAGATTCCACATGTCTTGTTCTGACATGGGGGCCAGTGGACGTGGCATACCAGGGTGAAATGTCTTGCGGGCTGCGGACCAGATAGAACAGGAGGGGATGAATTTCAAGACACCAGGAGTTGTGGGCTTGTTTGAAAACTCGGCCTGGTCTGCGGTGAGCAGCTCCTTGAAAGTGCGATTAACCTGAAGCAAACGGCCCAGCGATACAGGCGGAAGAAATGTAAAAATATGCTGCCATAATTCTCCTGGCAGCCGAGACTTGTCCTGGTGCGACTGCGCTTTGCCATCGGGCAAAGACATTGCATTTCCAAGTTCGTCGAATTTGACACGCTTCTTACGATCCACCAGTGAAAATCCCGTGGTGGATTCAGGAACCGAATCGGAACCTTTGGAGTCAGGGACATCAACCGAATAAAAAGCAGGATTGTCCACCGGTTGATCTCCTGTGACCAGGCGCTTTCGTTTCCGGAGCTGGGGGCCAGCTGAAGTGCCTTGGTTTTCAGAGTCGGGATGCGGAAAGGAAGAATTTGACCCAATTGAGTCAGTCGAGAGCGGGCGCAGGTGCGCCTCATCATTAAGGAGCTGTTGTTGATGACTGCTGGAGGGCTCTGGGCCATGGCCAGTAGTCCTTGAGTTATGAGAACTATTCTCGGTTCCCGCGTGAATATCTGTCGAGTAGGGATCGAAAGGGGAAGACCCCGACCCAGGGGGGCGAAACTGGCCAGACATAGTGTCTAAACTAGACTGCCAGCTGGCAGACTTGATTAACAAGTAATCAAAGCAAAGGAAGTTGAAATTTGCGACCCCAAACCGGGATCCGGCAACAGAGCTAAGAAACGTGAAAGTATGGGGAGAGAGATGTCACACGACAATGGGACTTCCAGCGAAGGCGGTATCAAAGTCACCAGGGATCAACGTGTGATTCAAAACAAAGGAATTGAATCTCCGACCCGAAAGAGGGGTTCCACGAATACCTCTGGAGCGTTGTAGGGCAAAGGGTTGAGTGACAAAGAGTATTTTCTTGCTGTCGTTTTCCTGGTTGAAATGTACACCGGAACAGACAGTGACAAAATACAGCAAGAAGGACACTGGAAGAAATATAGAGGCTGGACTATCGACAAGAGAAATCAGGCGACAATAGAGCTGGTGGACGGGAAGACGGATGATGCTGGGTGGTGGCGAATGGAATGGAGTTTCGCAGCGAAGTATCGGGAAGCGAGCTGATCCATTCAGAGATGGTCAACGCAAACAGGAGGAGGAACTGATGAACAGAGAAATAGAAATAGAGATAGAGATAGACCGGTGGTGATGGGATGAAGAAAGGGTGTTTCGAGATGAAGATCTCGTGTGAGGTCGGGGGGGAGAGGTGGTGGTGGTGAGATGTGGAGGAGAAGGATGAGGTGGTGGTGGGAATTTTGTAGCTGCCGGATTATCTGTCGCTTCACTTTGAGCGGCCAATCGACGGCTTTTCCGGCAGCTCCAAGTTTTTCCGGCGTTAGATTAGATAAGCCATGTTTTGACACGTGATATAGTTAGCCCTACTTTGTAGAATTGCTTCCAGCTGCGGCAATAGGACAGCTGTCTACATAGACCATTCGGAACAATTGTACTCCGTAGTTGGCGCTCAAGGAGATTGCCCGCTTCAGCTTCTCTCCCGGATATCTGAAGGCGCCTCATAATTCATATCGAAACACTCACATCACTCGCATCTGCCCGTCGCTTTGGCTGCCCGTGTGCTATCAGTGTGGCGCAGCTTCTCGTGGTGGGGCTTTAACGTCATTGCTGCGCCACACACGCGCCGGCGACTTGACACTTAGTCAGCAGCACTCGTGGCCTTTGCCGTCCTCCGTGCTTCAGCCCATTGCTGTGTTTGCCCGACATCATCACCATCCATCTCCTCCTCCATTGACTTCAATGCCTATAACATACTCACCTAACTTCACCTGAAGACCTGTCAGCAATTGACCCTTCGCACGAGTCCTTTCAGTCCTTTTCTCCCGACGTCTAGTAGCGGGCTATCTTCCAGCACCTTGTTATTAGCGGCACTTTGCAGTCTATTCGCTGCTGCCTCATCGTTCCAAAATCCCCATATTCGCCGCCATCTAACAGGCCTTCCTCACATTCACAATGGCCACACTCAATCTTTCGACTAACGGAGCATCTATATCAAAGAGTTATCAATCAGTGGTGAATGCCCCCATCCCCGCAGGCCCCGCAGCCTCTTCGCCGACCTACGGACAGTGGGCTGTGTTTACGGTGTCGACACCACTTGTGAGCGCCTTTCAACAGGATTCCGCTGGCAAAGAAAGTGTTCTGAGAGTGCAAAGTACTGGTGGTAGGTTTTGGCTAGCTACTCTGTATCCCATGGAATGGGCCTGTGCTGACCGTTCTATGTAGAGGGGGAATTGGTGGACCTCATCGACGAGTTCTCTGACGGAAAAGTACAATTCGCGTTCACAAAGGTCAAGGACCCCAACACTGGACTACCAAAGAATGTCCTTATCGCCTGGTGCGGAGAGGGAGTTCCGGAACGAACAAAGGGCTATTTCACCAGCCATCTAGCCGCAGTCTCCAAAGTTCTACATGTAGGCAGCCTCAGAACACAGAACTACAGACACCTTTACTAATGCTAGCTTTCTATAGGGCTATCACGTCCAGGTCACTGCACGGTCAGACCGAGATCTCACCCCGGAATCCATTGTGCAGAAGGTTGCCGATGCGTCCGGCGCCAAGTACTCTGCTGGAGCCGCCCCTCCTCCTGTCAGCGCCGCATCGAAGCCTCCGGTGGCATCCAAGCCGGCTTTCACCCCTACCCGCACTGCCGGCTCATTTAGACCCTTGGCTGGTACCACTCGAACTGTAAGCACAAAGAATGAAGATGTCGACGACGATGGCTGGGGAGCCGACGCGCCTCCAGTAACGAGGACCCAATTGGAGAAAGTCCAGCCGGCCTACCAGCCAACAAAGGTCAATATGAAAGAGCTCACGTCGCAAAAGTCTTCAACGACCCCTAGCTATAGAACAGAGGCAGAGGGCAACGGCAGCGCGCCAGACGTGGTCCGAGGAACATATCAACCCATCGGCAAGGTTGATATCGCGGCAATCAGGAGGCAAGCGCGGGAGTCAGGGAAGGATATCGATGACCGACCGGAACCGGTGAAGGGGTCGTACGAGCCGGTCGGAAAGGTGGATATTGCCGCCATCCGTTCCAGAGCCCAAGGACCCAACGAACCAGCTCTATCTCCCCCAAGCAGAGTTTCCCCAGCAGTAACCGGTGGATCAGGAGATGAAGCGCCAAAATCCCTTTCAGAGCGTTCCGCAGCGTTCTCCTCTTCCGAGCGTCTGTCTGCACTCCCGAAACCGAAAGTTTCCAATAAGTTCGGGGGAGGAGCTGCGTTTACCGGGACCAAAGCTCCCTTACCAGGCGAGTTTGGTGCCAAACCCGCACCAGCGGCACCAGTTGTGGGTAGCGCTAGCAGGACCTTTGCGGATGTGGGAGGGAAGACTCCTGCTCAATTGTGGGCAGAAAAGAAGGCCAAGGAGCGGGGTGAAGCGGCGGCTGCCAGCCCTCCGGCTGCGCCCGCTATCGAGAGCCAGACCAGCGGTCAAGGTGGTTGGAAGAGTTCATACACCGGCAAGAGCTGGGCGCCTGTACAGACCACCCGTACCGGCAATTCTTCTGGTGCCCCTGTTTCTGAGAATAGGACTGGTGAATCAGCACCTCGTGAGGAAGAACCGGAACCGGGCAAGGTTGGGTCGATTCGGGATCGATTTGCCAACGCACCGCCTCCAGTCGCCCCAGCCCCGGCAACTTACGAAAGATCTGCGCCATCACCACCGCCGTTAGCCACTGACACCAAACCTACCCCCAGTCGTGGTGTCCCTATCCCTGGACTCGTTCCACAGACCGAGGAAAGCCCTGAGGACACTCATCAAAATGTGCCGGCCCCACCACCGCAGCCTCGATCTCCGAGCCCGGAACCTGCTCCCTCTCCTCCCGGTTCCCCTATTCGTGTAGCAATGCCTGTTGCTCGTGGAGCTGCAGAGGAGGTCACAGACGCCCACGAGGAGCAGTTTTCATCTCCTGCCCCGTTGCCAATCAGATCGATGGCGGAGCAAGTTCCGAAGGAAGAGGAGATCGAAGAAGAACCTAGGCATGACCCCGCCAGAGCCACTGCGCAGGCCGTTGAATCTGATCATAACCCCCCACCGAGCAGTGGCGGCATCCGTGCTCTTGTTCAGTACGACTACGAAAAGGCGGAAGATAACGAAATCGAACTCCGAGAGGGAGAATACGTTACGAATATTGATATGATTGATGAAGATTGGTGGGTGGGAGTCAATGCTAGGGGCGAATCTGGCTTGTTCCCAAGGAACTACGTCGAGGTCGTGGAGGATGGCGCGGCCCCGGAACCGGCTTCCGTCCCGGCGACCCAGCTGGCGGATGCTCATGCAACACAACCTGCTGCACAGCAGCCTGCTGCTCCAGCTGCACCGCCTGCTTCTAGCCATGGCCGTACGGCGACCGCGTTGTATGACTATGAAGCTGCGGAGGACAACGAGATTGGATTCCCCGAGAATGCGAAGATCGTCAATATTGTAAGTGCCAAATATCCGGTTCAAATTTGCGAGGTCTAACAGTGGTTTTCAGGAATTTCCGGATGAAGATTGGTGGCATGGAGAATATAAAGGGAAAGCCGGCTTGTTCCCAGCCAACTACGTCCAACTTGATGAGTGATTTCTTTAAGCCTTTAGCGGGAATACCGAGTTGTTTTGCTCTTCCGCTGATACACAAATTGCCCTTTTTGTAAATTTGTCACGCAATTGAATTAGAATGTTGGCATGCATGTGGTGTTTCAATACTCAATCAACAGGTTTCACTTTTTGTTCCTCAGCCTAAAGAGCAGGCCCATGAACTTTTCCCTTTCTCTTATCCACTTTCATTCTTCGCAAAAAAGAAATTGGCCCCAACAATCTCCAACCCATTCTCCTTCGCATAATCCCTAACCCCCCTCCTCTGCTTCCCATACCCCCACTGCTTCCTCTCCTTCGGCGCCTTCAATCGCTCCGAACTCGCCTTGTCCCCAACCAACAAGACAAAAACATACCTATGCTCCCCCGTCCCCTGCGGCGGCGCAGGACCCATATACTCCTCCACAGTTCTGGGCGCAGACTTCTTCGCTCCCTCCTGCGCACCCGTATTCTCGGATCCAGTGCCTAGTTCGGGACTCGAGACGTCAGACACGATCCAGTGGCAGAACTCGCTCCAGATGGGTTCCTGCCGAGACTTTGCGTCGGGATCCGTCAGTACGAGTGTGTAGGTGGGGTTGTCGGAGGTGTTGGTGGAGCTCGAGCTGAAGGGGTGGAAGTCGTAGAGCGGTTTGTGTTTGGAGTCCTTGGGTGTGATGTGCGTGCCCAGGTTGACGGGGTGGTTGGGGCCGTAGGAGAGGTTTAGGGAGAAGGAGGGGGTGAAGTCGTCGAGGACTGTCTTCGTTAAGAGGTATTCAGATAAAAATAAGGGGAGGGACGGACCATCTGGGATGATGGAGTGCTTTTTCAAGCTGTGATAGCGTTAGTTAAGGCCTCTTGCTAGGACTAGGCGGAAGCTCACGCATCACGGATTGGGGAGCCCATTTTGATATCAGTGTGTATTCGTCGATGAACTACGGTTGGCTTGGTCACGATTCTCAACAGGAAGTTGAATCCGCTTCGTTTTAAGGCCGGCATTGCCAATTGCCAGAGATTTGATACGAGTTATTTCTATTTATCCAAGATCTATACAAGCTTGATATCAGGCTGTTGACATCATCGATGCTTAGCTAAGATGGCTTCTCCCTGCCCCCTGAGTGACTGATCCCAACTAAGTAGAGACAACTTGTCTAACAACGTTTTCAATTGAATACCTCTGTGGTTACCACAGTATTGCTTGGGCTTTTGATACAAGAAGGGCAGCAGCACCACTGGTGCACAATATAAACCTCGGCTAGCCATGCCTGGAATTTGGGAAGTCATAGTCCCCAAGAAGCCGCTGGAAATAGCTAGCTATATATTCAACACATCCAAAGACAATACCAGTGCTTTTTATCCGAATTCTTCTTTGCTGATTTGTCCTTCTTTGGCTGCTTCTTCTTGGCCGGTGTCTTCGGTTTCTTCGGTTTCGGGGCAGGCTTCTTTCTGATCGCGCCGCATCTGAAAGCAATGCATTTGGTGAACTCCTTCTCCGTATTCTTGACATTCTTGATGGTACGTATGTCGGTGCGGATCATTCCCATCCCCGTACGAAAGTTCCAGTCGTTCAGATTAAAGTAACCGTCGACCCCACCACTGCAGTCCGGGTGTTTGTAGGCTTTGGCCCAGCACTGGACCGTTTTGCCCTTATCGCGGACGGAGGCCTCGAATTTGAGTGAGTTGATTCGGAGCGGTTTGTCCAGACGTTTCTCCTCGTATTTCCGCGCGCATTTCCGCATGCACTTTTCCCTTTTTTTCTCGGCAGCTAGATCTCCGCTGGTTTTCCGCGCCTGCGCTGTACACTTGGTCCAGCAGTTCCAATCCTTCCATGTGCATCCGTTCTTTTTGAGGCATGCTTCTCTGTGTTTCTCGAACCTTGCGTTTAACTTTTTCTCCGCGTCGAGCTCTGCCTGGCAGGTGGGAGCCTTGCCGCTGTCGGGCCAGCAGTCCACATAGGCAAAATTGATTGTGTTCTTGGGGCCCCTCAATCCTGTCTTCTCGTACAAGGAGAGTTTCAGCTGGATGGGCTCGGGGCGCGTGGGCTTCCTGGAAGCGCAATCCGCGGGCGAGAAGAAGAGAGTAGCCGTTGCGGCCGCAAGGCAAAGGAACTTGGACTTCATTGTCAGCGAGATCTTGTTCCTGGCAAAAGATGCTCACCCTTTCAAGGCCGGATCACGAGGCAGAATCCCTTCCTAAATATAGCGCTCTTTGACCAACCTGACAAATTCAGGACGGGTTGAAGCCAGAGCGGCATCGCATCGCCTTCGAAACATGACAAAAATCCATCACGGTACCAACCAATCAAAACGGATTCTGGAATCAAAGTGCTAGGCAGCTTCGTGTTTTACCGTCGAGTGTCGATCCGGGGCGGAGAGTCATGAGCACGGCGATGAGAGTGCCGTATTACAACAGACCACTTCAGGGCAGAGCAAGTATTGGGAGATATAGAGCATATCTGTTGATTCCCATATGTCGAGCACTCGTGGAGTACTGCCGGGTATCACCATGGAAGGAAAATGAAGTATTGCTGAGTGGAAGAATAAGGCCTGGACGACGTTTGTCGGGAAGATGGTAGACACGGGACGGGAAAGCTAAATAATGCTCTGAACACGAACCAATTCCAGTTTTGAGGAAGCTTGGGTGGAGTGAGAGAACTGCAAGAAGCATTCCCATGTCACCAGTGTCATTCAAAATAGATGAGCAAATGGTTCAACAACCAGAGCCAGTCGAGCAAATGCAAGATGTTGATAAGGCCTCAGCATCCAGCATATGCATCTTGCTTGTTGTTTCATTTCTGGTGAGAATGATCAAAGGCATCAGCAGTGGGCAGATTTTCTGGGCTTTGGCTTTCTGATGTTCATCTCATACCCTGCTTGCTGCCCGAGACGAGAGGGAAAATATTTGAATGTCCCGCCCAAATGGACATGAAGGGCCCCGACGGGTGATCCCTTGCAAGTTGTCAAAAGGCCAATAGCAGTGCGTGTCGACGGGCTGTGTCTTTCGAAGAAGAGGGCGTCATATCCGTCTCTTGACTGTTCTCGCAAGATATGCATAATTAAAAGCCGTGCGCCGTCGTCGTTCGAGAGGTCTGTCGTTCCGGGCAAAGTTAGGGGCGCTTGCTAACTAACCCAACCTCACGACGACAAAGTAAGATGGTCAGAAGGGGTAGTGAAATATCTACCGATTGCGATGAACCCCCTGAGGCAATGTATTCAGTGCATTGCTAGCGGATCCCCTCGCTCTTTGTGCCGGGCCTACAGCTTCACGCCACCACCAATTCGCTGGCTTTCCAATGTACGTCCTGTTGCCAGGCCGATGTCTTCATTACCACCACGCTCTTTTCCAACGTCTGGATTTGAGGTCCTTGGCCATTCACAGCCCATTGAGGAGGAAATACTGCCTGGCTACCAAGCAGAGCTCTACTACTCAGCACACATTGGGCAGGTTCTCAACAATAGATATCAAATTGCCAGCAAGCTGGGATACGGAGTGACTTCGACGGTATGGCTTGCTCGAGACTTGATGTAAGAATATGTCATTTCTCTAATTATGAATGCTCAAGCTAACTTGTATCTGCTAGCGAGCCAGATGACCCTGGATATGTTGCCCTGAAGATCTATGTCTCTGGATACTCTCGGGGTAATGAAGCTGCGATCTATGAACGCATCAATTCTATCATTCCAAAAACAAAGCACAGTGGATATGAGCAGATTCGCCGGTTTTATTCAGCCTTCGATGTGGAAGGGCCTCATCGGAAATATACCTGCATTGTCTAACAGGCTCTAGGGATTACCATGGATCATCTCTTCTCCTCTTTGAAGAATAAGTCTCTGACTCTCGATGATGTAAAGCCATTCCTTCGCCACTTACTTTTTGCCTTGGACTTTCTTCATACACAGGCAAGGATAATACATACAGGTTGGCCATGAATCATCTCTATGCTGGGCAGTTTTATTCTAACTGTGCTTTTAGATATCCAGCCTAAAAATCTAATGCTTTTTGTGAGCAACCCATTGTTCTACAAGGAGTTCGAAGAGGGTGAATGTGATGATCCATCCTCCCGAAAAATTTACAAGGACCGCATTATATATTGCTCCACGGATACTCTTTCGTGGTCGAGACCCAGAAACTGATCAACACCATGACGGGCATCATATTGCAGAACTGGCAGCAGTCATGGGTCCCCCGCCGTCCGAACTCATGCGCCGGAGCAACGTTGCCCGAATATTCTGGGATGAAAACGGCAAGTACAATCGCATCATCATCACAGAGCTTGTACTCATGCTCCCATAGGCCAGTGGAAAAACATCGTGCCCATGCCCGACATGACCCTCGAGCAACTGGCCGGAGATATCCAGGGTAAAGAGCAGGATAAGGAACGATTCCTGTGCTTTCTTCGAAGGATTCTCCGCTCGCTGCCTGAGGAGAGACCGAGTGCCAAGGACCTCATCTTTGATCCATGGCTAATTGATGGTCTGGGCTTCACGGAAGAGCAAGTGAAATACTATCAAGAGCACTGGCTGGAAGATGATGGAGATGGAGATGGGAAGGGTTAGTAGTGATGGCGGGGACCTGGCGTAGGAAGTGTAAAGGATCAGGCATTAAACGATGGCGTCACGGTGGGCTCTGCGCCAGACCACCGCCCATGCAACCACGAGGGGGAAGGGGAGAAAAGAAAACATTGAGATCAAGGAACGGATTAATAGATGGGTCAAAACGTGAAAATGAGAGAGAGGTAACTAAACAGACTGGCGCCCTTGTTATCAGTGGGGAGATATCAGCCAGGTGGAATTGGAAAGGGCCCTTAAAATGGTTGTGTCTGCCTGGAATGTAGTATCATGCCCTGCCTGAACAGTAGGATCATAGAGATAGGAATAGGTCAGTGGGATGAAGATAGATCATATTACCAACAAATATACTCGCATTGGTAGCCATGGGTCATGTTTCTCACCATCCAGATCGACATGATGTCCGGGCCCATAATGCTCTAGCCACACCATGGTAATTCAGTTTGGGAGAGAATGTTCGAGTGCCAACCGAGTCGTCGTCATCTCGTTCTCAACAGCATTGATAAATTCAACCTCAGAGCGCCCTGCTAGAGATCCAAGCCACCGGTTCTCCAGGATATTTCCGCTATTGGCCCCAAAACCAAGCAATATTTTTACAATCTCCCGATATTGCTTGGATGCTGCCACACCCAGTGGTGTCAAGCCAGAACCATTTTCAACCCTGAAATCCGCCCCTTTTCCAAGCAAGAGAGTCAGAATATCCCCATTCTGACTATTGACTGCCAAGTGCAACAGTGTCTGGCCATTAGCATCTCGACCATTTGGATCAGCCTCCTCCTGTAGTAAAAGGTCGACAACTTCGGCATTTTTCTGCCATATGGCAGTGAGAAGCGGAGTATGGCCATACGAGTCTCTAACATTTGGGTTCGCCCCAGCATCGAGTAAAACGTGAATAACTGCCTTGTGTCCATATTCTGACGCCCAAGCGAGAGTTGTCCGGCCGATAATAATGTCTGTATATTCCAGATCTGCCCCGGCCTCATGTAGAGCTTTGACCACACCACCATGCCCGCTCCCGGCCGCCAAAAATATCGGTGTCCAATCCCAGCCGATACTGGTATTCGCATGCGGATCCCCTGCGAGAAGTTCACGGGTAATTGTTTCCAAGCTGACTTCTTTGCCCGAGGGAGCTGGGAGTAATAAATCTGAGGTTTTGTATTTCTCTCCAGGGGGTTTCTGGTTGGGATTGGCTCCTTTGTTAAGAAGCAGTCGGGCCATGGATTCGTGTCCGAGTCTTGCCGCGAGGCGGAGTGGTGACCAGCCGTTCGCGTTGGTAGTGTCAACCCCAGCCCCGTAGTCAAGGGAGAGCTGGACAGTGCAGCTACGCTCTTTTATAGCAGCCCATAGGAGTGCTGAGGATCCAGATTGTTCGTTGTTGTGACGGTATAGGTAGGGGTTGAGGAGGTTGTGTAGATAGCGGTTTGATCGACATAGAGAGTTAATGTCACGTTCAGTTTCCAGGTTGGTTGCAATGAGGAGAAGGAGCTCAGTTGGGAGGTCGAGTAGCAACAACATTTCGTAGAGAGGGTTTGTCTTATTTCTTCGCGGCACAGATTAAGGAACTCGAGGTTGAAGAGCCTCCAGAAACCAGGTGGGGGAAAGGAGGTGTTGAATATCCGAGAGTACAGGGGGCCTCCACCTTCTGAAGTATTTCCTTTTAGTGTAATTAGCGGCTTCCGATTCTTTTAGTTTAATATTAGGAGGTTACAGTGTTCGGAAAGTGTTTGCCTGATCTGGACGAAGAATCATATCACTTCAACAGTATTTTTCTTCTGTCATGTTTCATAATTGGAAAAGGCCTTTACAACAGTTATATATGTCTAGAATGTACGATAATGATCTGGCTAAACAGTAGGATCACAGAGACAGAAACAGATCAAGTGGGATATTGTTTCATGTGGAGTTGCTGGTCTATTCTGAAGCAAAGAGAATAGACTATGCTGTTGTCAACAAATATATTTGTATCGGTAGCCATGAGCCATGTTTCTCACCGTCCAGATTAATATGATGTCGGGAGTGATGAAGGTACATCTGGATCTATTTTGACACAAGCTCTTTGAAGGTGATGACGCTGGTGATGTGCCATCCATCAGGTATGCCAGATGTCAAAAGAACCATTGGCTTTCAGATCTCCGAAAAATGACAGGCTTAGTCAATCGCCGCCGCCTGCTTTGTTCAGAATTCCAGGTCAGATTCGCCCTTCGAATCATCATGGCTAGCGCCATGGGATGCCAATACTTGCAGTGTCTTTCCATTTCTGCTGCGATGTCAACGTCTTTCGAGTAGCTCTCCTCTCTACCAGGCTACCGGCCGAAGAATCAACATCATTTGCGTGACAGACGCTAGACAAACGAGGGGATATGGCCGCTCGAGCGTAATGCTGTGAGGGATGCGCAATCTCGACATCGTCTAGTTGGCAGAATCCTATGGTAACCTTGTGGTTTAACATGCGATCCCGCCTTGCATAGAGTTCCTGTAGTTTCCGTATACTGGAAACTTATCAATCCTCATAGTTCCGGTGGCTAAAATCGCTCTTCGAACCGAGGCGATGGGGTTTCCGCGCCAGGATTTTGAGTTGTCCTTGACGGATTGCGGGAGGTATTGAATGAAATCTTTTCGATTAAAAATTCACCGGTACGGGGTGGTCCTTTGTAGTTGAGATAGATGGGAAAGATGACGCTCATCTACTCGCTATACGCCTTTGGCCACAAATGTGTTCGCAGCTGCGAACATCTGCCGAAGAATCTCGACTCGCTCATATAGATCCGACCCGGACAATTTTCACTGCCTCGTCATATATGTGTTGCATCTCGGACACAATACCGTGCAGGTTATCCTATTAACCACGTGCGTGGCTAGAACGCCGTCCTCTTCCACCTCAATCGTATTTGGTTAGAGTGAGCTTGAATAGCTCGTGGGCTGCTTAAAGGCTGTAGGGGCGCGTCTGTTTCTGCTTGGTCAGATCGTCGTTCTGCTTGATCCGCTCGTTGTCCTGTCTCTAGGAGTGGTTGTTGTTCTTGGGATAAAGCCCCAGGCCTGTTTCGGCTGTCTTATCTTCTGCCTTGCCTGTGCTTCTCGTACTTCGGCTAGATGACGAAGCCAGTCAGCCGGGTCAATCTCGTGAGAATACATCTCGAAGTGGTATTCAAAACATTGAAACCACTGAGCCAAAAGGACCAAACCTAGGCGTGAGGACCCCCTGAGTCCTGCAGCATCGCCCGTCGTGCCATGTCGACTCCATGGTTGTTTGGAGTGAAGTTGAACGAGCGAAGTCAACAAGGTTGAAGGTGGTGGCGGCTGCCGGAGATCACGTGCGCCGACCTTGTGCCGGGCAGCAAAGTTAGCGGCATCAACATAGAACTCGTTCTGCCCGCCCGACGACGGACATCGATCCTCGACCGTTTCTCGCCCACCAGAGGATTTTACGCTGTCTTCTACTCCTACGATTTACTGTTCCGCCGCTGCTGCTACTGCTGTCGCCGCTGAGACACGGCGAGGTCCATGCGGCAGGTTTTCTGCCCTTCATAACATCCGCCAGCGCAGCGTTTCCCAGTTATTTTGCCCTTCAAACCGCGACATTCTCGAGATAGCGGTGGAATAAGCCCAAGATGGCGTCCCTGGGTGACGACTTGTTGTCCACTGTCAATAAACTCCAAGACTTGGTGTTTAATACCATTGGGAATGACTCGTTGGACTTGCCGCAGATTGTACTTGAACCCTCAGACATGCCAAATTCCCACTTGTTGGTTGCAGGAGCGATGCTAACTGTGTCTATTCTAGGTCGTAGTTGGGTCGCAATCCTCAGGGAAGTCCTCAGTGTTAGAAAACATCGTCGGAAGAGATTTCTTGCCCCGTGGTAGCGGCATCGTGACGCGACGGCCCCTTATCCTTCAGCTTATCAACGTACCCGGCGACCGTAACGATGCTTCTGAGCACGACGAAGTTCACGTACCGCATACTCCCGCTAGTGTAGCGGGCCACGGCGAATGGGCGGAATTTCACCACCAACCCGGCAGGAAATACGATGATTTTGCGCAGGTGAAGCAGGAAATTGAAACTGAGACAGCCAGAATAGCAGGAAATAACAAAGGAATCAACCGACAACCCATAAACCTGAAGATTTTCTCGCCGCATGTGCTTAATCTGACGCTGGTTGATTTGCCTGGGTTGACAAAGGTGCCAATCGGGGACCAGCCATCGGATATTGAGAAGCAGACACGGACCCTGATTTCGGAATACATCGCCAAACCGAATTCCATTATTCTGGCGGTTTCTCCTGCGAATGTGGACATTGTCAATTCAGAGGCACTGAAGCTCGCCCGGCATGTGGATCCCGTAGGACGACGGACAATCGGCGTCCTGACAAAACTCGATTTAATGGACCACGGTACGAATGCCATGGATATCCTTACGGGACGCGTCTATCCATTGAAGCTGGGCTTCATCGGTGTCGTCAATAGATCACAGCAAGATATCCAAAGCGGAAAATCCTTGGCGGAAGCTCTCAAAGCAGAGGCGGAATTCTTCAGACATCACCCTGCTTATAGGAACATGGCTACACGATGCGGAACCCAATTCCTCGCCAAAAGCTTGAATACCACTTTGATGGGCCACATTCGGGAACGGCTGCCTGACATCAAGGCCCGTTTGAACACTCTCATGGGTCAGACTCAGCAGGAATTGGCTAGCTATGGAAACAAACAATTCAGCGGAAAGGAGCATAGGGGGTCATTGATCTTGCAACTGATGACGCGCTTTGCATCCTCGTTCATCTCGTCAATCGACGGAACATCCTCCGAGATATCAACAAAGGAGCTATGCGGCGGTGCTAGAATCTACTACATCTTCAATTCCGTATTTGGAAACTCGTTAGAAACCATTGACCCTACCCAGAATCTCTCCGTCCTCGACATTAGGACGGCGATCCGAAACTCCACCGGACCCCGGCCCAGTCTTTTCGTCCCTGAGCTTGCATTTGACTTGCTGGTAAAGCCACAGATAAAGCTCCTTGAAATTCCTAGCCAGCGCTGCGTCGAGCTGGTTTATGAAGAACTGATCAAAATTTGCCATACTTGCGGCTCTACTGAGCTCTCCCGATTCCCGCGGCTACAGGCTAAACTGATAGAAGTGGTCTCCGACCTGCTTAGAGAACGGCTTGGACCGGCTTCGAGCTACGTCGAGTCGCTTATTTCTATTCAGCGTGCATACATCAACACCAACCACCCGAATTTCCTTGGGGCAGCGGCCGCAATGTCGTCTGTCATCCAGAGCAAGCAGGAGCAGGAGCGGAAAGCTGCGTTGGCTGAAGATAAACGAAAACGGGAGAGGCGACGATTAAAGGAGCTCGGAGGTGTAAATGGAACCGCCACGCCTGACGATGACGAAGACCATCACGCAGAAGAACGCCTCCCGATTCGTGGTCATTCCAAGATTATGCGCAGTCAATCTCCTCACATTGGAAATATGGAAGCCGGGCGGATATCCTCCACAATAAACGGCCTACAATCCGCAAACCAGGCAACCGGAAAAGAGTCCTTTTTGAATTACTTCTTTGGTAAAGAAGGCGCTTTACCAGCCGGCCCGCAGGCTACACCTGGCACCACTCGTCACGTAAGCCACTCTACAGAACCGAGCTTCAGCCAGAGCTTCCGTCGAAGCGAAGTACGATCGCCGTCTGTATCACATCACCCACAAGAAGAGTTCTCTGCCCCCACAGAATACGGAGACGGACCACTAGTCGTAAGTTCCTACTATATCTCGACCAAGACTCTTCTAACAATTCGATAGAATGAAAATGCCGAACCAGCTCTATCCGACCGCGAAGCATTGGAAACAGAGCTCATCCGCCGCCTCATCTCATCCTACTTCAACATCGTCCGTGAAACGATTGCCGACCAAGTCCCCAAAGCCATCATGCACCTCCTCGTCAACCATAGCAAAGACGTCGTTCAAAATAGACTCGTCAGCGAACTATACAAAGAAGACCTGTTTCCCGAACTCCTATACGAAGACGACGGCATCAAAGCAGAACGAGAGAAATGCGAGAAACTGCTCGAGACGTATAAGAAAGCCGCTAAGATCGTGGGAGAAGTTTTGTAAGAGATATTTATTATATTGGGAGGGGTTACTATTTTTCAGATTAATCTCAGGTGCCTGTTTTGATAATATCCCTCGCGCTTTACTTCCTTGAGTACCTACCTCGCGCTGCGGTCTCCGGAGCTCGGGCTCTTCCGCTCTATTGCCTCTTTTTGGATTCCTTGGACTGTTTCTTCGGTTGGGCGGGGGAGCCGGGGGAGAAGAAAGGTGGGAGGAGAAAGACCCTCAGCGAGATTTGCGCTCTGTCACATTTGTGTCTTCCTAGATTCTATGAGAGCATGGCATGGAACGTCGATGCTGCAGCAGGTATATGGATATTGAACTGCTTTTTGCTTCTTTCTTGAGCATGTCAGCTATGTATGTAAATATGATCTATGTGTATTTTTATGTTCTGTATACGACGGAAGAACCATTATTACTGGGAGAGAATAATTGAGATCACTCGCGTTGTATAAGTATGGTATCAAGTCTGGAAGTAATCTATCTACCGCGCAGCTGAGAATACAGATCCTCCAAAAGAAATCTATCTACTCTACATCTAGAACTATAATCACAACATTCAAGATCTATCTCATCTTCTTCTCCTTCGAAACCCTCCTCAATCTCGCGCCCTCATACGCATATATCGCACCCGCCGTAAACACCAACGCCGCACCCACCAGCACCCCTCCCGAAAGCGAGTTTCCGAACAAATACACAGACAACATCAGCGAGACGAGTTTCCGAATATTCAGCACGATGGTCACCGTTAGCGAGGAGGATTTTGCGGAGAGTAAGTAGACGCCCCGGATGCAGAGGTATTGTGTCACTGCGTTTAGGAAGAGGTAGAGCAGTTTTAGGGGGGTGTGCTGCAGAATTGAGTGGAGGATGGGCGAGGTGGAGGAGAGCGAGAGGAGGGGGGTTGAGAGGGCGGGGATCGAGGTGCCGGATGATAGTGTTGCGAGGAGAGATGGCGATGCGAGAAGAGCTTTGAGCTGGGGGAGGAGTTTGGGATATGATGGGATTAAAAAGGGGATGGCGAGGGCGTGGGAATAGAACAAGCCGGCGCGCCAGTTATCACGTCCGTAATCCTGATACAGACGGTCTGCATAGACGCCTTGGAAGGCCGCGAGGATCATTGCCAGTCCCAATATCGAGAATCCGAGAAGGGATTTCATTGGAGAGGCACCGCTGTCCGTGGAGCCCAGGCCGATATCGAGTGGTTTCCCCTTCGCATTGGCGTCTGCCAGGGCTGCGGCGATGACTCCGACAGAGAGCATTGCCACGGCAAGCACCTGGGTGCGCGTGTATCTTTTCGAGTTGTATAGATATCCAATCACCATGGACGTCACTGGCCCGCCACTGCGCACGATGATATGGACGGGAACCGATATCTTGAAGTAGAATGCCGAGTTATTCAACAGGTTCACGGACATGAAGAAGACCGTGTAGATGAGCCACGATCGCATCGGCACCGCGCTTTTCTCGAAGAATAGTGAGCCGGGGCCCGCGGAGAGAGATAGGACGTTAGGAAGGGTTAGGATTGCGGTTCCGATGAACTGAGTAAACGTAATTAAAGCGCCTGCACCTGGGGTATCACTAGACAGAGTCAGCAATTGTCTATAGCATAAGAGACAGCCATAAGATAACTCACGTAATAATAGCTTCAAGTGTAAACACCTATGCGATCGTTAGCCCTGCCAGGCAAATCACTGTCAGACGCACTCACATTCGCGCAACATCCGCCAAATATCAACATGATCATAACTCCAACATTCAACCAAGCAGGCACAGTGGCATGCGCCACCGCCATAGCAACTCCTCCTCCTCGCTCTCTGCTATCCTTTGGTACGCCATTTGTCAAGCTCGTTCGTCGCGGGGCTTTCAGGTCGCCCGTGTCTGTGTCCGCTTGAACGGGCTCGACTGACTGGGCATTTGATCTGGTGCTGAGGACTCCAGCAGCGTCGCTATGTTCATTTGCACTGCGTCTTCGGGCAGACGAAGTCTTCGTCCTTCTGGACATGTTTATTTTCGAGAGTCTGGCTTAGGCGCGATTGCATTGTTAGCCGGCTGATTCGGGGGGAATTGCGGTGCAGGTGCGCCGACAGCCTCGAGAAAGGGGGAGAGAGAGAATAACTCACAATGACTGTTCCTCCTCGACCGTGATCAAGGAGGTTGTTGGTTCGTAAACATTGTCGCGCCACCGTGCTGCGAACAAATCCGGGGTGCGGGCCGATTTTTTCGGGAAAATCTCTCAGGGGAATTACACCGAGATTACAAAGGACACTTCCGGGGTAGTATTGCCACATAACTAACTGTCCATGGGATATCATGAATTAAACTGCGTTGATCTAGTATCTCAAACCAATGTATGCTCGCCGCTCTATGTTGCAAATATAGTGCTCCGTAACGCCTGTAAACTACCACTTGTATCCAACGGCTGACCGGACTAGTCTTCAATATCATCGTCACTGAGAACCAGTTTATCAACGGCCTCCTCCACAGGCTCTGCATCCTTTGCTGGTAGACGCCCTGGTACTGGAGGCGGAGGCATTGGCCGCGATGGTAACCGTTTTCGCGGCGAGGCTGGCGCTCTGTCCGTCGCCCAGTATTCAGCTTCAGGGGCCCCCAAAACGTCGATGTCTTCGTCCGATATGTCATTGCTCTGTCCGATAATCCCGCCAAATTGAGTTATCCTCCTCAATTCTCTGGTTTCGGCTGGGTCTTTGGACATAAGGCTCAGGTATGGGAGGCGATCCAGCAAGATCTCGTCACGCGAAATCATAGATCTTCCCATGCACGGCGCTGTATCAGAGTCTTCCTTCGTCGAGGAACCGGCAAACGAAGTACGGTCCCTCCACGACTCAACACCTTCACTTCGTTCTTTAATCCCCGAGACTCCCTTTGAAGAACCAGGGTGAGTTAACCGGCGAGTCCACATATCTATCAAGCCCTCTACTTCTTCGCTCTGCCGCCATAAACGCATAGAAGTAGGGAAGAACATTTTATAAGCATCGCTTGCCCGCCCTCCCGGGACGGCTCGTCTGTTTACCGGGTAAGGAAGGGAGAACAACAGCCCCCGCACCGCCACCTGGAAACTCATCTCATCTTGGCGTAACATGTCGATGCTGACCCCTGAACCTTGGTATGATAAACGAGCAGATCCAACGCCCCGATTTGCCTGCATCCTTCTGCGACTGTCGGGGCCTAGGATATCGGCATTCGATAGCTCCGCTATACATTCGTCAAAGCTATCGGTAAAGTCATCCCCATCGCACGAAAGAACGTAGTTCTCATGAACGGCAGCGATAAATGTCTGGATATCAGTACCAGTTTCGTTCATTAGTTCGTCAATCGAAACCTGGGATGCTTTTGGGCGTGAGTGGTGATGGAGATGCGGGGGAGGATGTGGGGTCCGGCCGTCCACCGTAGGGTCTTCACGCTTGTTATAAACAACCTTGCCAACAGCATGGAAGATCCCCAAGCTAGCCTCCCGCTGCGTGACCATTTCAAGAGATTCTTTCTCCATAGTTGTCAGCGGGGCGGACGCTTTACCACCCTTCTTCATTCTACCGGCTACCGTCCCGCCCCATTCGCCGTCTTCATCCCCACGTAGGCAGAGAAACTCCAGTGAAGCAATGGCACTCCGAACGTCGCCCATCTCAGCTAATTTCTTTATAACAGCCGGACCGGGGATCCGTCTCCTCCCAGACCGACGGGCTTCCTTCTTCAAAGCCAGATCAAGAGCCTTGGTGATGATAGTCGGGGCCACGGGATTGAATTCGATGATGCTGACACCTGGGTGATTCGATAGCTCTGGACCAAGTAGCCGGTGTACTGTAAAGTTGTCCGACAACGAACCTCCGCTCCCTAGTAACGTTTCGGAAACAACGATGATAATGGGCGGGCTTAACTCCCTAAGTTGGTTTGGCGAGAACTTGAACCCAATCGGCGGTACAGCAGCAGCTAGATACCGCTGAAGGGCAGACCTGAAAGCCATCAGGCCTGAAGACCCCTGACTTAATGAGCTCGGGAACTCTTCGACAAGAATAACTCGCCGTCGTGAGGCTTCAGAGGGAGGATGGCTCGCCGTCGAAGAGGTCTCGTCATTATCCAGCGTGAGGCTGCTAAATTTATCACTCTGGCCCAGGAACTGATCGAATTGCGCCCCCATCGATACGTATCCTTGCGTCGAATATTCCATTCCCACAGAATTCTTCCATTCTATTATATCGAAGCCTAGCACTTTCGATAGGAGAGATACCGTGGTCGTTTTGCCGCTTCCCGCAGGTCCTCTAAGCACAAGCATTCGCTACACTATTAGTATCATAGACTGGCTAGAGACACGGAGATGGAAATGGTATTCTACCCACGCGTCTGCTCCGGCCGGTGAAGACTTCTGCCAGCCAGTTCTGCACGTCTGCCACCTTCTTCTTATGAACGGCCAATTCATCCAGATTCGAAGGCGCGAATTGCTCTGCCCATGGCCGCGATATATCGGCCGGTCCAGTATTGCCAGAGTCAGGCATCAGAAACCGCTTCGCAGGTCTGGTTCTGATTGGCGTTTCCACGCTCTGACTCGACGCAGGGACAGCAGAGCTATTTTTGCGATGATACCCATTAGCTCGACCTTCTTTAACCCGCTGCGAGAACGCCCCCTTATTAAAAGGCCTTTCCCCGGAGCTCACTGCGGCGTCTTCTTCGTCCTCATCTTCAATCTCCTCCACTATATCCGGCGTATATTTCTCTGCTACCCTGCTCCATCGTTGTTCCTCCGTCGCGGGCTGGAAGAACGAGTGCAAGGATTTCGAGGGAGACGATTGCTCCGCAGTCGACCGTTTCCGTGTCTTTCGAGTCTTCTCGGGCGATGATGCGGGGCTCGTTTGCGTCGAACGTACCTTTCGGAGGTTCTGTGATTGAGCGGATCGTAATTGCGAGGTGGGCAGCCGCGAATTGGCACCTCTGATATTGCTAGACAAAGCAATTGAGCCGTTTTCTTGCTCTACGGTGCTCCCTCGTTTGCTCCTGGTCCGGCGTCCCTCTGGCTGGCAGGGGGCCGAATCTTCGTCATCCTCGGAAGACAGTACCACGAGCCTTCTCTGCCGCTTCTTGGGTGGTGGAGCGGCCATTGATAGAGGTCAATGCAGTCATGGCTCGAGCACGATGCCCGGACTGCGCTGAAGTCTGAAGCAGACCACCTGGGCACACCCCGGAGCCTCGATATCACCACGCTAAGATAAAACAAACTAGGACAGAAGTGGCTTAGTCAAAACCTTCGTTGGCAAGTGCTTATATAATTATAAGGTATGTCTTGGCGCCAAGATTTGCCCTGGCGGACAGCAGAATGTCCATACACAGAGAAGACAGCCGAGATGGGATGGACAAGGGAAAATTCGGGTTGAAGATGCTTGTTTCAAGATGATTACTGGTATCGAGCAGAGGAAGAAATTAATACTGGTCCAATGGCATACTGAACCCGGCCAAATCTCCCCCAGCTCGTTTTTGCGTCACGTCGCCACCCTGATGTCACTACCAGAATCTAGATACTAGTATGGAGTACCATGCTGAAGCCTTTATGTCCTCCTTATCTTCCATTAATAAATACTGGACTGCAATATGACTGTCCTTCACCATCCGCTTGAAGACCTAGGCCCCATCCACCCGCCCAAGACCGACAACCTCTTCGCCGGGACGTCAAACGCCAGGCGCGTGAGCATCAGAGTCAACGATCCCCTAGACCACGAAGCACCGGCAATCTTACACGAGCCGCCAGACTTCGTCCCGACCGCCGATGGTGCGGCGGTGGTATTGATCAGTGGCGCTGGCGGAGGTGTCAGTGGACCTTCTGGTATACTTGTATACTTCCAGAGTAGTAATTTGTAGAATCCCCTGACGGGAGTGCAGGAATATACCCATCTCTTGCAGAAAAGTTCGCTCTCCTCCTTTCCATCCCGTGCATTCGTCTGGATTACAGGGAACCAGCACGAACAGAGTTCTGTACAGCGGACGTCATCGCTTCCTTCAACTATCTGCAGCACCGGTTCTCAAGTTCAAAATTCGTCGTGGTGGGCTGGTCGTTTGGCGGGAGTCCCTGCTTCACTGTTGCCGCGAGAGACCAGCGGGTTAGGGGTATCGCTACTGTCGCATCGCAGACTGCTGGGACTTCGGGCATTAGGAAACTGAATCCCCGCCCCGTACTGCTGATGCATGGCACGGGGGATACGTGCTTGTCCCCCATATGTTCGGAGAAATTGTACCAGGAATATGGGGACGGAGGGCAGAGAGCGTTGCATCTCTTTGAGGAGGATGACCATGGCTTAAGTCAGAATGCGCCCAAGGCGGAAAAGTTGATCTTCGACTTCGCCGCTCGCTCTCTCGGATTAGAAGGCTTGTTGGGCGGCAGGGTAGAGGATCAGGCAGGCAGGGATTTAGCAGGAAGCAAAACGGAGAGAATCAGTGAAATGGAGGCTGGTCACGATCTCGAAGGTGGGGAAAGACTTTGAAAAAAATTATACATTTCTTGGAGTGCACTCCGGGTATTTTTGTTGTACATGGCGAGAATATACTTCAAACAAGCAAATGGGAATCAGGAACCACCAAAGATATCGTAATAATAATCCTCATCCAAGCCCTCTCGGCTTGGAATCTCAGGGCACTCCCCAATAAAAGCCGCATCGTCAAACCGCACGTTCAGCAACCGTATTTTCAGCCCGTAATTACTGACTAGGTTGATCAACTTGTTCGTTTCAGCAGTTATCGGCTGCTGGTTAAGCAGCATCAGCAGGCCGTCTAACCACTCTGATGCGATGCTATGAGATTGCGGATGGAGAATGAGGAGGACGACCTCCTTTTGTCCTTGTGACGTTTTCACTGTATTCGAGCGCTGACGGTTATTGTCACGATTGTCGGACATTGACTTGGAGTCGTTCGTCGGCGAAGACGGCCTCTGCACGTAGCCATGGATTGTAATTTTTGTTGAAGATGAGTTATGAGGGAGTGTTTTGATGGTCGAGCCAGACGAATCGTCGGACGATGCCGACACGTTGGAGACAACCGAAGAGACGGTATTGAGGTCAACTAGAATAAAGTCAGTCATATCTATATTAGAGAGCGAACAGGTTGATCTTACTCTTGTGTGAAAGGGCGTCTAGGTCGGGTACGTGGCTGTCCATGGATTCAAACTCGGCATAGTGAAGGTACCTCCGATTATGGGATAGCTGTACGTATCGATGGAAAGTCGATGTGCGTTTCGCATCCTGGTTCGAGGCTGCACCATGTTCCAGCTTCGAGTTATCCACCGGGAACCACGCCCCTTGCAACAGACACCGAATCCGCTGCTCTTTCACAAACTGCAATGCCTCGTGGTGCAGCTCCTCACGGACCTGATGCAGATGTTGTCCCCACGCATCCTCGTATGTGAGCTCCAGCAGCTCCATCTGCAGTTCCCTCAGCCGCTGGTATTCAAACTCCGCCATCTCCTCTTCCGCCTCTTGAACATCCTTTGTGCGCGAAGCTCCACCAACAACGGACTCGATAAGAATGCGAACCAACTCTGCGATTTTAGAAAGATCCTCCAGCTCGGCACCTGTCGCTTTCCATAGTCGGAAGAACGCATGTAGGCCAGCTACGTGCAGTCGGGGCCAGTGGAGTAGAAGCGGCTTGAATATCTTGTCAAGATTCGTGCGCGACTCGAGGACTAGATAGCTCTTTGCATCGTCCAAATCCGACTTGTCGACCTCAAAATGCTCGTACAAGATCGCTGTTACTGCCAATGACGCCCTGGCGATTGGGCACCGCTGCTCTGCTGGCCGAGTTGTCTGTTCTAGCAGTATTCTCTGAAACTCCTCTTGGTGTCTTCTAACGTAATCCGATAAGTCCATCATACCCAAGAAGCCCGTCTCCTGGAAATCCCACTGTGGGCTTTCCGTTTCAAATCCAAGCCTCCGCCATTTGTGTGGATTATGCTTTTTCGATTTCCGTGTATCGTCGCCCTGCTCACTTGTTTTTTCTGGCTTTTCCGGATTGCTGGCAAGGTGGATTCCCTTTAAAGCTCTCCGATGTTCCGATTTCTCGAGTTCAATCGGAACATCTCTCCATTTTCGTAGCAATACCTTTGTGAGGGATTGGAATTCAAGGAGGGGGTGGGCAAGATCTTGTAACGCGGAACCCTGCATCAGAACGTATACAGCTCTGATAACACCTAGGTCCTGAAGCCGCTTGATAAATTTGGGCCATTCAGCTTCGCCTTCAGTTGTAATCAAGTCCCTCATTAACGAGTTAATGAGCTGGAGAGAATTGGCGCAAAGTGCATGATCCGAGGAGGATAGTCTGTTGACTAGCATCTCGAGGAATTGGGGGTGAACGGCAATGGCTGGTTTCAGTGCCTGAAATCCAAATAGACCTGGTTCGCCGCCGATTGAAGCGCGACCTGAGCTGTGCGGATGGGAGACGATCGACACGAGGATGGACATTGCGCCGCGGAGGATATTGACAAGAGGGTGAGTGACTATAAGTTGCACAATCTATCAAGAAGCCGAGGAAGGAGTCAGTAATGGCGCGCTTCCAACACTCATAAGGGGTTAGGCCGACTCACCCTCTCAACAAACTCCTCGTCGACGACTTCCCACCCTTTGTCAACCTCCAGCAGTCTTGAAAAAGACGTAAGACTATATGCCAGTGTATTTCCCGTAGCCGTCATTGCCAAATGTTTCAGCTTCACCAGGCCTCCCTCCGCAATGAATACATCGGCAAACGAAGGGTCTCCGATGTTTGACTGAAGCTTGAACACAGCCATTTTGCGAACGGCATCCTCATCACTCCCCAGCCGTTCCGCCAACTCTGGTATATTGATATTCTCCATTGTGGTCTAATCGAGGTCTTCGTTGTGGCTTTTGCGGACGGAAGAGTGCATGCGCGGAGGTAATTCGCTGATGGGATATCCGTTGCCGCCTAAACCATGTGAAACTGTCCGGGCGCAACCAGTTTGAGGATAATCAAGCTCCTAATTCATACTGTCGTTCTTGCATCTGAGTAAAGCTTGGGCGAACGGCAGAACAAGCCAACAATACGGGAAGCGCTGCGACCAGAATCGATAAGGAGCGTGGTGCGAAAAAGAAGCACAAATAGTAACAATTCCCTGGTAAGCCTTTGAGCAGGCGAACAGTGAACGGGAAACGGGCAATGTGGTCTGAATTGCGCAGTGGTGTCGCCGTCAGTCGGCGCGATTCAAGGTCGCGGAGTTGAGATCACATGACACCCGCTAGTTCAGGGGCAGCAGCGCCAAGACAGGCCTAGTCCCCGAAGTTTAATTTTCCGTCTCCGCCCCGCCCCGACGAGGACTCCGCTCGTTTACGGAGTATTCCTCGCTCACAGACACAACTCTGGACAATAATATACCACCCAGAATTTATGATGATATGGACCAGCGCCCTGGCGCAACTATACCCTAGAACACCCCTAGATTATCCTCCTCACCTTCAGTCATTCATTAGTTCGAGCCGAATCCCATGACGCCGCCATGTTTGCTACTAGATCAGAGTGTCAGTAAGGGCAGCATGTCATGGTGTAGTGCGTATTGAACTGACGCTGATATTGCCTCGAACCTGCCAAAAAGTGATGCGGTACAGCATTGAAGATGGCAGCAAGGCATTCATTCCTAGAAGTGGTGCACAATGAATCATACACCCAGGAAATTACCGTGGAGGAATTCCTCGGGCACATGTTAAATAGCAGGCCGAGGAGATTGTACCCTGCATCCACCGTTACTGCTCCTAATAATTAATCGATACGTCTCATCACAGAAGCGAAAACTAAGATACCAGCTAATATGCGTATCAGGGTAGTTTCCCGGATCTCTATGCTTAAGCCGGTATAACACGCTCCTGCATCACGTTCGGCTTTCCTTGGCGTCACTGGCGATAAGGTCCAAGAAGAGGTCTTAAAACGAAGAAGGAAAGATGCCGATGTCCAGGAAGATACAAATCCCATAGGAGACAATCGAGTAACTGCAAAAGTAGATAGCAACACCCGTACCTGGCTAGCTGGCGAGGATCCAACAAGATAGAAAATATATACTTAAGTCTGGGCACGGGCAAGCGAATAAACCGGAGGAATCAAGCCTGGAAACAAAACAAAGTTCAAGGTAGAATCAAGAAACCTTCATCATTGTGAACAGCGTGATGAGAAATTGCCTCTTGGGCGAATGATCCCTTCATCAGCCCATCGATCATGCCCGATTTCCCAGAATACGATACGAGTGTAACGTTAAACACCAGACTTAGGCTGCTGATAGATATATATATCCCACCGGCCTCCGAACGGAGTTGCCGCGTTATCATGAGCGCGCAGATAGCCGTATCAGCTCGCCCAACCAGACCCATCAGTGAGATCATGCCGCGCGGGCCGTAAACTTTGACCATCTTTGAAGCGAGCAAGTGGCGACCCGTGAAGGGAAGCTCAGGCCCGCTTAAATATCTGCCATGAAGCATCAACTCATGGCGACGTGAGATTCCATCAAAGGTGCACATGCTTCGCGAATGTGGTAGAAATCCTTCAGCCGCTCCCTGTCCATTAGCCCTTTTTAATAGATGAGACATCTGACGTTTAGAGTCCTCGTATCAATGCACAAAAGCGTATCCGTAGAGCGATAAACTTCAATCTCGGAGGCCGATACCGCGATCCACATATACATGTGCTGGCGTGGCGATTGCTTCTAGAAGACGGGAAGTGGGTAATTGATGTGCTCTGCAGGATGACGGCTCTGAATTGATTGGAAGTCCAGAGCCAGCGGACTCTATCGAGCCAGAGATCGAAGAAAGTCAGCCTTGCAAGGAAGCCCGTAGCTCACGGAGTCCGTCCGCGGTAACTGGTCGACGGTCGACGGGCCACGGACTTCGACGAATCGCGACAGCAGTGCCTGAGAGGGAGGAAGCGTGGTTCGTTCTCCGCTGCCTGGTCCTCTTTCCCCTCGATGGGTGAAGTCCCTCAGGCGGTGGGATCTGCAGTGGTGAGACGGAGTATAGGGCGGATTGAGAGGCATGTTGTTGGGATGATGTTCTGCAGCGCCGGGTCTAGCAAGGGACCCCAGACCTGGTTGATGCTGTCGTTTCGAAGTTAGCCAGCGAATCAATAATCATGGAAGAAGCGTGGAAAAGGTTCAGGGTTCCAAGGAGCCAAATGAGTCCAACCGGTCAACGCCATCGCCTGGAACGAAAGAGCTTGGTATGCTTTGGCTCAGAAACGTGGTGGATGATGTTATGCATTTTGGCTGGATGGTCGCACCATGGCCAGGCCTTTTTTCCTTTTTGCTCTTTTTTTCCCTTTCTTTCCCACGCTGAGATAAGTATTCGAATTATTCTTCTTACTGTCCCTCGTCCAGCTGGTTGTGGTTCTGCTGTTCGTTTCGTTGTTCGGCGGCCGGATTGTCGCAACTGTCATCGATCACTCGCTTCGCTTCCACCTCCTTGTCCTCCTTGGCTATAATATCTCTCCTTTAGCCGCCCTCCGTAGAGGCTCGTTGCAATCCCTGATCCCAATCTTCAGTGCTGCTAAATCAATCGGCCAATCCCGCCTTTCTGCTCTTTGACCCCTTGCCTGGGATTCTGGGAAGCCACGAGAGGGCCGCGTGCCGGGGAATATTCGCTAGATATCCACCTCGCCACTGCACCAAGCTAGTAACGACCACCACATGAGACTGGGTTTGTTGCAAAAATCCGCAGGAGGAAAATTCTGGCATTCGCACGGAGCAATTGAAAACCAAGAACTCCGTTTACTCGATCAAGTCAAGTCAGGGGCCTGTGGCGGACGTGGGATTGACCGCGCACAGCTACTGCCGAGTCTTCAGCTAATTGCTTGATTCTAAACCGGGGTCACCATTCGATATCGTCTGACGCTCTCTCTTTGGCTCTGTCTGGAGATAGGAAACCCCCCGACGTTTTCCGGCGCCTTGGTCCGGTGTGGAGTTGTCCCTCTGTCAGGTCAAACGTTATATAGATCTCCGTCTCCGCCCCCCAAGGTCTAGATACCCTCTGAATTTCTTCTCGGCCTGTCCAATGCACAAGAATCCTTCTTTACGAGGCGCTCCTACTCCAAGACCCGTGAAGCAATGCTGGATAGGTTAGTTTTTCCTTTTGGCCCGCGGGGTCGGGCTTCCTCAGATCCTTCTCGGGCTGTGACGACTTCGGCCCAGGGGGATGATGATTATTTCAACTTCTCTTTTGATTCTTTCCCTTCTGCAAACGACTCGACGTCAACTGCCTCAAAGCTGTCTCGTGGTGGATGGGCATCTCTCATGGGTAGACCTATTTCGCCGCCCCAGGAGGACGAATTGGAACTTCCAATGTTTGAGACGGAAGACTATCCTGCTGCGGATACTCCAATCGTTTATGGATCGACTTCGCCTACCGCTTCTCAGGCGGACCAGGACCTACTCTCAGATATCTCCAAGATGGTGATCGATGACAGTCGGATAGAACCACAACCCACCGTACATGTCGATTACTTGTGTCATGATTGGAAGCCGGAAGAAATTTGGAGCTCCTGGAGACATGTTGTGAAAAGACGACATGTGTACCAGGACAGCGCACGACTCGAGAATGCTGCTTGGAGGTCCTGGGCAAAAGCAAAGAATGGACTTGGATCCGTTGCTCCAGAGTCTCTTAATTGGTACGCTTCGTGCCTATATGATGTCGGGAGAGTATACTTACATTTCACAGGAACAAAGATAGCGATATAACCTGGCTATACGGTCCTTTACAGGTTAACGAAAAATATACTACTGCTGCACAAGATATCCCCACGCCTCCGCCTTCCCCATGTCCTTCAAGTACCCGCTCAGATGTGAGGCCTATTCTTAAGAAAAGGGCGTTTCCCGAGATGATGTTTCAACGGCCACTCTCCGAAGAGACCCTTCATAATCTTGCGGATACCATCAACCAGAAGCGGCGACGCAACGACGGCACATTCCGCTCGTCGATTATTAGGACCAGGTCTGATCAGGTTATTCCAACAGCACATATTGAAGCATCGTTGCAGCGGTGTGACAGTATGTCGGGATACTCTACGCCTGTTCAATCTCCCAGTCCAAAACGGCGTATCACCTTCAACGACGAAGTGGAACAGTGTCGGATTCATGACGAGGAAGATACAGTATGGGATGGTTATGCCAGCCCGCAACATGGCCTGCTAGACGACGACGATGACACTTCGTCTGAAGACAGCTTCGTTTCAATGGATCACCCTAGCTCGCGGCCGTCCTTCAGCAGTTACAGCACCCCACGCACAAGCTTTGGCAGCGATACCAGCAGGCCATCAATCGCTCCCCTTCCGCCAACAACACTAAAATATGAGAGTGAGAATCCAGACGACGATTATAATATTTGCTCAACGTTATCTGACCGCTGTCCGCCGTTGTCTAGGGCCTCCTCAATCGAAATTCTCAGGCCTAGCATTCATGCGGTGGCAGCAGGGTCTGGGAGCCCCGCAGCGTCATGCGCCCCCGATCACATTCGTTATGAAGAAGAGGTTACAGATGCGGGAGGCTTGTATCCCGAATTAGAAGAAGCCGAGTCGAGTACCAGCTGGTTTTGGAGACGATTCAGCCAAATTCCATACCCACCCAATACACCTGCCACGATCTTGCGAGCAGCCTCGCATCTATCGACTCGACTTGTCTTCCCGACACCCGGACGAGACGACGACTTCGAATATCTCTCCACGGTCGGCTCCGACGTTTTTACTCCCTTTGGCTATCCTCCGAATCAAGACGGAACGACGCAAGATGGCAACCCAGACAGGGTTGCTGCTCCGGGGTTATTCGGAAAAGCCATTTATACCGCCAACACCGTCCGGGATATCATGCATGTGCTTTCATATGTTGGGTGCAGATGTTGATCCATCACCACCTTTGATTCTTTTCGTATTTTCTTACTGTGCTTTTAGATTTGATGCCTGGTGCTGTACTTTTTTCCTCTGGTGATGCTAGATTCTAGACAGGGGCTGGGACTGGCGTTGTGTAAATGTGAATAATAGAGGTTGGGCTTGGTGTGTATACTTGGGAACTGTTTTTGATGCTTTTTCTTCTAGGATGGGGAGGACTGGCGCTATCATGATCTCTGTTGGCTGGAATGGGCTACCATCTATCATTCTTTTGTTTTCTTTTTGCTCCTAGTCACTATAGACTTGCAATGTGAATTTTAACAAAAGTGCCTTAGTTAAACCATTCACTGTTCTCTACTATCTCTATAGCCATTCAGTGAATAATGAACTTCCAACTCCCTAGTTTCTAAGCCCTTGTTATAACCCTGCGTTGTCAATGTCATCCACCCTTTCTTGAACTTCCAACCTCAACCCTTCTTGCACTTCTCTTCATTCTATGAACGAGCCATCAATGACAAGCAGAGCACCAAGTGTAATCACGCAAAAAAGGCCAGAAATGCAGCCATATTTCCTGCAGATGAATTATTTCTTCCATGCAGTGACCTGGACAGCCTAGCATGGATATTCCCTGCTACTTAAGATAACTTTCTCAGTCATGATAGGCCTATCCCCCAGCCAGTGAACAGGGGCCCAAGCAAGAGAGTCTGTCCCCAGTCTCCTGGGCCTAGCCTTTGATCCATTCAAAGAACTATCTCGTCACGACCACATCGGGGTGCGGAAATTTATCCACCTAGTGTCAAGTTCTGTTGGATTGGGCTACGGTCCATATTCGAAACCACAGTTATTGACAGCTTTGCTGGACAGAGAGAAGCCTCGAGTGGAGATAGGGAACTCTGCTCAGGGAGGCGGCCTCGTCTTTTCCCTCATTGCCGCCCCGGTCTCAATATATATATGTGGGCAATGCGGAAACTGCCAACACTTGATCCCCGGATGTTCTGCACACCAAGTCCCAGAGAAGATGTACATCGAGCGCTCCAGGTCACTTGGTTCGCAACCAAACAGAAGAATGAAGGTTGTAGCAGAAATATGGACGAACACAAAATCAAAGGTCTGAAAAGCGAATCCCATGATCGCAGTCAGAGGGGTTGGATATGTACCGGCGAAAATACTCAAGTTTGATGCCTCATTTTGCCTGTCCTCTCCAAGCCAGCGGTCAATATTGGAAGCCCTCTATGGACAGAAGTTCTGGCAGCTGATCTGTCCAAGCACTACTCTTATGCAGATACCAGTTTATGTGTGGTTGTACCCTGTGATGTCGTCGGGCTTGGAAAGACATGGACCATTGGCTGCTTTTTGCTGCAGGTAAGAAGTTGGAGAATATCATCCCATCCTCAGTTAGAAATGATGCTAACAGCAGTACAGTGTCTTCGGACTGCGCAGAAAACAAAAGCTTGTGGCAGTCCCACTCTCAAAATTGTTCCACCAAGCTTAATAGAACAGGGATGAACGGAACTAGAGAGGTATTTCAATGCCTTTTGAGTCCTGCCGTGGGACTCCGCCTCTGAAGCTCGCGACGAGTTCGCGAAAAACGGGAAAGCACTCAAGGTCGGTGCTCAAGCAGGTTCTGGTTTGTCGGACGCCGACAGCAACCCAGTCAGCCGGATCATTCAGGTGGATAGATGCAGATGCCAGCCTCCAACACTTGTTGCGAGCGTTATTGCACACCAACTGCTGTCCTGTTACCGAACCAAGGTCAATACTGCTGATAGCCTCGAAATCCGCCACTGTCGCACCATGGTCCCAGGTATCAGTGCAGGCCAGACATAACCATTATTGTCTTGCTATATGACTTTGTTTAATGGTCCACCTGGACAAGGAAGTATGGACCTCTTCACCGAGAAACAGATTGACAGCGACGGGTCTCCGGGGATATTCAAGTCTTAGCAAGGATCCTCTGATAGCCATCGGCACCTCCAAGCCAAGGAGCTATATCCGAACAAGCTGGGTTTATTCCCATTGGGCCTGAGGATCACCGAGTAGGGCCAACAATCGGTTTCCGGTGGCGGATTGCTTCCAAGATAATAACAGGTAGCCAATAGAAGTCCGTTTGAATATCAACCTTGCAATAGTATGCAGGTCTCTAGTAAGAAAGAAGTCGAAAAAATAAAAGCTTCATAGTAAACAAGGAAGCGTTCTCGAACACCCCGTCACACTCGTGGGTGGATTAAGAAATGACCAAAGGTAGATGGCTTGACGGAGAGAGTCCGGAATCAATCCTGGGCTACATGCATGCAACCTGCCGGGCAGGGCTAGGGCGCGCCAGGCAATCGGCTCTTCCTGCGATACCCTAGATCTATGGATCGTAGAGCCCCTCGTCAACTTTGTTGAATATATCGCGACTTCAACATAGCAATATAGGATAAAGACCGGCCCATACGCCGTAGATCGTCCTCGACCGAATCCTGGAACCTAAGAGAAAGTTGTGAGCCGAGGCAGAGGCCTAACAGCAAAGAAAATAGAGCTACAGACCTATCTGATCTCCATCCTCGTAGTATGAGCAGTTCTCTGAGAACTAGAAGCGTCAATGGCGCGTCAAGCAATTGAAGCGATCCCGCGGCTGCTGACAACCCCCTAAATTACCGCATTAATGTAATTCCGCCTCCAACCAATGCCAAAATTACACATGCTTACCCCACAGCGCGGCCCCTCAGCAAGACCTGGTGAGAGACAGAGAGAGAGAGAGAGACACCACTTCTCTCTATCACAAGTTATACCCTCCGCCATGGCCGATGCAGCAGATACAGAAGCCCATACAGCGCCGGCTGAACCGCAGGCTCGTCATGTAGTTTACTGCGGAGGCAAGCAGACTGATATCCTTGGACTTGAACCCCACTATCAGTTCAGTGCTGACTTTATGGTGTTTTAATAGTGTGCACTCTTCCACCAGAGGTATGCAACCGGCGACCGCGAGATAGCACCAGAGAGGAAGCTGATTTACTATAGTACTGCGAGTTCGGCGGTAAAGCGAAGAAATGCGAAGAATGGCTCCTAAAACACCACCCAGATATGCATCAGAGCCTCTATTCTGAAGGCATGTCTTCCAGTACAACCATCTATGACCTAAGTGCTAACTATCTTCCAGAAGCAATAGCAGCAAACCTCTCCACCCTCTCCATCGAAGCCCGCAAACGCGCCGAAAAAGACGCCGCGAAGAAAGAAGCCAAAGCCGTCGCCGCCGAAACACGGGACCAGGAACGCAAAGCCGCCTCCAAGATCCAAATCAAGCGTGTCGAGCGCAATAAGCGGAAATACGTCACTGTCATATCGGGCCTCGAGGCGCATGGGCTGGAGAATAAGAAGATTGCGAAGGAGTTGGGCAAGAAGTTTGCTACGGGCTCGTCGGTGACGAAGAGTGCGGCGGGCGCAGAGGAGATTACGGTTCAGGGAGATGTTAGTGACGATGTGATGGAGTGGTTGCTGGATGTTCATGGGGAACAGGTGCCAGAGGATAATATCGAGCTCGTCGAGGATAAGAAGAAGAAGGGAAGCGCTTCATGAGCCAACATGGTTTGTATGTCTTGATTTTTGGCATGCTGGAGTTTTGTTTGTGCTTTAAGGGATTATATACCGGTTGATGAATTATACTAGTGGAACTTGGCTGGAATGCCTGGGTATCATAAAAATACAAATAAAGAGATATTGTCATCACAACTCGTCCATAACCCGCTGCAACGGCGTCACAGGGTCCGAGACCAGTTGCGTTGCTGCAGCCATACTTGTGCTGGAGCCAGGACATGTCCCTTCGAAGGGCATCCGAGTCCGCACGTCTTGTTCGGAGACATGTTCCAAGGCCAGCGCCGTGCTGTCACTCGACTTGCTCACCACCGCCTTCAGAGTCCCCAGAACACCTCCCTGATCCAACACGGGGCCAAACCGAAACTGCCCTACCAGACCCACGGCAACGAAGACCAGAAACGCCGTGCCCATGACCGCCCAGAGAATGCGTAACCTGCGATTCACGCGCGTCTGCCACTCGATTTCCTTCTTGTCCCAGGCCTCAATCTGCTCTCTCACAACTTTCAACCGCTGATCTAGCTTCGCAGCCTTCTCATCGCAGACATGCATTCGCGTCTCCAGCGTCTCGATCTTTTGAATCTGTGGGCTGAAGTTGTCGAGGTCCTTGATTTGTTTCTGCGTCTCTCTTTCAAGATGCGTTACTTCACGCTTAAAGTCCTCGTTTAGGTCGGTGGTGAGGCTGCCGAGGTCATGGAAGGACTGGATGCGCGAGCGTATATTGGAAATGCGGTCGAGCAGGTTATAGTAGACGTTATCGAGGCGGAGGGAGAACTCGATCGAACGGTCAGCGACAGCAGCTAAAGCTGCACGATTGTTCCTATAAGAGACTTAGTATCAAACTGAATATATCACCCCTGGAAGAGCTTACTTGTCAAGCTCTTTCCTCGTAGCCCTCTGCTTCTCGACATCGGCCTCCGTGACATGCTCGCTCCTCTGAACGAAGGGCAGCCGTACAGCATCATTTAGTCGAAACGCGCCATCCAGACCTTGGGCAGATGGACGATTCCTCCCCTCCATGGGCATCCCCGGCAGCTCATCACCAAGTGTTCTCGACCTGGCAGACTTTCTGCGTACCCGACCATCATGAGACTTGTGCCGTCTATGTCGATGTACCGAGCGGCTACCCCGATGCGTGTCTCGATCCAAGCCCGGGTCTAAATCACGATGTCGCCGCCAGTAACTATGTCGGGGGAAATGATGGTGGTGCAGGCTGCTCTGGAACCTTAGTTCTTCCGGCAGGGGAGCATCGTGGCCGTAGAAGTGCGGATAGAGGTGGAAATGAGGTCTAGGGGTCGAATTGGAGGACGCGGAATTGTTGCTCGTCGCGGTTGGAGGGATTGGAGCGGAGGCTTGTCGGGAGTGCGAGCCATGGACTGGGAGATGGAAGGCGGGAAGCTTGGCTTTGGTTTCCATGGGCCTCTGGTGTAGAGGATATGTAGAAAAGCTGTTAGCTATTAGAAGGTCGGGCTCATGTTGCGCTGTGATTGTTCTCAAGCTGCGGGAGTGACTTGGAGATGGACAGGTGAAGCTACGTTCTAAAACTCCGACAGAGGCCTTGTCCAACCGCGGAACAGACTTGTTACAAGTACCAGTGAGGTCTCACATATAGTTATTGTCATATTCCAATAGATCAGTCGCTTTGTACTTCTGAGAGCCGTTCTAATTAAATTATGATCTCCTAGGCCTCTTCCACGAACCGCCCAAGCAGCGGACTGTTCCAGCAGCTTTTGCTCTCCCGCTCTGGATAGGGGCCACACACAAGATAACCCAATGTGTCATCTGGGCCTGAAGCATGAGCAAAATAAGTGGGACATGGGATTCGACCCTATTCAGGGAACCCGTAGAACCTTCGCGACGGACAGCGATCCCTAGCTGATCGCAA
Organism: Malbranchea zuffiana; assembly: GCA_039700045.1. Classification (NCBI taxonomy): domain Eukaryota; kingdom Fungi; phylum Ascomycota; class Eurotiomycetes; order Onygenales; family Malbrancheaceae; genus Malbranchea; species Malbranchea zuffiana. The sequence continues at coordinate 37,277 of JARUPO010000026.1, read as the reverse complement.
ATCTGTATGGCCATCTTTTATCTATCGAAGACGCCGCTGTATATGCCAAACCAAACTCCTTACACCCTGCGCCAGGACCGTTTCGCCTTGAACATAGCATGCACAATCACGAGTTGAGTAATTTATTCCGCTTCTCTCTTCTCCGTACCCGCTCCACGCGTTTCTTGTGCATCTTCTCTGCCATCTTCTCGTATCGTAACTTCTCTTCCTTCGCTGCTCGGCGGTCTCTGATAGCTTTGATGCGTCGCTGCGTGAAAGTAGGCGTTAGATAGGAGTCAAATGTTGCTTCTAGAAAGATGCGCCCTACCTGACGTTCAGCTTCTTTTTCCTCCTTCATTTCCTTCTCCTTCTCTTTCACAGCTGCCATCGCCTTGCGGTCCTCCAGGCGCTTTGCATACGAGGTTTGCCCCTTAGTCGGCCGGAAGGCTTTCTTGCTATCATGCCAGTGCTTGCCTAATCTCTCTTGTCAGTCATCCTGCATACCCTGGATGGATGGGAGGGGACAGTTCGCACCATTTTTCTTCATTCCCTTGGGCGGATCAACCGCCGCAGCGGGGGCAACGGCCGGAGACGGCGCTTCCGACATGACGTGCAAGAACGGTTCTTATGTGACTCGGGATATATCGGCGGATATCGATTAGCAACCTGGCACGTACTTGAAATGATAATTGTTCTTGACTCTGAGGTTCCTCAAAGTGGTGAAGATTCAATTATACGCATGTAACGGTGTGACGAGTGTATTATACATCTAGTCTTAGTCAGGACTAGCGGTAAGATTAACCCCACTGTAATCATATCTTAGCGCCATCAGATAACCGGATCTCGGCGAATCTCTCCGGACAGCCCACCGCAAATTCGTCAAGTCTCGAAATCGCCCGCAGTCAAAAGAAGCAAATCCCATATAAACCACACAACCTCGCTTGTCCTGCTGGTTTTCCTTCTTCATTTCTGTTTTATCTTCCTAGGTATCGCTTGTTTTTACTCCAGTTAGCTCTTACAGGCTGTGGTGGGAGTGCTATTTGCGGATCAGGGCGGACTCCCCGGTTTCTGTGTCATCACAGCAAGGGTATTCCCTTCTCCCGAGTTCAATCAGCCCATTCAGCCCCCGTCTTCAGCAAACGAGCATACAAGGTTCCGTGTAAGAAATGCAGCTGTTCCTGGGATAATGTGCGTCTGCCCTTCTGCAAGCTTTTTCAAGCTTGATGGCCTGTTACCCCCTCCTCGGTTATTACCCATGCTGACCCCTGTCAGCCCCAACCTCTAGATACACCTACGATGCTTCCTCGATAACACGACTGACTCGCTGCCCATCTCTCCCTCCCCCATTCCGCGTCTCAAGCGTTGCGAGAAAATCCTTTGTCCGTAGATGGCCGCCGCGGAAGCCAAACCGCAGGTTGCGCTACCCGCTAGCGACAATGATATGTCAGTCGAGTTGCCAAACTTGCAGACCAAGGCGCAAAATCAAGGCATAGAGGCATTTAAAGACATTGTCTTTGGCTCAGTAGGTTTATCCTGATATGTGGTGGAAGTACATTGCTAACCTGCCTGACTAGTTTGCTGGCGTCGTCGGAAAATACATCGAATACCCCTTCGACACCGTCAAAGTCCGCCTTCAGTCCCAGCCTGATGGCCTCCCACTTCGATACACAGGCCCAATCGATTGTTTCCGCCAATCGTTTCGGGCAGATGGCATGAGAGGCCTTTACAGGGGTATCAGTGCCCCCCTCGTCGGAGCAGCGGTGGAGAACAGCAGTTTGTTTTTCAGTTACCGCGTCACCCAAGAGCTCCTCCAATCGACCGTATACTCCTCCTCGAAAGAACTGCCCTTTTCGGCACTGCTCATGTGTGGTGCCGCATCTGGCGCATTCACTTCGCTCCTCCTTACGCCGATCGAGCTGATCAAATGCAAGATGCAAGTTCCCCTTGATGGGAAAGGCCTTCACCCAGGACCTGGGCCATTGACCCTCATTGCTTCCGTGTTTCGTCACCACGGAATCCTCGGCTTCTGGCGTGGACAAATGGGAACATTGATCCGTGAAACTGGCGGTTCAGCAGCCTGGTTTGGGAGCTACGAGGGTGTTTCAGCTTTATTCCGAAAGTATCGACCTTCAGCAGGCAATACGACCTCTTATTCGGAACATGACCCATTACCACCCCTTCGTCTCTACCAACAAATGATTGCCGGCGCCGCCGCCGGCATCAGCTATAATTTTATTTTTTACCCGGCGGATACGATCAAATCTCGCATTCAAACGGAGGATCTCGCACACTCAATTGCAGATGCGAGGAAACGGACATTCTGGGCCGTTGGGAAGACGCTGTGGAAGCAGCATGGTATCGCCGGGCTGTATCGTGGCTGCGGAATCACCTGTGCTCGTTCTGCGCCGAGCTCGGCGTTTATTTTCTCGATATACGAAGGACTGCGTTATTATTTTGGATGATATCACGGACTATTCTTCATACTTATAGTTCTTTTTGAACGTTGACGACCGTGCATAGATGAGGGCATGGCGTTTGGGCGGAAGTTGTTATGAGCATTACTTTCTTTCTTAGCGATCTATGTTATGACTCTCTTTCTTTTCTTTCCCTCACAGCATGTCGCGCTTTTCTTGACAATCATTCGTTTCAACGGTTCTCTTACAGTATCCAAAAGCTCTCGGTTGGAAGTATATATACCCATAGACAACATATGCTTGATTTTCGGGTTAAATATTTTTCTTTTCTCACGTCGCTCATTCTTATTCCCCGTGGTTGCGAAAGGGATTCATTAGCATGAGAATATAAGTAAAGCCTTCTTTCATTTCACAGGCAATAATCAGTTTCAAGAGCTGCAATGTACTATCGCTCTTTGTAGTCTTTCAAGCAAAGTCGCCGCGTTGCACCGTGATATTCCCCGCATCATCGTGGAGACAACTAAATCTAAGCTAAACCTCAACCTCCAGATGGGTGAAACAGATATCCTCGAACATCTGGGCCCCAAACGACTCCACGCATCCTCCTTTTTGAACCGCTAGTAATTTTTGTGAGCCCTCATCAGTTACATAGCAATAATGCCTTCTGAGGTCACTGCATCCGAGCTCGAAAAGCTCTCCACCAAGGCCATTGGCGCCAAAGAACTCGCCTATTGTACGTTTGCCTTGCTCCCCTCTCCTACATGCATATTACTAGTATATATACTGATGTGATAGGCCCATACTCCAACTTCAAAGTCGGGGCCTGCATCCTCACGGAAGAAGGCGAATATATTGTCGGCGCCAACGTCGAGAACGTGAGCTACCCCGTCGGAACGTGCGCGGAGAGAGTCGCCTTTGGGAATGCAATTGTAAGTTCTATCGCCTTCCCCTTGTCAACATATTTCCGCCTTCTGCCCCTTTAGTTACTTCCCTGTGCTTGGGGGCGGAAATGTCATGCTCTTGAAGGCGGGGGCGGGGCGGAAAGTCTCCTTGTCTAACCAGCTCCCTTGAACCAACAGGTAAATGGCCACAAGTCCTTCAAGGCCATCGCTGTAGCCACTAACATCAGCCCGGGGGCTTCACCCTGTGGAATGTGTAGACAGTTGTGAGTTTTACACCCCCCTGTTCTTGGGAGATAGTGGTGCTGATATATGAAATTTCTAGCATGCGTGAGTTCACTACGCTGTCATTCCCGGTGTATATGTATGATAAGGAGGGCAAGTATGAGGTTATGACTATGGGGGAGGTAAGGAGTTATCTTCTTCTGAGCTCTGGACGTGGTTGCATCTCACTGATATTCTTTTGATTAAAGCTTCTCCCCAAGTCGTCGGGCCCTGGTGAGTTGCCCGGATCGCAATAGGGGAGTTGAAGCTCTGGGAGTCTGATTTAGTGGTCCGCAGTTGATGCTTAATGTGTGCTCTGTCAAAATACATGAAATAACACAATAATAAACCTTGTACGAACCGGCAAACTGACATTCATGGGATCCGAGGATTTGATGAAGAGACCATGGAGGCCATTGACGAGCTGCCATAAACTGAAAATAGTTCGAGATGAGGTTCATGCCCTCTTCCACTCTACCCTTCAATGCCACAGCTGGGCTGTCCTATTATTGTGCTTCTTCAATAACATAGTTGCTCATAGCCGACAATAAACTACTCGTATCGACCTGGTGAGTGACCTCATTTCTTGAGTTGCCGAGGTCAAGTTCGGAAAGCCGCAGCTGCAGAGGCAGAGTCCATATTGGATCCATTGCCTGATACGGATGTTGACAGGATCAGGCACTGTACGCTGACATCAGCTTTGCGGCCCAGCAGTAACTTACCTGCACAATTTCATTTTACTCCCCCATCTGTATTATCCTGGAGTGACATCGTAATGCCTAGAGAGCGTGGTAGTGTTGTTGTACGAGTAAGACCACGAGACTTATTCGCCGGACTGGAATGCGCATAGCGATCAGTGGCACTGTTCGGCAAGCAGATGCAGTGTTCTGATATGTGCAGTTGCCGGCATGGTTGATGATGCAAGTCGCGAGGTGGATGCCAGGTGGGCGTCATGTCATCTGCAGGCACGGTTAATGAGAGCCAGTTGGTCTTGCGAATCTTTTGGTCGACGGCAGGCGTTTGGTCATGTCTTACTAACATTAATTGAAGAAGAAAGCATTGTTCGCATCGAGATCAAGCCTGAATCGGATCTCGCTTCGCTCTCCACTCAGAACAGGAAATTGGATTGGAACGATGTTCGCTTGAAGCTGGATCTGGGAAGCTGGCCGTGATCGTCGGAGGATCCGGGGGACGGTAATGAGATGCATCATGGTAACGAAGCTTTGGCTCCACGGTGAGGACTCGGATTTTCGACATGTAGTAAATGGACCTGGCAGCCGAACTCTCGCGGAAGTTTATTCCAGTTCAAGCTGGTTTACGAAGTATCAGTTGAGCATTCAACAATGGTTCAGACAGATTGGTGTCGCTCCTAATCAAACCTATCATCTCCTGCATCCCGAAACCAACTGACAGGTTGCAAAGTCAAGTGGTGGTTGCTGCTGTATCACGACGGCGGACGCTGCTTACTCGTACCAAGTTGGCGTCGGAGGAGCTAAGAACGTGGCGAAAAGACAGAATGCATATGCACAGTGTCGAATCGGACATGCTCGTTGCACTGTGAGAGTGCGTGTACCAGGGGACTCTGCCAATAATCTGAACGCCGTCCACTTCCTCAATGCATGGACATGCAGCAACTGTACGCCTTCATCCGAGAGTACTCCGGATGCTGCAAGCGCATACATTGGTCTGTACGATCTGATTTTTTCCGACTTCTTTTCCTTCTAGCATCCTTCTTGTAACACTGGCTGCAGGGTATCACCCTGTCGACGAACGAGGAGTTCCCTCGTCCAACTCGAAACGTCTCTCATCCTCAAACATCGTTCCTTGATGCTGTGCGCAGGGCTGAGGGTGGTACAGGGGCTTCCCCTGAACCTGTCGGCCACCACATCGATCCCCAAAGCGGCCGACCATGGAGCTGGACACAATAGAACGCCACAAGAGGGCGATCGGAGGAATGGAAGTAAAAAATGTCGGCGGTAAAGCCCCCTCACTATTCTTAGGACAAGGCTTGAGGCAGTTGTGGGGGTGGTGAATGCCAACTTGGTAGCGAAATGACTGCACGGAGATATACGGTGCCCAGTCTCTTCCCTGGTTTGGCGTGAATATCATCCTTGGGCCAGACTGAGGCTCATCGTGTGGCCGAGATGATTGGTCACTGGCGGGACAATGCGTGTTGGTTGGCGTGTTCGTGAGATGCATCTGGGGTCTTAGCTGGGGCGGTTAAAATGGATGGACTGGGGTCGATGTGTGTTGTATTCTGCGCTGGATGGAGATATATTATCTGCCGCCGTGCCCGCTTTCTCTTGCATCTCTTTGTTGGTGTTGTTGTATGAAGATTGATATTGAAGACTCTACGGAGTATTATTGCCTCCTCTTACATTCCTTTCCTCGCTGCTCTCCCAAATCCCAATATAGCCACGACAATCGAGAGGCTGAAGACAATGGAGCACCAACCGGAGGATTTCTATGCCCTCCCACCTGCACTGAGACGAAAGGTGAGTTGCTGTCTTTCTTCCTCTCTTCCTGTCCAGACATCGTCCGCTCCCTCTGTTGCCAACTTGCCACTGTTGGATTCCTCTGCAAGCCTGGACACGCAAGATGATCGGAGAATTTCTCTTCTTGTCAGATCTCCATCGCCCAGACCAGCCCTTTCTTTTCTTTTTCTTCGAACTATCGACTTTTCTGTGTTTCTTTGACCCCAGAGCCTTGTGTCTGCCAGTACCAGGAGGGCTGTCCCCCCCCTGCCTTCCCACCACCACAGCATCACCAGCAGAGCATTTTTTTCATGCGCTTTGCTGGCTCTCCTCGTGTCTCTCTCTCTCTCTCCGTCTGCCTGAGTGGTTGGTCTCTTCTGCACGGCACATCATCGCACTGGCCAGTGATCAGCGAGAAATCCACCGTGGCGCGTAGTAGCGCCGTTTGGATCCTCGTATCATTGGCCTCAGCGATGCGGTCGGTGGAGAGAGCCACCAAGCCAGCACAGCACATCCCCCTGACCAGTGTGGTGGCTCTGCCAATTGTCTGCCGTTGGTTTCTGGTCCACGGGAGGCCCGTCCGCCGTACCATCACCATCCAGGGCAGACGGACTAGCAGCTTGGCGAGGGGATCTCTGCCCCTGAACAAGTGCTGGGATTACCCAGATGTGATCGGGGTTCTTTCTCTTGTTGTTCTGCTCTGTTGTTCTGCAGAGTTTCTCGAAGCCCCATTGCGTGCTGGTGGTGATCGATCGCCAGAAGACTCGGAGTGCTGGGAATCGGATCGAGTTTTTGCACCACCCGAATTGCTTTTTTTCCTGTTCAACTTGACAGAAAATAAGACTGCACGCCGGAATTGGCAAAGACTGACCGGATCTCACAGCTGTTCTCCAATCTGGAGCGATTTCGGCTGGAGCAGATGCGACTCGCGCAGGCCCATCACGAAAAAGACCATCCCCGTCCCCATCACACGCAGCTCGCTCGCCGTAGCGCGGCCACCAGCGCCTCCACTCGAGAGACTAACTCTCCTCAACATAAAGCGGCGCCGGCTCCATTGCGAACTCCGTACACTTTAGGATCCTCCGCCCGTAAGTCTGCCGCTGTTCTTCTCCTGAGGCTTCTCTGGAGCTGACCGCCTCGTCTCTCGTGTTGAAGGCTCTTCTCGACGGCGTTTTCAGCGCAGATCTCCCCTGGCCAAACAGAAGATTCTCTTGCCTCGCATCATCCGCAAACCGGAGTCGCTGCAGACCGCATATCTCGTTGCCCAGGCCAATTCCGAGTGGTTCAAGTCGCTGCCGCCCAAGGTGCAAGAAAAGCACTTTAGTTCCGAGGAGAGAGCACAGTTCGCCGTGGGCTGTCGGTCCAGCGTCATCCTCGACGCTGCAGACAAGGCTCTCTACAAACTAGGACACCGGTCGAGGGGCTCTGTCGATTCGATATCATCCCTACCAAGCATCACCACGTCGTCGTCCCTGACCATGAACTCGACGAATCGACCGGCGGACTCTGCAATTGATATGAATGAATCAATCTATGACAGCTTCAGGTGGCTCGACGACGATGACCTCGACCTCAGCCTCGATTATCATTCACACATCGCTGCCGCCCAATCGCCGCCGACGAAACCTCTCAACCGACGCAGACCATCCTTTCGACGCACATTCTCTATGACCTCGACACAACGCGGACGAACTTCACTGGGGAGCAGAGCGATCACAGCCACCGCTCAGCCTGTGGATTTCTCTTCGACTGCCACCTCTACCGTCCGCTCTCGCCGCTCCATGTCCCGTCCCCTCCCCCCTCCCAGACACATTTCGCAATCCTCTACTTCCTCCATTGACGACCGTGCACAGTACTATCAAGACCCCGAAGCCCGTTTAAAGCTACGAGTCTACCTCGCGTCCCCCCAGAAATTCGACGAGGCAATCGAATTCGGCTTCCCGTCCTTGGAACTAAAGGACGACATAAATCCACGACTATCGATAGATAAGGAGTGGAAATTCCAAGCAGCCGGAACGAGCTTTCTGGAAGATGATAGCAAATCGTGCCTCAATGAGACGATTCCTAGCGCTATCATTCCAAAGCACGAGAACTATACCTGGCCAACACCTCCTTTTGGAAATGCCCTCGTGAACGACGCCCAGCCAACGAGAGTTTCCCACCAGCTGCCCAGAGAACGCAAGCCGCGTCCCATCCCGTCCACTTCGCACAACAAGTCCCAAAGTTTAATAGGCAGTCGCGAAATGACACTGAAGATGACCTTGACCCGGCCGGACTTGCGCACCACGGACGCGGCTGGTTCCACGCCCAGCTCAGAGCGAGATGACCCGTTGCAACTGGCGGCGCTGCCTGCCGCAGACCAGGCGTTGACCATCTGGGACGAGCTGCCCGACGACAACAATGTGGTCAAGAAGGTGTGGCGAAAGTTGCGAGGACGGCGATGATTTCTTTTCCCTTCTTTATGTGTTCTTGACGACCCGGAGACAGTCCTTTGAAATATTTTCTAATGTTCATTTCCCGTTCTTTTCTTGGATATGTTGACCATCTACTGCTTTTATTCCTGCATGACAGCGTCTGGGTTTCCTACTCCTTTTTCCATTCAGCATTGCATTGATACCACTAGCCTCTTTTCTCTTCTTGTTAGGTAGCTATCTTTGCAACTTCCGGTAACTTGCACCCATCTTTGCATATAGAGCAGGCCCTTGAATCAATTTCTTATTCCCATGTCTTCATCAAAATAATTCTAGTCCTTCTGTAGTAAAACCTCCGGCTTCGATGGCGAGGCTGAAATATAAGTCACGTGACCACCGCCTTCCTACGTAATCTGTCCAGGTCGCCTGAAGCTCTCGAGAATTAACAAGCAGGACGACAAGAGCTTCATTTGCAGTTATTCAGCGTGTCTACTGCTACTTGTATATTGCATTGATTAACTGATATCTGTCCTGATCTTGCTGCTCAATTGTCAGTATCCTTGCCGCCGCCCCCAAGCTCCCTGCCACCTGCTTCTTGCTAACTTGTTATTTATAGAAGCACCGCTGCAGAATACCTGTCCATTGCCATAGACATAACCTCAACTAATCCGTCCCTTACGAAGCTCGACCTCTTACCCTTATCCCCAGACTCCCTCATTCACAGATGCCTTCGCGGTACCCACAATCATGATACTCAGACGGCTCCTGCTAGCCGGAGGCCTCCTGCTAGCCTCGCTGGCCAGCGCAAAGAAAGACGGTCCCGAAATCAAGCATACCAAGTTCGGCGAACATCGTCCGTTCGTATACTACTTTGACGACACGGACACCTTGCTCCTCCGCAGCCACCATGATGCCTACCTCTCGAAAGACGCGGGAGCCTCGTGGAATGTGATTGAGGATCCGCCGATGAAGGGCAAGGTTCGCACCATCCAGATGCATCCGGGGGATAAGAAGAGGGCGTATGTCTTTGGGGACAAGACGCATTGGGTCACGGTTGATGCGGGCAAGTCGTGGCGAGAGTTCAAGACGGAGAAAGATGTTGCGGCGATTCCGAATCCGCTTGTTTTGCATGGGAAGGATCCGGACAAGGCTTTGTTGGCGATGGGTCGCCAGTGTCGGGGGTTTCAGTGTATTGATCCGATGATGTATACTACTGATGGCTTTAAGACGCTGAAGCCGCTGGTGGATACCCCCGTTGGCGATCCTAGGGAGAGAGGCGCGCCCCTGTGCCACTGGGCGGTGTTGACATCGGTCTTTGGAGAAGGGAAAGGTCTCCCGAAGAACATTGACGATAGAATATTCTGTCTCTTGAGCGAACCGCATTTGCCATTCGCTACCGCCAGCTTGAGGCTGATATACACGGATGATTATTTCAAGGATGGTCGCGGCATCGAAGCCCCGCTAAATGAGGGCCGATCGGTGAGCAAAGTGACGGGCTTGGTTTCGGCCACGAAATATCTTCTCGTTGCGGCTCAGTCTCCCCGCTCGAAGGAGGTGGCTGTCTATGTCACCGACGACGCGATAAATTGGCAGCCGGCAATGGTTGACGGGCATACTCTTGAGCACGGCGCCTTTACGGTTTTACAGTCGACCAACTACAGCCTGCAGATCAGCCGCCAGTCATCGGTGGGCCGTGGGCGGAAAATGGGCGATCTGTTTTTGTCAAATTCGAATGGAACCTATCTCACCCGTGCTGCCCAGCACCTAAACGTGGACGATGAGAATTATGTCGATTTTGAGAATATCGTCGGAATCCAGGGGATTTTCTTGGTGAACACGGTGAAGAACTGGGAAGAGGTCCAAAAGGGTCACAAGAAAAAGGAGGTTGTGAGCCAAATTTCTTTCGATGATGGGAGAACGTTTCAGCCGTTGAAAGCAGGCGACAAGAATCTCCACCTTCACTCGTTCACGGACAAAAGGAATACAGGAGCCGTTTTCTCCAGTCCAGCGCCTGGTTTGGTCATGGGCATTGGAAATACTGGTGACAAACTTCAAGACTATAACGACGGGGATCTCTACGTATCCAACGACGCGGGAATTTCGTGGAGAAAGGCCCTGGATGATGCCCACATGTACGAATTCGGTGACCAAGGCTCAGTGCTTGTAGCCATCTACGACGAGGGCCGGACAAACAAAATATCGTACTCTACAAACCACGGCAAGGACTGGAGCAAGGCAGACCTTGGCTTGCCGCATGACATTCGTGCTGTGCAGCTCACTACGACTCTTGATTCTACAAGCTTGAAATTTTTGCTCGTCGGAGTAGCGAAGAACGACGATAAAAGGGAACACTACGTCGCTGCTATCGATTTCCACGGATTGCATGAGCGCAAGTGTGAGAAGAAAGATTTCGAATCATGGCCGGCAAGACTTAATGAGAAGAAAGAACCCGACTGTCTGATGGGCCACAAGCAATTCTACCGGAGGCGAAAGGCCGATGCGGATTGCTTTATCGACGATGAATTCCGGGATCCTGTGCCTGAGCAAGTACCGTGCAAGTGCAGCGAGGAAGACTTTGAATGTGACTTCAATTTCGTCCGCACCAAGGATGGCAAGGCGTGCGAACCAGCCGGCGCGGTAGCTATCCCCGAAGGGCAGTGCAAGAAGCCCGAGGATACTTTCCGTGGATCTTCCGGATATAGGTTGATTCCTGGCAACGACTGTCTCAGAAAGGACGGCGTGGAACTGGACAAGCAGGAGAAGGAATGGCCGTGCAACACTACCTCTACTGGCCCTGCCCTTGGAGAAATTGGGGTAGAAAAAACTTTTTTCAAAACTGAAAAGTTTCTCCAATATATCTATCTGGAACGCCCTCTCTTGAGCAAGGACAAGGATGAGACTGTCGTCGTTCTGACAAGCGACTACAAGGTCTTCATTTCGAAAGACCACGGTAAGACATGGACGCCTATCTTGAAAGGGGAGAGCATCGGGAGAATCGTCCCGCATCCGCATAACAACGATGTTATGTTCTTCCTTACCCCTACCAAGAAGCAATTCCGAACTTACAATCGGGGCGTGACTATCGAGCAATTTGAGACAAAGCTACCGCCTTCGGCAGACAGTTTTGGCATGCTGGAGTTCCACCCTGATAAGCACGACTTTATTATCTGGAGGGGTACAGAGTCGGTGAAGAGCTGTAAACCACCGGAGAATTGTTATGCTACTGCATACTACTCGACAGATCGTGGTGATGAGTGGCACGTTCTGCTACGATATGTGCAGAGATGTCAGTTTGTGGCTAAGAATTCCCACCAGAAGGAGGACAATCTGGTGCTTTGTGCGCAGTTCCAAGACGAAAACCCCAAAAGCGGTCGGCTACAGCTCCGTTCTTCCAGCAATTGGTTCCAGGAGCACAAGGCTCATTTCGAGGACATTTTGGATTTCCGGACACACTCGCAATTTATCGTTGTCGCTGCCCGGAAACCTGATAATCGACACCTACTCAAGGTCGATGTCAGCATAGACGGGAAGACATTTGCCGATGCCCAGTTTCCTCCAAACTTCCAAGTGGCCACCCAACAGGCCTATACAATCCTGGACAGCTCAACCCAGTCTCTGATGTTGCATGTCACGGTGAACAGCATGAGGGACCACGAATATGGCTCGATCATCAAGAGCAACAGCAACGGAACTTCGTTTGTGTTGAGCCTGAACGCCGTCAACCGCAATCAGAATGCATATACCGACTACGAGAAAATGCAAGGCTTGGAAGGTGTTGCTCTGGCCAATGTTGTTGGCAATGTTAAAGAGGTTGAAAAGGGTGCGGCGAAGAAGATGAAGTCTATGATCACTCATAACGATGCTTCTGAGTGGATGTTGATCCCGCCGCCTGCAGAGGATGCTGAGGGCCGTAAGTTTGCCTGCCATGGGCAGCCCATCGACAAATGCTCGCTGCATATCCATTCTTACACGGAGAAGCGTGACCCCGGCCGTGATACATTCTCGTCTGGTTCCGCGATCGGCTTGATGGTGGGTGTGGGCAACGTGGGCGACGGGTTGACTCTGAAAAGCGAAGCTGACACGTTTATCACTCGCAACGGCGGTATCGAATGGCACGCCGTTAAGAAGGGCAATTATATGTGGGAATATGGCGACCAGGGCTCGATTATCGTTATCGTTCCGGAATCGAAACCTACAAAGTCGCTCTTTTACACGTTGGACGAAGGGAAAACGTGGATCGAATTCCAGTTCACCAAGGTGGATATGCAGATTGATGATATCACTACGGTGCCGTCGGACACTTCGCTGAATTTCCTGCTATGGGGCAAGGAAGTTGGATCCGGGGCCGAGGCTGGAGTGGCCAGCGTCAACATCGACTTTAGGGGGCTGAAGGAGAGGCAGAAGAAGTGCGTGTTGAAGGAAGAGGCTCCGGAGGCGGACGACTATGAGGTCTGGGAGCCCAAGCACCCGCTGCTTAAGGATAACTGCCTCTTTGGTCGCGTTGCGCGGTATCATCGAAAGCGGACCGACGCTCAGTGCTATAATGGCGATTCAATCCTACATCTACACAACGTCTCTGCGACGTGTGCATGTACCTGGCAGGACTATGAATGGTAAGTTCTTATTAGATCCGAGGAACGAAGCGGTACTAACATTAAAATCACAGCGATTACAACTTCGAGCGTCAATCAGATGGTTCTTGTAAACTCGTTCCAGGACACGAGCCTCTCGACCCTGTGGCTATCTGCAAGGAAGATCCCAAAGCAATCGAATACTTCACCCCCACCGGCTACCGGCGCATCCCTCTCACAAGCTGTGAAGGCGGCCGAATCCTCGATGGCACCGAAGCGCATCCGTGTCCCAATAAAGAGAAAGAATTCGAAAAGAAACACCCCGGTATCGGCGGTGTCGGCCTGTTCTTCGCCATCGTTGTTCCCATAGGCCTCGCCGCGGTAATAGGGCACTATGTTTATACCCACTGGGACGGAAAATTCGGCTCCATCCGTCTGGGCGATTCGACCCCCTCGTTCGGTGGTGGTGGTGGGAGCCTCTTCTCACGGAACTCTCCACTGGTTTCCATCCCCGTTGCGATGGTCGCCGGTACTGTGGCGGTTATCGCTGCGCTACCGCTACTCGCAACTAGTCTCTGGCGGAGTATCCGTGGTTGGATACCTGTCGGAGGAGGTATGGGTCGGTCACGACCATATTCGTCGCGCGGCGCGTTTGCAGCTCGGAGGGGAGATTATGTTGGCGTTGTGGAGGATGAGGGTGAGTTGCTTGGGGTAGATGATTTCGAAGGGGATGAGGAGGATGAGGTTTGAATGATGCGTTTTCTTTTTTGTTGCTGTGTTTGTTTTGATAACGATATACCGTGTGGTTCCTATTACTGAGGGATATGTAGAATCTATTTTACGAGAACATATAGGAGATGAAATACGATGTCATGTCCCTTTCTTCTTGATATTGATGGCCTTTTGTCATGGTTCGGGGAATTGACTGCAAATATCCCAAGCTCCACTGCTCCCAGATGCTATTTCTTCTCCAACTTCAACAGATTTTACTCCCACGTCCCTCCATCTTGATCCAGTTCCTCTCAACCCCCAATCTCCGAGTAGAGACGGGCCCATCCGGATCTGGACGGCAAGTTGAGAGCGTGGAGGATTCAAGAGCAGACAATGACTCGCACTCCCCCCACGCCGTACCAGTTACCACTTGAAAGGATTCCCCGCCTTACGAGGATGGTCCCCGGCGCCAAATAACCCTATTGCCCCTTTATCCACAGTTCAGTCGTGAAGGCGAAAGGAGAGGCTGATGGATGACTAATAGTGGAGCCCCACGCACTAAGCCCAAAGCAGATGACTAATCCCAATGCGGCTAGTATTTGTCAGATCCCCGCTAAGCCCGTTGTGGCCACGGCTGGGCGACTGACTGGCCAATAGGAACGAGGACAGAGTGGGCCGGGTGCTCCACTTGCCGTCGTCTGGGGAGAGCGGCAGAGACAAGACGAGGCCAGACGACGACACTTCTTTCGCTACTCGAGACAACAGGCAATGGAGAGGATGACAGTCCTCCCTCGGAGCATCAATCTCTCACGAACTGCTTGAGCTGCGATAGCTTGCGTGCGTTTCGTTTATTGTTTGCAGCGTGCCTGCATGGCCGCGTCGTCGTTGCTTTGGAGGCCGTGAATCATCATGTTCGATGCTGCCCATGGATACAAAACGCGAGGAGCCTGAGGAGAATGACCTGGCAATGACCACGGAGAACAGACGGCGCTTTAGCTGTACGGAACCGGGCTGTGGGAAGGAATTCTATCGCTCGGAGCACCTCTCCCGTCACCGTCTTAATCGTAAGCCTGTTCCTGCCGGGGTTGTTATTGTGTGACTTACGCTAATAAGATTCGTGCTAGATCGTCCGAAGCAGGTCTATCAGTGTAGTCGCTGCCCGAAAAAATTCGTCCGGAAAGACCTCGTCCAGCGACACGAGAAGAGGCATGAGAAGGGGATGTGGTTCCGAAACTCTGGAGGGGTGGTGAATGCGGTGCCCGAGAATCATGCGGAGAGCCTGTCTCCGCAGGACTCGGTGTCCAATCCGCATTTCACGCCCGATGGCCAGATCGAGGACACCATCGGCGAACACTCCGTGACGATGCACGCGCAACAGAGCCTTCCAAATCCGAATACCCCGTTTGGGATGCCAGGTGCCCTGGCCGGTAGCATGGCGGTGGATTATGGAAATTCTCTCTTCTTCGACTCGTCGTCAGATACTCTGGGACCGTCTAATGATATCAACTGGTTTTTTGAAGGTGTACCGGCACAACTGAGTCCTCTCGAGACAGTCGACTTTAATGGGCCCCCTTCGTCACATCCGTCTTCCGTTTTTATCCCGTCCGCTGCATATGCAGCTCCGCCGCCGGTGGTTCCAGCTCATTTCTCTCCGCCCACGGCGACCACGGTTTCGACACCATGGTCAGCAGTTCGGCATCGGTTGCTTGATGCCCTCTATACATTCCCACCCGACATTCTGGAATCTTCATTCTTCTATCCTGATAATCTCGCCTCCTTCTTTGAGCTTTACTTTGCCAACTATCATCCCCATTTCCCGATCCTTCACCGGCCTACACTATTTCTCGCGGATATTCCGCCCCTATTGATGACTGCTATCGTCAGTCTTGGCGCAACCTTGACCCCGGATGAGAGCCATTATCGAATCGCGACGCGACTTCACGATACATTACGCTGGGTTGTCTTTTGTGTAAGCGCCAGCACAAATTCATTACTATGGCCTTTGCTGATTATTTATAGTCAGGTTCCTTTGAACCACCCGCTCCGCTATGGTGCCTCCAGACCCTCCTTCTTCTACAGGCACATGAGAAAATGTTCTCAACTCGAAAACATCATGAAATGGCGCATATCTTCCACAGTTCTATCATTACGGTTAGATCCTTGTAGTGTCCGTCTTGTTTTCCCATGACTGATAAATCCTAGTTGATGAGGAGAGGAACCGCCTATACGGGTATGCCCGCGGCCCAAGAACAACAACCAGGAACCGAATTAGAACAGTCATGGCGTCGCTGGGCAGCAAATGAAGCGTCCAAGCGCACTGCTTTCTTTGCATTCATAATGGACGCCCAACACACATTCATGTTCGGACACACATGTGTCCTTTCGGCCAACGACGTTCAGCTATCACTCCCGTGCGCTGAAACAGTATGGAATCAGACCAACCCCGAAGACTGGGCGAGAGTCCTTCGCGAAACTCCCGAACCGCCGAGGTTCCTCCAGACCCTCAAGGGTCTGCTTTGCAAAACACCTGTACCTTCAAATTGTAGTGCGTATTCACGCTTCATCCTGCTCCACGGCCTCCTCAGTGTCACAGCCCATTGCCACGCTCGTGACCTGGCGACACTAGGCGTCGGGCGGCCCAGTTCCGACGAGAGTTCCTCCACCCATTCCTCGATGGATGTATGGAGGGATATACTCGAACGGGCAATCGACACATGGTCATTTTCGCTCCTATCCCGCGAATCGTCGCTCTCGCTAGAAGCCGCTAAACCGCTGCACCGCATGGCACACGTCGCCATCTGCACCAACATAATTGACTTTCATATCGTCGCCGGTGCGCCGCCTCTTCTTGGTAGTCCACTCTCCCGCCATGACTACACCAACGCCCGGAGTCGTGTGCAAGCATGGAGCAGGAAGCCAGAGTCCAAAAAGGCCCTGTATCACTGCTTGTTATTAATCCAAGAAACCGTCTTCACCGGCCGTCGCTATCTCGCGGCAAATGACAACATTGCTCTTCGACCATGGTGTCTGTACCACGCCACACTCGTCCTGTGGGCGTACGGACACATGACGGCGGAAGCGAGTTCCAGCATTCACCCGGACTCAGATAGCGCGACGGACTCCCCTCTCATCAAGGGCGGCGAGAGTAACATGATGGTCGTCGACACCAGTAGTAACAGCGGCACCATGGGCGCGGAAGAGTACCTTGTGCGAATGCTGATGCTGCTCAAGGGGAATAATCCCTCTGAGACCCTCGACTGTGCGAATCAGACTCGGGGCCTGATCATCTCGGTAAGAGAAAGTTTGGAGAATTGTCGATGGGAGTTGTTGCAAGAGGCGTATGTGACTTTGGGGAGACTTATTGGGATATCACCAGCGATGGATGGAGTTTAGGCGTTGGTTTTCAATATGTTTTCTTGACCAGTATTCTGAAGAAAAATCTAGGATATAGTTTTCTTTTCCCCTCTGTATTGTTGGAGAATTTGGTCTCAAGCCAAGGGGAATGAAGGGATATATACTCCGCTCGCAGTCTGGAATACAATTGACTTGTTTCGACAGCCTCACTTTGGCGGAGACCATCCCACATAAATCGGTTCCAGCGCCCGCGGAGGAGTGGGAAGCGCCGAGGCTCTTGCGAAATGTCCGAGGATAGCTCCGGCATCTCACAGTGAATGGACGAAGGATTGACAAGATACAGCGTGGGTAATCCATTGAACCATTCATATTTCTTGTACGGAGTATTCTACGTTCTAACCTGCAAACTCGAACTTGGGCATTCCCTTCCCCTGCGGCAATTTATACATAAACATATGCCCCCCCTCGTCATGTTCACGCGGCTCAGCAGTCCTGTCCTTGCCCGAGGTCATGTAGCAGATATTCCAATCGCGACCGCCCCAGGTGGTGCAGGTAGGGTTCCGCGCGGGATAGATGATGTCTTTGAGATGTTTGCCGTCGGGGCCGAAGACCATTAGGCGGTCCGAGTCGTAGACGGCGATCCAGAGGTTGCCATCCGTACTAGTCAGTGTTAGTAGGAATAACGATGCGGAAAGATAGTGCTTACTCTACGACCATGCCGTCTGGTTCGCCGTATGTGGAGCGGCGGTCGATGAAGAGGCGCTTGTTGGAAATGCTGCCGGATTCGACGTCGAAGTCGTAGGCGAAGACCTGCATGGCGACGCTGTCGTTGAAGTACACTGCGTAGATAAGTAGAGGCTCAAGAATGTAGTGAGCATTGGACTTACTGGTCTTGTTATCCGGACTCCAGGCCAGTCCGTTACCGCAAATAACCCCGGTTTCCATGAGGTGTAAGGAGCCATCCGGATCGTACCTCCACAGTCGTCCCTTGGGCTTTCCGTAGCTCTCAGGTAGCTTATTCGGGCCATATGCCATGGCCTTCTTGTCGATCTCGGCCAGCCAGAACCTCCCCTTGGCATCGACGCCGCCGTCGTTGAATCTCAGCTCATCTCTTTGGTCTGTTGGAATGATCTCTTTGACCACTTCCATTTTCCCTGTCGTCTCGTCTATAAAGCACACCCCCTGGTAATATGCTCCGATATAGCTTCCGGGTTTATTCTTCCGGAAGAACATCACCGTGACGCTGTCTTCGAGTTTGAAGATCTTGGCTTTCGGTTCTAGGGGAAGCCCCGTGTCGGGGTCGACGCGTAGGATGTACAGCTCATCGGCGAGGCAGTCGACCCAGTGCAGAGTCGAATCGCTGGCACGGTAGATGGGTGCTTCGCCGAGGATCATGGGGGAGGGACACTTGTGGAATGGAGCGCCGCCATCGATGGTTTCGAGGGGCCCTGGGCCTGGTCGTGGTGGTGCGCGTGATGCCATGGCGAGATAAGAGGTCTGCGAGATGCTGGGAATGTCGGAGAAGCGGGAGACTTGGGAAGAGGAGACTCCAGGCCTCAATTTCTCTTATGTAGGCATGGGGGAGGGGTATCTTGACGTCGTAGCAGTGGGGGAGGAGAACAAACTCCCACGATGCGATGGGCCATTCTCCGTCATCCCAGCCCACTGTGCCCTTCGGATGCCTCGTTTACCACTCGTCTGGTACCCGGCAGTGATGCTTTCCGCCCCCAACAGCCGCCGGGTGTTCCAATGAACGTCGCCCTTGAGATATCCGAGACGGTGGTTGTGGAGGGAGAAGGCGAGGTTTGCGTGGGATGTAGTTATCTCCGTCCCACACAGCAGAGAACATCCTCATCCCACACTATCAACGAAGACCACAAAGATCAGGAATGGATGGATCTCGACGCCACCCGCGAGACGAGAGCCGGACTGTCTTGCAGTGTCTTTGGTTAAGCCAGTGATGGAGCTCGTGGGGGTTTAACGCCTCCTCCACATTCCCCAGGGCTATGATGCGCCGACTGCGCTTCCCCAGATATACGGAGTTCCAGCGTGGAGAACTCACACGAACATATCTCCGAAGGCCAAGCAAACTCGTGGCGTCTGGGCCGGAAGACTAGGAAGAAAACGCGACTGCAGGCATGCTATATATGCAGGACATGGGGGTGCTTGCGAAGTGTCTCTTCGGAATCCGATCAATCAACGCCTGACTGAATCTGGCGTCTCGGAAGCTCAACATCGTCTGAACTTTTGTTAAAATCGGAGCCAAGATGGCTGGTGTTCGAGAAAGATGCTCGCGTGTCAAGCATGCGTTTACCTCGTGGCATGCGTTTCACGAGTCAATCAAGCTCAAGGGCACGTCGTCGAGCTTGTCGAATGAAGATCTCCTGCCATCGGGCCCGGAGGCAAGGACATGGACCGCTTGGGATTTCTTCGCATATTGGTGAGTGATGCTGTTCTTTAATAGCTCTGATCAATGTTGACGCGATGTGCAATGAATAGGTGGAGTGAGTCGTGGGCCGTTGCAACATGGTCCCTCGGTGCGGCCATGATCACCCTTGGAGCGACCGTCCGCGATGCTATCCTCGTCGTTCTCTTCGCGAATATCCTCTCCGCTGCAGTCATCGTTATCAACGGCAGAGCGTCGTCGCGTTATCACATCGGTTTTCCTGTCCTTTCACGGGCGAGTTACGGGATATATGGACAGTATTTTGTTGTTGTCTTGCGTGCGCTTCTGGGCATCATCTGGGGTGAGTTGATTACGTCCTAAGGAAGCCAACAGAAGTGCTGATATATGTTTGTAGGTGGAGTACAGCTGTACTACGAAGGACAGTTCATTTCGATATGTTTACGATGTATCTTCCCCGGCTGGAGCCGCATTCGGAACACCATACCAGCAGTAAGTCATCCATTCTCTCGATGAAGTCCGAATCTAACACGCTGTAGGACCAATATATCACCGTGCAAGACCTGATTGGCTTTATCCTCGCCTTTCTCTTTGCCATCCCATTCATGTTTATCCACACTACAAAGATTCGCCATCTATTCAGCGTTAAATCCGTGGTCCTGCCGCTGACCGGACTCGGAATCGTCATTTGGGCTGTTGTCTCTAACGGCGGTGTATCTGCAAACCAAATCGAAAATGAAGCGGCTCGACCCCCAACGGCAGTCTTTGCATGGGGTCTCATCGCTCAGTTCAACGCAGTTATGGGGGCTAATTCTGCGTTGCTGGTGACTGTTCCTGATCTTGCTAGGTATTCCAAGACGAAGAACGCACAGCTCTATGGCCAGGCTTTAGGGTTGCCGCTTTCTCAGACTGTTTGTGCTGCCTTTGGTATCATTACCACTGTATGTTATAGTTGTACCGCATTTACTAAAGGAAGAATCTAACGCATTTTAGGCGGCGGTTAAAGATATGTACGGCACGGCTTATTGGAACCCGTATGACTTGCTTGACGGCATCCTTGACAACGGATACACCCCCAAAGCACGAGCGGGTGTATTCTTTGCCTCCATGGCTTGGGCATTTGCTGCTCTAGGAACCACCCTGGCATGCAACGTCATTCCCTTTGCAGCAGATGTCACCAGCCTTGCGCCGAAATACCTCAACATCATCCGCGGCCAATTTCTCTGGCTGATCATTGCTGTTGCCATCGTTCCCTGGTAAGTCCTCTGCACATTCAAGAAGTAGCCTTCTTCTAACATAACCAGGCGAATCGTCGCGACGGCAAACGGCTTCCTCCAATTCCTCAGCGGGTACTCCATCTTCCAAGGATCTGTCGTCAGCATCATGCTCGTCGACTACTTCATCGTCCGTCACGGAAATCTCTACATGCCAGACCTCTTCTCCAGCTCCTCTACTGCCCGCTATTACTTCGTCAAGGGCTTCAACTTACGTGCCTTTCTCGCCTTTATCGCCGGCTTCCTGCTGCCTCTGCCCGGGTTCGTGGGGAGTTTTGGACATAAGGTCTCAACGGCTGCGACGAATATGTTTAACCTCGGGTGGGTGTTGAGCTTCCTCGTCGGTGGTGTTAGCTACTGGGTCATTTGCCTGGTGTTCAAGGTTCCTGGGGACGATGGGACGTATGGCTTTGAGGAGAAGATTGGCGAGGCAGAGGACTGGGCGCTACGACATGAATATCGTGATACATATAGCAATCACGGTGGGAAGGAAGAAGCTTAGTGTGGTTTCTATGATTGGTTGCTCTATTTTTTTTTCGAAATTTTGCATATCTTTTTCTGATAATTGGGTAAATACTTTTTAATAAACGTTTTGGAAATTGATCCTTTGAGAATTGCTGATTCTCCGGCTGTTTGGATTCCGTTGATATCTCTGACTCGCAACTGTCGCGGGAAAACAATCTCTGGCTCATAAAACTTGTAGGTCTATGCGGATTCTCCTTGCGGCTTGCAGGCAGTCCACCGGCATACAAAAATTCTAGAATCGGGAATGACAATGGGCCAGGGTAAAACGCGATATCTATGGATATCATATCATAACCTCTGGCTTCGTTCATTGTAGTAATCCTTGCACGGTAGAGTGGGTGCGGAAGACTGAATGAAGTTGTCTTCAGACTTTGATTCTGATGCTGCTTCGGATTCTCCATGAGAATTGGCCATCAGTCATGATCCTCCTTGTCATCGCTCCTGAATTTCCGCGGCGTCACTAAGAGCCACGATTTTGTTCAGTAGATATTATCTTGATGATATCTCCTTGCTTGACCAATCTAGCCATGTAGGCCTTATTCCCGAGGATTGGTGTGAAGAGATGGAGGTGTCAACAAATCAATCTGCAGGCGCCGTCGCCTTCAGCCATTGGAATTCAAGCGTCATCTGTTTCCGATCATCAGAGAGCTCCTTAAAGTCCAAGGCGAACATCGCCTTGCCATGCATGCGATGGGCGGTGGGAGAGAGACACAGGAGATTCTGGATGGACTCCGTGCCGCCCGGGCCATAAGCCGCGGCATACCGGCGATTGTATTTGTCCATATACCAGAATTGGTTCAACATCGAGGTGAAATCAAGGCATCTAGTCCCGTCGCCCATCGAGAAGGGGAAGATATGGGCGACACGCTTATTTCCTTAATTCTCTGGTGGGCTTCACTGCCATCAGCTTGTTATTCTCAGAAAGATTGCGGCTGAAAATCAAGTGCAAACATTGCCTTGGGATGCATTTGATGTGGCTCTTTCATGTGTGCAATTTGCCCCCCATTGTTTTGGGTCTCTGAGGCCCAGATGTACCGGCCAGGTGGTCGCTGGACCAACTGACGCACAGGCTGATATGGCCATCATCAATCTGAAAGATCTCGGGCTATTCTTCCCCGATACCTTTGCCTGATTCCCCGGGCCAGTCTTGTTGCCACAAGCCTTTCATCAAAGTGATGTAAGCTTATATTGTCGGAGTGCTTGTATTAATCACCCGCCATGAAAACGTGAGACCAGATGGCCAGCCAGGTGCGGGCATAAAACCTCGGATGTACTTGCGACGTTTCAGTTGCTTCCATGAAAAATGTTCAGCCTGGATCTGCTCAAGTTTCTGAAATATGTGGGCTGACTTCCGAGAGCCAGCAATGGGAAGCAGTCCTCTGATTCCACTTCAGACTCCCTTGCGAGAATTGGCCAACCGTCATGATCTTCCTCGTCTTCTAGCCAAATCTCCTGGGCTTCTGCAGCACCACTGAGAGTCACCGCCCTGTTCAATAGGAATTGAAGCTCGATTAGATCGGCGCGAGGCAAAGGTAGTGTATCAGGGTTGGTGGTGCGGAGCTGGATCCGGCCCTCTCACTCCTCTGACAGCATGTGGGAACCGTTGGTTCGACCTTTCCCGTAGTTGAAGACGTCTTATTCCTGAGGGCTCAATTCCCTGAGCAAGATCTGCTGCCTTCAAAATAGTTCAAGGCTTTTCTATCTTCAGAAAGCTGCTTCCAATCAAGCATGAGCATTTGATGTGGCTGTTTCATGTCTTCCATTGCTTGGACTAGCCTTTATAATATCTGCTGAGGCCAGCAGCCGATGGGTAGACACATTCAACAGCATTCTTCAACTTGTCGAGCCCAGCTTCCAACATCATGGCTTTTGTCTTGATATAGGCTGCCACTGCTGATTCATGTTGACGATGTATCTTGTGGAGCTCTGCCAAGTGTTTCTCCTTGAGATCAGAAAGAGCATGCTGGTAGTTCGCTTCTTGGTGTTCCACAAGAGACATGATTAAATTGGCACAGCAGTGGTTGGTGTTTTCAGCTGCCTCAATGAGCTGATGGAACTGTTTGTCGAGTGCTGTGTAGTGGAACAGAATGAGATGGAGATGCCTGAAAACACCACCGAAGTCAGAGTTCATAGGCTGTTGAAGCTTCATGAACATGAGGTTGGTCGTATGGGGTCGGCAACATAGTTGATGGCCTCCGTGAAAAACTTCCATGCCTTTGGAAGGACCCCTTGCTGGTTGGCGAGAACAGAAAAAAGTGCGTGTTCGCGTATAAAAGACTCCGGAACGGCGGTGGACAGATTGCCGTTCCCTGTGTCATCATGAATGGCCAAAAAGCCAGTAGTAAATGGATATGTGCTGCGATTGCCCTCGGTGCGGATCATCCGCCAGGCGATGCTTCAAGCCCGGAAAAACTCGACGGAGCGAGGACCAAACGCGGGCTGCATCAGTAACTTCGTTAAGTAAACTCCAATTGCGAAAGAGCACCGGGCGACTGAACATGACTCGATGCCTTCGAGTTACGTCGAGACGTCGCGGACTTCTGCGGCCCTGGCAGTAAATTCACGACCGGAGGAGTTCATAGCGGGACGATTTGATAGAGAAACAGAAAGCTGACTTTGGCCACTCAAACGGTCAAAAAGCTCAGGGATCACATGCTGAAACGATCCTTTGTTGCTTTGATTGAGGTATCTGACCGTTGATGGAACAATATTTTATCGAACATGCGCACATAGAAGCTGAACTCGAGAAGGAAAGAAAGTGCACAACTGAGAGGCATCGCGAGGCCTTTCAAAGATAGAAAAGAAGAGGATGGGGGGATGGAGGACCGAGTTGAAATATCGCGGTGCTGCTCACGTTGGGACTGGGAACTTCAAGGTCAGTGAATTTTCTTCTGTCGTGCTGGCCGGTGGTAATTGAATAGTAACTTAGAGCCATCGTCATTCACAGATGCATTCCAAGGTTGAACCAGCCTGTCTTTGCTTCCTCTGCCCATCGCGTATCGGATCTCGTTCGACCGGCGGGCTGCGTGCTGTGGTCGATGGAAGCAGCTGAGTTGCACGACTGCAGGTGTCTCCCGCCTGCAGGGCGTACGGCGTCAAGGGCGTCATCAGCACCGATCCTATTTCGGCAACCAAATCGCATTTTGTACAGGAACGAACATGGCTGTACATGATTCCACGCTACACCGCAGCGGCTTTGGAATCAGAGGCAGGCCCTTCATAAATCCTTGAACTCCCAGCACCAATCTGCAGGACTCTCGTTCCGCCAAAGTTGAAGTGACTATGTACGCCGCTGCGATATTTGAAGCCATCTCAGCCCAGTGGGCGCTGGGAGTCCAGTTTAGGAATCTGCTATGTGTGTGCTCCCCCTTAACCAAGCTTCTTGAATGAAGCTAACAGCCATAGGTAATCGGTCTTGCAATCTACAACTTGCGCTTCAGCCCGTTGGCAAAGTATCCTGGCCCCCTACTGGCGAGAGCGTCTTCACTCCCAGATTTCTACTGGTCGCTGACTGGTGGCCGGCATATGTGGATTGCGCGCAATCATGAGATTTATGGGGACGTATTCTGCTTTCGCCCCGATGCCTTCTCTTCAAGAAACCTCAGGCGTATCGGGATATCTTCGCCGCTCGAGCCAACGTCAAGCGCTCCAAGTTCTATGACATGATGACGCGACACAAGCATGATACTAGCACCATTACTGGGACCGATCCCGCCTTACATGCTCAGAAAAGACGAGTTATAAACACGGTTTTCTCGGACAAGTGGATTCGCTCCATGGAGCCCTACCTTATCAAGCATATTACCCGTTGGTGTGAGCTTCTTGTTGACGGGACTGGTGCCAACTGGACAGCCCCACGGAACATGTCGGAGGTATGCGGCTATCTGGTTTTGGATGTGCTATGTGAGCTTTGTTTTAGGCGGACTGTCGATACCAAGGAGTCTGGTGAGAACGAACATCGAAAGATTCCACATGTGATCGCGGCGTTCCTTAGCATCCTTTACCCGGTTTGCTTCACTATCTTCCTACGCTCACCGATAGCTTGGGACTGATGACCTTGCAGCTTTGCCATTCTCCATTGCTGAATCTCCTCGTATGGTTCAAGCCAAGAGGCCTCGATTGGATATTGAAAGCAATGACTCCACCGCATGTTCATTTCCTGTATGACTTTGTGAAGGACTCACTAGGGCAGCGGCTTAAAGAAGAAAACAGCACAGGAAATGAACGAGGAAACATGCTTCACTATCTGCTACATGCAAAAGACCCGGAAACCGGCCGCCCAGGGTATACCCCAGAAGCACTGGAAGCCGAGGTATTGATGCTCACTATTGCCGGGTCAGATACCACCTCCGTCATCATGGCTGGCTTTTACTTCTATCTTGTTCGCACGCCTCGTGTCTATCGGAGACTTATCGACGAGATCCGGGATACCTTTGGGTCGGTTGATGAGATTCGAGGGGGCCCGGAGCCCATGACATGCCGGTACCTCCACGCTTGCGTGGATGAGACGATGCGGATTGTGCCTGCCGGGCCTTCTGAGCTGCCCCGAGTTGTGCTTCCTGGCGGTATCCAGGTCGATGGGGATTACGTTCCGGAAGGAACAACCGTTGGAGTATCGCATTGGAGCTTCTACCGAAACGAGGAATGCTTCCGAGATCCAGACGTTTATCGAACCGGACGATGGATAGTCGACTACGAGGCCGGTGTTACGAAAAAGGATGTGGCCAGAGCTCGGTCTAGTTGCTTCCCCTTTGCCGCTGGTGCAACTAGCTGTGCTGGGAAGAAGTTGGCGCTTCTAGAGCTGTACATCACTTTCGCAAGGGTGCTGTGGCAATAGAAGTGCGGTTACTGCCTGGCGATATGACTGGGGCGGGGAATAAGACTAGAGGATGGGCGAAGAAGAGCCCAGATGTTTTTCACGTTGACGACAGTTATATTAGCATCAGGAATGGGCCAATGGTGCAGTTTAAAAGAAGACAAATATAATATGTATCTTTATCATACATCTCCAAACCTCCATCAACTGAATAGCAAAACCGTACTGCAGAAGCACGTAACTGCTAGGGAAGGGATAAACCATCAAGATACATGAGGGAACTAGTATCTAGCCATCACAGGGGTAATTCTCGTTCGGCTTCCAGTTCACGGTGCCGAAACCTTTCTCCCAGTTCTTGATGGCCATTGAAGCATCGCAAACGGGAACGGCAATGACACCACCTGCGCGGACTCCGTCTTGCCGCACACGGTCGAAGAAGCTGGTCTCGGGCGAGTTGACCGCAGGGTCTGCCGTCGCTTGCATATCTTTGACAACCTGGGGGTCGTTGATGTCAAGCTTGCCCTTATTCTGATGGCCATGCATGTCCCAGGTCGCAACTGAGCCGCGGACGATATCTTCGACGGTGAGTCCTCCCCACTCCTTACCATCCAGTTTGTCGGCGCCGGGAACGTCGTGGAAATCTTCAAGACAGGAATAGACGTCGCCATAGTATTTGCAGTTCTTGTTTGGGTCCGGGGCGCTGGTGAGAACAAACATCTCTCCATTGATGCAGACACCGTACTTATCACGTTGAGCGTCGGAAACTCCGGCAACAGACTCCCCACACTGCTTATTTGACTTGAGGATGAATGCACCGATAGGGAGATTGGAGAGCCTCCAAGCTCTTGGGACCAGGTCGGCATAGAGTGCTTTCTTGGCGATTTGCTTCGTCGCCTCCGCGCTAAGATCACCTTCGCCAGAGTCACCAAAGGGTGTTGCAGAGAGTCTTCCGTCCCTAATAAGTTCCCCCAATCGGGAGATCTCGATCGCTTCTCCGGAAAAAATCTTTTGACTGAATACAGAGGCGGACCCGGCCCAAGTCTCAACCACGGCTCCAAGTCTGGTTGTCAGGTCCTTCTCAGCTACCAGGTTCGCTTGTTTTGCGGTGAGATCCTTCGTCAAAGTCAAGCCCTGTGTTACCATGCCGTTAACAGTATCTTTTATCAATCCATTGGTATCAATATTTGTGCCTGGCGGGGGTCGTCTGAGAGCCGGTAGGCTCCTAGTGTACATGTTCCAAACCGGAGCAGCGGCAACAACGAACCCCATTGCCACTAGGTCGATGATGACTGCGGTTGAAAGGGGACTATCCATCGGCGCGAATGTCGAGGTAAATGCTGATAACGAGGATTGTATATCCGACTTTGCGTGGTATAGGGAATCGTAGAAATTCCACAGTAACTACTCAGTCGCATTAGCTGCGTGGTCCGTAATTACATGACTTTTGACTTACGTTATTCAGAACGACGAACGAGTTCAAGATGAGGAATCCAGCTGGACAAGGTTAGCTCTTGCAATTGGGAGGACGCGGTTTTACGACGTACGGGTGTATTCATCCTCGCACTGGCGCATTGCCGAGCAACCGTTGTTGTCGGAGAGACTCTGGCAGTCCATATTGTCTGGCTGGTGGAATTTGTTGCTCTATGCCTCGTTAGCGGACGTCATGCAAACGACCGTACAAACAGAGGGTTTTTACCATCCATCTTGTAAATGGGAGGGTGGCCTGATCCCTATACACCTCATTTCGATACCAAATCGTCACGTTCGTCCACGCTTTTTCGGCGTTGACTGCCTTCCATCTCGTGATCGGGGGCGTAGCAGCGTCTGTGATCTCGGGGATCGTGCATTTGGCGTTCGTGACAAAATTGAGACAGGCGTCGTGTTTCCAATTCACGCATTGGAAATATCCTAGGTCTTCAGGGCATTGAAGGTCACAACCTTCAACTTGCTGTCTAACAAAGAGCCGCAAGGTAGAAGTGACTCCTATGGACCGAGCCGAAGCCGTGAACAGCAATGGAGAAATCGCGACGAGAGCCTTCAGGGACATCATCTTGAGAGGTGTGACGATCGAATCGAGAGACTTGATGAGATCAAACTTCCTCTCCAGTGGCGACCTGGCACAACTGTCGATGGCCTTTATATATCTGGCAGAACCAAAATAAGGCGTTTTTCCGAGCATTACTCGTCCTAGTGGGCGGTTCCACTACTGAACGGCAGCAGGGCAGCCAGGGCTGAAGTGGGACGTTGGAGCATGCTCTGAGGCAGCTACCCAGGCCGAGTAGCTCCGCGATTTCGATGGAACTCATGGTTTCTCAGGTGAATATCACCCTGAACCACGCATTGGGTTGGCAGTCCGCGGAGAGAACCCTTGTCCCCAGAGAGGAAGCTGAGGGAAAGCTTAGCAATCGGCAGCCGTTGCACTGGGACTCCAGCCAGCAAGCTAGCCGCCGTGCGAGCATGATGTCCGGAGACATTCGGCCCATGCATCTTGAATATATATAGATCAAACTTTGGAAACAGGCACAGGAGTCCGAGCTTGCC
Source organism: Malbranchea zuffiana (assembly GCA_039700045.1). Taxonomy (NCBI): domain Eukaryota; kingdom Fungi; phylum Ascomycota; class Eurotiomycetes; order Onygenales; family Malbrancheaceae; genus Malbranchea; species Malbranchea zuffiana. The sequence continues at coordinate 8,640 of JARUPO010000026.1, read as the reverse complement.
GTGCGGACATGCCAGTTGACATGGGATCTGCAAACACATGCAGGAACCGTGGGAGGAGGTAACGGGGATCAGAATCTCTAAATAAGCTTATTTCGGCCCGTGCATGGCAGGCTCATCGTCATTGGTGTCGGGAAGATGCTGCCCTTCTTCAGCTCGGTTTGTAGTTCGTTTCATCGCTGGTCGTTTCAGCGGCCGGAGCGCGGCGGAAGATGCAGGTGGGGGCGGAGACCACGTGAAGGACCAGTCTTGAAAAGGATTAGTGCGCGATTCCGCTGGCTTTGGGTTTCTTGGCTCCGCATCGCTTATAAAAATAGAAACATATCCGATTTCGAAGGCACCGGGAACACTCCTGGTTTTGGCTGAGCGTGTCGCCTGGGAGATTCAGACTTGAGCCCACCGGATTTTAGAGAAGGGATTTCGGGATAGAATGGGATAAGGACGATCGTGCTGGAGCTTCCAGAAACTGCCTTGTCAGGCAAACCCACGGACATCATCCTCCCCAGGATGGCTCGATGTCGCTGGTAGTGTGACGATGTATGCGGTGGGCGGTATTTTATGTATGGTCTGCTTCAATAGCATGTCCCTTGCAGCGGCCGACAGAAACTCCCAATCTCGTCACCAGGATTCTGAAGCGCAAGGGCGCTCTGAAGGTCGAGAAAACCACCTCCCATGGTTGTTTCTATCAGCTCGAGATTGGCGCATTTGCAGGTCGACCTTCGCTGCTAGCCACGATCAGTTCGGTGTGAACGAGCGCAATGGAAACGGGCATACCCGCTTTTCAGTCGACCGGGATGATCATTCTGTCGCTAACATTCCTCTACGACTCTACGACACCTTAACGACGTGGCAGACAAGACAGGAACAGGAAGCAATGTCAACCGCATATGTATTTGCGTCCAACTATATCTATAAGGCCCCGCTGAGACAGGGCGACGAAGAGAAATAGAATATGATTAAAGAAGAGCCAGGTTTGTCACATTGCCTAGCGACAACAATCACGAATGCCTCTGCCACACCGCAGCATATTTCGCGGCGCCGTTCACGGCGTACCCGCTCACATAAGTGAGCCTCAATCCTCGCTTCACTTGCCTGTGGAACTCATGCTGGTACTGGGCGGGGCTCATATCAAGTTTGATGACTTCCTCCAACCCCCTAAGACCGCCCCGCCAGACAACAGCAAATCGAGGTTCGCCGCCCACCGTATACACGTTGAGGCTCCGAATCGTCCAATGGCAACCTGGCATCGTATTTTCCGCTTGGGCCGCCCAGAACTCAGTCGCCGAAAGATCGAACCGGGCCTGTCGGCAGTCGGTCCAGTCCTCCCAGAGCACGGTGTATCGGGATTCGCCGTTGACTTGGTAGCCGGAGATCGAGTGGATTAGCTTGCCACAGGATTTCGGAATCTTAGGGAGTCTCTTGGTCAACTGTTCGCGGGTGAGGGCCAACTCGACGGTCCCCGAGTATCTTTCAGCCCAGAGAGCAGCGAATTTGTTTTCGCCTTTTGCGTTGGTGTACGCTCTCACAGTTACGGGTCCCATCTTAGGCTCAAGCGGAGAGAATGTCTTATTGTACTGCGCGGCAGTAAGTTCAGCCTGGGCCCTCGTCGTGCGCAGGCTCTTTTCCCAGATTCCTGCATATCGAACCGTGCCACCGAGAGTGAAGGTGTCGATGTGGATGGCGGAATAACCGTTCTGGTCGAGAGTTTTAGAAGTCTCCTCATAGCGCGCTTGGGTCAAGCCGTGACGGGCAACCCAGGGGACGGCATCGGCCACGGAGACAAGTGCGACAGCGCAGGTTAGCGCATACTCGAAAGGGACACGCATTTTGCTGGGATACCGCCGTGTCTCGAAGGTTTGACGACCCTTGGATTGGTATGCTAATTAATCGAAGGTTCGAGTGGAACACGTTAAACTAACAAGTTTTTTTTGAATAAGGTCAACGAATGGATGCAGGAAACGCAAAAGAACGGCTACAGGAAACTTCCTGCAAAAGAGACCGAAAAGGAGCGAACGGTTCAACCGAGAACGATGGGAAACATGACAGAGCGAGCGGGATCCAGCGACCTTTTATTCCTGGCTGGGGCGATGTCAAGGATGGCGGAAAGTCAAGCGGGAGGCCGACGGAGCCGCATTCTTGCCGAAATTTCGTTCCTGGTCCACTCATACGAGGTGACAGACGCCAACAAGCGAAAACCCGCACGGAAAGGCAGCGGGAGGCTCAACTCGTGTTCGCTTTCGACGATGACTGGACGCAAGAATGCGTGTGGAGAAATCAACGGTTTCAAGATCCTATATTTATCTTCTTGCATTCTCAAGAAGCCTTGGCTCGCGCATGACAGGAAATCTGCACGTCGGAACGAGATTTTTTGGGCAGACGCTTGTCCTTTGAACGTGAACGACGGCTGAGATGCTTCTGGCCTGAGGGCGAATTCTCGATCAGCTTCGGCAGAGATTTCAAAGCAATTAACTCATTTATGAGAATTTGGCATTTTACAGCACCTCAAGATCTGTGAGAAAGCTCCCGGTCGTATTCATGTTCCTAAAATGCCAAGCTGGAGACTCGAAGAACCGAAAAATAAAATATCTGAGCGCGAGAGGACCGCCTTGAATGGGCATTTCAAAGGCCGCCGCCACTGATTATATGTCGTTGCTTTTCTGCCCTCCCTTTTCCTTCTTGCCAGCATCTGGAATCCTTCCCTCTTTCACCATCTCTTGGGCAACAGCAAGTATCGACCGCTCATCCTCATTCTCAAGCTTGAGTCCAAGGTGCGGCTGGATATACTCCCTCGCTTTTTCCACCATCCGTTGCCATAGACCCCGATCTTGCGGGAGTCTTATCTCTAACCAAGCGACGATGACAACCGTCACCGCGAGGTCAAACTCTACGCCTTTCGCATGAAGTGCCTCTACAATGCAGTGGATTTCAGGTCCCAGGTGATCCAAAGCCTTGTCCTTTGGCATCTTAAACTCGCCGTTGGCCCTCTGGAATTTCAGAACTCGGCGGACAAGCGCTGGACGACCTAGACTGGGAAAAAGCCAAGATAGTATGCCGGCACGACTGGGCTTGGTGACTTGGCTATCATTACTGCCGCACTCGCCAAGTACCAAGGGCTCATCAGAGCTGGACCTCGAGGATGACGCGCTTGGGTTGGGATAACTGGGACTCTCGGTAGATTTCTCAGGGTTTTGGCTGATAGTAGGGTTCGATGACATGGGTTGCGAAGAGCTGCGGAGATCAGCGCTGTTACGGAGGACTAGGCCTTCAATCCCGCCTAAGGTCATGGGTGTATAGCGAAGTCCTGAGGATCCATTCTGCCTTGTGGTGTCAGGACCGTTATAATAACCGCGGGAATAACTGGCAGTCACAGTGGAGTTCTCACGGTGTTGGCTGACAGTAGGGTTGGATGACATTGATTGCTCAGAGCTCAGGGGAACAGGTTTACTATCAGAGACTCCACCAGCAGTTGCATAGGAGGTACTCGTAATGCCGGAGGAGCGGAGCCCTGGGGGTCCACTCTGCCGTGTGGTGTTAGGACCTCCGTACGAGTAAGCGCCATATGAGTTCAATACTACTTCATCTTTACTTGTCGAGGGTTCTGAGTATATACTCGGAAAGGATTCTGAGATTGAGCTGCTATTCGGCGTGTATTCCTTGGGGCGTCGGCTGATAGCAGGGCTGGATGAGATTCCTCCTGTAAGAAGAGGTTTGTTATAGGGGGGTTCGCTGTCGAAACCGGAATCCCGAATCCCCATGTCTTTTATTGTCAGGGTGGTCGGTAATTCCCCCATAGGGGGCCTGGCCGCCAATTCAACGCCATACCCGTAGGAAGGACCGAGGCTCAAAGCGGATTTCTCGATAGATCGGCTGGGAGCGGAGCGGGACTTGGCCGGGGTGGGAATCTGCTTCCTGCCAGACCGAGGTCCGCCTCGCGGATAGAGCAAGTTCATGTCGTCTGATTCTAGTTGCTCGACGCCCGTTATCGCGATAGAGTACTCTGCTTTGTTTGACACATCTTCAAGGCCAAGTTCATTCGCCATCTCCACGGCAACAAAGCTCGTCCATTTTGAGACCAGTGAGTATTGACAACCTAGGCGTTCTCCTTCAGTCCGGCTCAATTCGCCCTCCTGCATAGACCCTCGAAGAATCCGATCGTCACGTTGAATCCAGCTTTGCCCATGGCCGAGATCACAGAGAAGAGCTCTGGCTGCGAACTTGTGGAGTGTGGTATCTTGCTCCTGTAATATGCGAAGTGGAACGACTGTCACTGTGTCGTGGCCCTCAAAAGACTTCCACTTCACCTTAACCACTGCCTGGGCGTTTAGTTTGGTGTTGTCGGCCAGGACATGAATTCGATTCTGGACAAATGGGCTCAAGGCTGAGAGATCGCCTGGAGACATCTGGATAGCGGGGGCTGCAATTGTATTGCCTGTGCACTTTAGTTGAGAGAAACCGGACATATTGGGGCGCACCCACCTTTCGATTGCAAGTCGATGCCCTCGATTTCTATGTCAAAGCCGGCGACATGGCCAGTCATGGCAGCTTTCAGCACGGCAACCATACGAGCCTCCCAGCTACTGCTACTTGCAAGTGGAATAATCTCAGCATACCCCCCACCTGCGTTTGCAATACCCTCCACAAGCGCATGCGAGACAGCGTTTCCAATACCCATGGCAAAGAATCTGACAGCACCCCTGGACTCGCTGTGTGTTCTTCGCACAAAGTCTATTGTTTTCTGCAACTGCCAGACCTCGCCGTCGGTGAGAATAATAACGTCAAGAGAGCCTGGCCCGCGGGAGGCGACGAGGGACTCCAGGCTGGGTAGAAGATCGGTTCCTCCCATGTCGTTCGTAAAGCGGGAAACATATCGAAGCGCTTCTTCCAATGTGGCATCGCCATAGGGCCGAGAAGTTGGCCACAAGGACGTGTAATTTGATCCGAAGCAATACAGGTTGAATCTCGTCTGGGGAAGACCACGCAGGAAAAATTCTAGCGATGATTTGAGTCCAGCTATCTTGCCCGCCATGGACCCTGAACGGTCGGCCAGGAATATCATTTCGGTATCTTGTGTCGGCTTCTGATTGCGCAGCGTGAAGCTTGGAGGAATCTCGACCATCATGGCCGCGGATTCTCCTGTGAGCTCGAGAGTAGCTTGTGGTGATTCCTCGTTAAGGGGAGGATGTGCCGAGATGACAAGAATGAAATCCTTGTCTAGACATGCCTCATGTTTAAGCCTAACCGAAGCAGAGGTAGTTTCGGAAGCAGAGGAGCCAGCCACGAAGTCAGCCCAGTGTCGACATTGTCGCTGACGAGCTCCCTTTTCAACGAGCACGTCATGGGTGTCGCTTCGAATCTCGCGAATCTCGCTCCCAGCCAAGATGTCTATATCTAGAGATAGCTTGGTTTGGGGCTGTGGTCCAGTCTTTTCGAGCTCAAAGCCCGGTTTGCCGTATCTCGGTGCGATATATGTTGGGATTGTGAGCACAGTTGTTGTCGCGTCGTTGTTGGAGAGAGTATATTTGAGGAAGAAGATAAACGAGAGTTTCACCTCCACCGTGGTATGCGCCGGAATGTTACCGATTTCTGCTCTAAAGATTTCCTGGCTGTCTTGCTCGGCAATGCCAGCGGAGCGGCCTTTTTTGACAGCGTCATTAAACTCCACCCTTGCCTGTGGCTTTGGCTTGATATTTCCCTGGAGCTTTTTTGTCGCCCCGATCTGACATTTGAAGTCAACAATGCTCGATCCGTACGGAGTAGGGAATTGATAAGTCGCCTTTTCAATGTTCTTCGCGGTTTCATTTCCAAACGTCTGCGTCACGGCGGTTTTCGCCATTCCTTGCGTGATGTTAATGGCTAGAGCCACTGAGAATGGAGGCACTAGAGTCCGCCGCTGAGTCCGCCGCTGTTGGGGTGGGTCGGGTTTTGGGCGAGTGAAGACGGAGCTCACCCGTTGGGCCAATGTGACTGCTGGTAATCTTCTACTGGTAGGTCCTGCATGGTCGCTCTCGTCCCTTTGCAGAGGAGCCCCGTAAGGGACTTCTTCCAAGTAAGGGTTTGGGGGTTCGACGGCGTCGAAGAGGATACCTGGGATGACAGACATTCCAGCGATTTGGGCTCAAGATCTGATAGTCAATGCAAAAGCACCCCAGGGCGGGCGACCCGCCACTATATAACCACATATGTAGGGACCTCCATCGATGCTCTGAGCCTCGTCAGGCTGTGGCATGGCGCAAGGCTGAGGCGTGAGGGGAACCTGGCATGACGAACTTGTACGACCTCGTAAAGTGAGTTGTCAACCTCGCCTCGTCTTTTTTGACCCGAAAGCTGTCGCTGTCTCTACGGGTCGAGGATCAGACAATCATGGCTTCCCCGATCAATGTTGGAGATATTTATCTCCTAGGCAGGCTAGCATTCAAGCTTGGACATGCATTCTCGCGAGGCCGCAAGTCCGCCCTTCAGAGTTCCGTGAAGTTGAGAACCAGCTCTATTCCCTCAGCGCAGCTTTGCAAGCCTTTCGGAACGAGATCCTCGACAACCCGACGCGCTTTTGTCTGAATAACCCAGGCCTTCTTAATGCCTCTTCATCTCAGCACGGCGAAGATGAGAATGTCGTCGGGCAGGTTGTGGAAAGCTGCGGCGAAACTCTCAAGCACCTCGAGAAGATCGTCGACAAGTATAGTATTGTCGGGAAGACTGCCGATGGCGACGCCGATTCCGCCTTTCACAGATGGAATGAGGGTCTCAAGAGGGGATGGAAATCAGTGCTCTGGACAAAAGAAGGCGGGGATCTCATGATGCTGCGTAGCAACCTCGCTGTCCATACCAATAGCCTCAACTTATTACTTGGTGTAATTGTTAAGTACGGCCGTTTCTACAACTGTTGCGGGATTGCTCTAATTTGGTTCAAGTGCTCAAACCCGGCGGATCGAAACCACAGTACATGACAACTACGACATGCTGCATGATATCCACACTTGGTTCAAGAAAAACCTCGCTGATACACCCGTAACCTTGCAGCGACAATCAACTCAGACGACCCGTATAGAGCCAGAGACTATCGGAACCTTTGAACTGGAGGAAAGCCATGGGGGTGGCTATCGACTTGTCTGCCCTCTAGCCACCATCAACCCAGTTGCCTTGGCCCAGAAGAGTTCAAAGTCCAGCAGCCTGTTTATGTGCTGCTGTACCCTGCCTGGCGGCCAATCATCCCACAGAGCAAGGGTCGAATCGTTCGCACGTGAGTGACCGTGCGTGAAGAGTCTACGAGGTTCTAACGGACGCCAGTCTCCCCGTTGACCATATGCGCTCGAGTAGCCGGAGTCGAAAGGACGTTTATGTTGTATAAAGTCGCTGACAAAACCAGTGGCATCCTGAAGTCCCTGTTTGTGAAGAAGATGGCGCGACCAGGTCAGTATATATCGAAACCGCGGAACCCTTCTAACTAGAAACAGATGTCGCGGAGATAGAGGAGTTCTTCCAGAACCTCACCCTCGAGCAGACAAAGCCACTGATTCATCAGGGCACTAACAATCTGCTCTGCTTCACCACCTCCTCTGAAACCGAGCCTGTTCGACCTCATATACTTAACTTGGTAGCGTAAGTTATCCTCATGACGAGACTCGATAAGTTATTAACCGCAGCCCAACAGCGATACTCAACCATACAGAAAGACGATTGAGTCCGTGACATTCAACATCCCGTCTCAGCGGAGTGTTTACGAGATATTGGATATCGAGGCCGTGCATATCCTCCACTACAAGAGCGCCGACCTTAACGTTTTCTCGGAACAAGGCGAGGATTACCCATGCTTCCAGTACGAGAACCACGCAGAGATTGTCCTATGCTATGCTATTAGACCTGATACTCTCGATGGTGATCTCATCCGCACAACATTCAACTGTACGCTTCCTAACTATCCCTCCACCTGGCAAGATTATGTTGACGAGAGTAGTAACATTTTCCACACAATTCCGCCCCCGGGACGCCGGAAAGGCCTTGATTTTCGAGAAGGTGAATTGCATCGGATATACCACACTGGATGATGCAAGCCCGGCCGAAGACGTGGAAGTCACAATTCACTTCGCAACCTCAGAAAGTAAGGCCAGCGCTTTGAACCTCTGTACACCGTGGCTAACGGCGCAGCAGGCTGTGGATCTTTCAGGCAAAAGGTTGAAGACATGCAGCGAGAGCTCTTCATTCTGACGCTGCAGCATCCAAGTGCTTCGGAGAGGAGGCTCTGGAAGCTGTAAGTTTCGAGAAACCGCTTCTGGACCTCGGCATCTCCTAACAAACGTCGGGTGGACATAGACAAGCCTCCAACGTCTATACTGAACACTTTCAAGTCGCCGACGCCGAAGTATCCATCCTCAAGGACATCGCGACTGGTAGGTTTCGTTTGACCATTGTCAGCCGCGATGATCTTACAATCATCAGCCAAGAGCGTGAGCTTTCTTCCTTCTTTCCCCCGTCCAGGTTTCTGCATTGTCTTGTTGAGCATATAGCTGAGAGGCATTCAGTTGGTGATAAATTTCTTGAGTCCCTTGCTGCCAGCAAAAGGCCTGACTTCAGCTCCCCTACGTTCATCATTCAGCTGGATGAGCTAGCTGTGCAAAGGGTGAAAAATTATATGCATGGGTTTACTAA